>JAQHUG010000296.1:1394184-1406047 GCA_028555095.1 Dicrostonyx torquatus
CTAGGTGCTTTCAACTATTCTTACTCACAAAAAAGAGAAATCAAACACTTTTTAGTGGAAACATGAACACATCCACATTTCAATCATAAATAACTAAATAAATAGCAAGAAAAAAATCACTCAGAAACGTTTCTTGTATGTAGGAATAAGAACATAGCAGGTGGCAAAAATGCCCGATAAATAGACACATTGCTGGTGAAACTCGTGTTTAGAAATTTGTCTGGACAGATATAGAAATAGAAAAAAATCAGCAAATATTGGATGCAGAAAGTATATAGGAACAGTCTGAAAGGAGCTGGATGTACAGTTCCAACACTATACTGCTATCACAAGGGTATATTTATTTCTATTAAACATATCCAGGAAAATCTGGGAACATGTGTAAGTAGAAGAAAGATTACTGGGCCATTACACAACGGTACTGAAGATAATTGAGAAATATATTATACTCCTAGTCAACGGAACAGAATTACTGCTATTGTATCAGCTTAGCGTTCACATTCTAATTCTGGAATTATACATTGCAGCTAGGAAATTTACCTTCCATAGTAGGAGTTGAAAATATAGAAGATTATAAAAATTAACATTAAAACTAGTTTCCTTTTTGCTCTCTTTCCTGCCTTCATCTTTTTTCTTTCTATTTTATTTGCTTTAGCTATGAGTTGACGTGGTTCAGTCCTTTCCATCTGATACAAATCAGGGTCCTTATGGTTACAGGTGAGATAACCAAAGGAATAGAAAGACCTCTGTGTGTTTACACTAAATAGCACTAACGGCACTCCACAGACTATAAATGATCATATAAAGATGAAAATTGATAGTATAACATCATAGGATCCAGTTGGACATTGGCTTCGCTTAATTTTCTAACTTTTTCCTGAACAGCTCGTAGACTGGATTCAAGGCAAAGACTAGAAGGGTGACACCGACTATTTCTCTCCTTTTAGACCAGATATGATAATGGAAGAAAAGACTTAGCAGAGTGCATAGCATCAGAAGACATCAATTACGGGAAGCAGCCACAGAGCTTATTAACACGCTCATTCAGAAACATATAAGTACCCAAATAAAGGGACAGCGGTGCTGGCTACTGTGGTGGTAACGACCTTGGTTTCAATTACTCTGTGTTTTGGTGGAATGAAAGAGGCTTCTAACTTGGTTAATTAATGAACCTGTCCACAGGTGATCTGCAAACATCCCGAGAACAGACCCTATTA
Organism: Dicrostonyx torquatus; assembly: GCA_028555095.1. Lineage (NCBI taxonomy): Eukaryota > Metazoa > Chordata > Mammalia > Rodentia > Cricetidae > Dicrostonyx > Dicrostonyx torquatus. Next base: position 1,395,402 of record JAQHUG010000296.1, read on the forward strand.
GTGCTGAAAATGTTCATGCCTAGCAATGGCAGATCTGCGTATTAAACTCAATTACGCCACGTACAGGAGAACTCGAATTCCTTTACTTATCCACAAGAATATTACAGTGGAAGGTGAAGTGGGGAAAGGGATGGCGCATACATTATCGGGTAACGATCTGGAGCCAATGCCTTTTTTGGAACCCGTTCATTTTAAGAGGAACAAAGGGGCCGTCCTGCTGGTTGTGTTTTCAGTGGCAAAGCCTTCCTGGCTTGTTTTGATCTGCACTGTGATATGATTTCAATTAGCAGTGCCACCTACGAGACGGGTAGCAGTCATTGTAGCAGAAAATATGAGCCTAAAGGGTTTGAAAACACATCAGATAGGTTAGCAGCGTGTGGCTGAGTTCCGCACTTGAACTTTGTCACACAACTGACCACTCGTCCTTAGCGAGGGCTTTGGTTTAGAAGTGGGTGGTGTCTTCTCATGTCTAACACGACTCTGACTGCCAAGACCAACTGGTTAAACATCGTCTGGTGTGCTTCTTCTGCTGAGTCACGGCCAACTACACTCACACAACTGTAGACTCATCCACCCTAAAGCAGCACACGTCTTCACAGAAGCACTCCATTTAAGGTCCCTGGTCCCAGCAGAGAAAATAGAGCTGAGAGATACCAGAATGTGGCCCCACACCACAGGCGTTGGCAAGGCACAACTAAGAACAGGATTATCGCTTGGATACTGATTCCGGGCAATTGGACACCAGAGTGTAAAGTCGGGAAACGAAGCTGTCTAGGTGTTAGTCTTTGCTCTCCTCTTTGTCAGCTGTTAGTTGATTTACTAAAGTGGTATCTTAATCTATAACCTCATCTATCCTGTGTATTATAATGACGGCAATGATTGCATGGGCTTATCTGTCAGCGTTCTTGCTCCTGTGATAAAACGGCTGAGAAAAACAACTTAAGGCTTGTGAACCCAAAGAAAAACGTATATAGATCCTCCTGGAAGTCGGAAGCAAACAAGATCGCCAGGCAAAAGTTGGAAGCACGGGTGTGGAAGAAGGGGTTGGAGGTGGGGGTAGGCGAAAGGGAGGGGGGTAGAAGAAAAAGAAGAAAAAAAAACAACTTAAGGAAACGAAAGTTCTGTTCTCCTTTGTGACTTGAAGGAATTACTCCCTTGTGGAGCAGAGGCCACAGGTAGCAGTTGCAGTGTGCAAGGTGTGTAGTCAAGATCCAGGAAAGATAAATGTTCTTCTTCAGCTAGCGTCCTCCTTTCTTTTAGGTCCAGGACCCTTGGCCTGTTGCCGCCTGCAGTGAAGGTGGGTTTTCTCACCTTGGTGAAGTTGATCTGGACAATCACAGGCACAGTATGCCTAGAGGCTTTTCCCTTCTGTGGTTCTAGGTCCTATCAGCTTGACCATAGCAGTTGGTTTTTTGTTTCACATGTACCTGTCATAGTACCTGAAATTTCATATATGATCAATAAGACATCTATGTGTATTATTATCAGTCGTGATTCTGCAGCACTATTTTGTATCCTTTTTTGAGTCTCTAAATGTGCATAGCCTTCCTTCTGTTTTGCTTGCAAGGAAAATCTCTGTGGAGCCTGAAGTCGCTTTATTCTCATGATCAATAATGAGGAGTTTCATCCACTTCTTCCTAAAGGACTAGCTGGTCACAAAATCCTGCATATCTTTACAAACTCACCCAGGCAATATTTCTGAAATTCTGCCTCCACTATGATGGTCTTTTGCTCTCAAACAGTGGTATCCTGTGTAGCATCTGAGTAGGACTTAACTTCTCAACCTAATTTTCAAACTGTCTGTACTCAAAATTGTTTCATTATTGCGGCACCGGGGCTCTTACGAATGACCCTATCTGGAGCCCTGCCTCTTCGTGGATCATGACGGCTATGTGGCACCGTGAGGAATGTACGCTGTCGCTGGAGTCAGGGTGGGAGAGTTGGAGTCCTGAATTCTCCAGCTGAGGAAGTCTGGAAGAGATTACAGAAGTAGGCAGGTACTTGAGCTTGTATCATTGGTTCCTCCCATGTAAATTGTGAGGCTTAATGATAAAATAGAATATGCTGGGATTCTGTAAGATTAAGCAAACTAGCATCAAGCCAGGGACTGAACTAAAGTAAACACAGTGAATATCAGCCTCTGGGATGCTCTGCTTTCTTTTCTCCTCTAGACAGTGCCTATTCGACTTTTAAGACCTGTCTCTTGTGTCCTCTTTCTTCGGAAGTTCTACCCCATTGCCACCGCATTCCTTCATGCTCCATATTCCACTTCATTGCTCTGATTATCAGTCCTTTGAGAAGAGTGGTGTATTTTATGCTCTAATAGGATATGTGGTGCCTGGTGAAGGCTCTGTGCGGATCGCAGTCTCTGACAACACTGCTCCATCATGAGACGTCTTGAGGGGTTCTAAGGCCTGCAATGGAATAAGCAGTTCATCAAACCTCTTTGACGCATGTTACTTCCACCATTCACCCATACATGTGGACCCTGGCCAGGAAAATATATTGGGTGAGGCCTGGAGTTGCAGGAAAGATAGGGACAAAAGTCCATTAGCATCCTCTATGCAGCATGCTGTAAAGTTTTTACCTTTACAATTTCTGAAAAAGAAACAATAAAGGATGCATCTACTATGTTTGGATTAGATTACTGTTCTCCAAGTAACATGCATAGATTTCATGAGAAAGTTTTTTCAAATAATAGTACTGTCTTTTCGGAACGTTAATGTTAGGAATATTTCTAAAACAAGCCTCTCCGCCAACGCAAATAATTCCAGCCAGACCAAATCAAACCAAATTAAAAGATATCCAGGTTTAATTAGATGTCTGTGTTCTCAGGTGGCCCAAGGGGAAAATGGAAAGCTGACAGGACTACCTAAGGGAAAGAGGGAAGACCACATGTTTATTTTCTGGGGAGCAGTTTGAATAGCCTATGGGAGTGGTCTTAGCCTTTCCTGGGGAGGGGTCGAAGTTTGGAAGGCTCCCTTGACCCTCGCAGGGGAGGGGTCAAGGTTTGATGGGTTCAGGGGCACGGGCTAGGATTACAGTTAAACAACAACAACAACCAAACCTTGACCCCCAAATCTATCTGTTCCACATTAACAACACCAAAAGTGCACTTTGTAGATAGCAACAGGTAGCTCTTCAGGCCTTGAGCCCTTTTGTTCCAGGAATAAGGTTGTACTATAACTTACTGATACCCTTATTGAAAACCTATAATAGATGTACTAACATTGGCATTCAATAAAGCTTTATTTTAAAGAAGGCTTTGTATTGTGGAAAAGAGCACACTGAAAGACTACTCTCTTGCCTTCTTCATATTCATGAGGAGTGGATGATTTTTGGAACAGTGATATCAGCAAGCATTCAGATCTGTTTTAAACAAGCTTATACTGTGTATAAATTTATTGTAACACAATAATCTAGACAGCTTTGGGTAGAGACCCAATTTAAAGATAGATTAAAACAATATGTACAAAATATATATGAAAAATTTTAGTCTGTGACATGTATAACATGCATATATAATCATACACACATGAATGTGTGTAGATCTATGTACATGTGTAAGGTGTGCATATAGTATTTTACGATGAATGTGTGCTTTATGTATGCTGTCATTTAAAATGTATGGAATAAAATGTAAAAATACCTGTTTAAATTAATTAATTTTCCAAGAATACATGCAGTAAAAATTTTATCAAAATACATGTGTACTTTTATCTTCGATTTACTCTTAACTTTAGACATTTTACCTTTTACACTCCTCCTGGATGGGACCTATTCTGTAATAGAATACCCTCATACAATATGAAAAGCAAAAGCTTAAAGATATTAATAGCAATCGCTTATCCTTCTCAGTAGAGGAAAGAAATCCAAATTCAGAAGGTCTGTGGGAAAGATAAGATTGTCATAATGCTTTCCACACTGACACGTATACATATTTCAATTGATCACTGAGTCCCTTGCTACTCTGGGGAGGTAGCCTGTCTTGGATCAAGTGGTTCTCACCAAGAGAGGGAAATTGCCAGGAAAACATTCATCTGAGAAAAGTCAGCCCCCAGAACACAAGCAGCTGAGGGGGGAATACAGCTGGCAGGCACACCACTTAACATTCTACTGTGTGAAATGGAGCAAATGTGTGACCAGGAAAGTCACAGAAAAACAAATCGCCAATAAGTAAGATTTGTTTAACTCAGTATTAATCAGAAAAAAAGGAAGAAATCTGAGGCTTTTTTTTTTCAGAAAAAAAGGCAGTGCATTTACAATCATCTTGAGATTTGTTTGTTTTTGTTTTGTGTACACATGGGTTTTGTCTGCAGGTATGTCTGTATACCATGTGCATGCAGTGCACACAGAAGCCAGAAGAGGGTGCCAAATCCCCTAGACAGAGTTAAAGCTGGTTGGTCATCCTGTGAGTACTAGGAACTGAACCTGGGTCCTCAGGCAGAGCAGTCAGTACTCTTAACCACTGACCCACCTTTCCTTCCAGTCCTGGAAGTGTATTTGTAAACAGAGATGTTGTTTGAGAGTGTATGCAATAGTCTAGTTACATGCAAGCTGTGTCTTGGTCCTTCTGAAGAGTAATCAGGTGGTATTTATAAGTTAAAAATGTTATAATATGACTTTAGCTTGCTATTCCAATGCATTTTAACCTTTATATAGTACCAAAATGTAGGGTAAAAATAATTAAAATATCAGTTTCAATATTACTTGTAATATCAATGAAAACTAGAAATAACCTAGTTCTGCATCAATAATAATCATAATGAATAATAAAATATTTTGCAGCAATGCAATGAATTCGATTCTTAGCTCATGATACAAAAAGGTGTTTGTCTCATAAACACATAAATATCAATTCACAAATGTGTATGTATACACATAACTGTATATTGCTGTGGTTGGAATTATGAAGTTTAAATGTTACATGGTTGCGTATATACATCCATACGTGCAAAAATCTCTTACAAGGCACAGATGATCATAACATAAGCATCACTCCTTATGAGGAAAGGAATAATTTGAAATACGTGAGATCTTGTCAGAAGATGGGCGTCCTTGTTCTAAATTGAATGTGGGTAAAAGCTGGTTCATTTGTTATGTTGGATTGTTTTGTCTTGTAAGGTTTTAGTTGGAAAAGTCAGACAATGCTGTGTGCATACACGTATGTATGTGTCGCTGATTCGCAGCCCAAATAAAATCATTACGTACAAAAAAGTGGTTTCCATCTCATGCGAGACTCTCTATACGGTTGCATTGTGTTTCTAGATGTTAAGATCACAGGCCTCCACTAGAGAAACTGCACCTAATGCCTTGGCAGACTCCCGTCTGCTTCCCCATGCCTTTATTGTGAGAATGACTACCATGCTGGTGCTTATGAGGCACATAGAGATCTGCACATATGTTACATGGGACACACATGCAGGCCTTCTGAACAGACATCTCTTGAATAACTATGAAAGAGCATTTTTCTTTAACACCTTGCCCTGTTGTCCAGGAAGAGTCAAATGCTCCCTAAATCCCAGGAGTGTGTGTTCCCTTGGGAACTATTTCTGGATAAGAATGTTCTGGTCCCCGACCATCCATTCTGGATGTGATGCTGAAACAGTCCGAGCCCACCCAGAAAGGAGATAATAGGCATGGTAACACTTGGAAAGAAAAGGTGGCATTTCCTCTATAAACATAAAGCTAGCACACAGGTGGTGCTGGGAGCAAGGGGTGGTGTGTATGTGCGCTACTCGTGGGAAGGAGCCACTTGTACTGAAAGCCATTCTTCAGACCCAAGTACATTTAAGTATCCATATATTAAAATATACATACCCGTTTCCCTCTCCTACATAAAGAAGGCAGGCCCAGGCTGGTCTCTTTCTATTTGATCTTAATCCCTCTCCCCTTCAGCAAGGCCAGGAGCACCCCTCTCTTTGTAATAAATAGCTGGCAGAGCTAGACATTCATTCTGTCCCCTTTGATCACCTCAGAGCTGTCAGCCCCTGCTGCCGGTTGCCTCCCAGCTCTTGTTTCTGCCTAAAAGTGGAAGTAATGCCCCCTGAAAGAAATACCCTAGCTGTCCCGCAAGGCTGCAATCTATTTCTTCTTTTGTTGCACACGCCCCCTGGGGCCCGCCCTCCCAGCTTGAACAAACCCCCCTCCTCTTTCCTTCTCAACATCTTCAGAATTCTAGTTCTTGTTGGAGACACTCGCCTATGCTCCATACGACGCACCTGGACCAGACTGTCTGAGAAGCTACCACCGGGGGCAGACGTGGGGGGGGGGAGGCTCTGCCTGGCTCCTCCTCCTTCTGCCTGTCGCTAGCTCTGCAGAGATGCGCACTGCAGACATTTGTGTCATGAGTCCGACAGTTGGCACCGGAGAAGGCGAGCATCATTTCCCCCACAACTTACCCCGCGGCTGATCTCCCCTAAAATGCCTCCCTTCATTCACTAGGGACTTGGGATTGCTCCTAGGTCTCCCTGGGCTGGCTTTTGGGCCTCAAGCTCTGCAGTTAGCATCTGAGAGGTGGGGAGTGGCGCTGAGCTGGTACTCAACCGGCTGATGCTAGCAGACAGGGCAGGGAACACATTTGCAATCTCTGTTCCGGGTTTACAGTGGAAATTATAAACTATCTATCTCCCCTCTTATCGTCGCGTCAGGCTGTGTTGTATAGCTTGTAAATATGGTTCAAAGGACATAATTTGCAAAGGTAGACAACTGGAAGAAAAGTATATGGACCGTGAGGTTTGTCTTTAATGTGTCTACAGGACAAAAAAAAAAAAAGGGTCGGGTAGGGAAAATTATGGGGTAGAACGGGAATTCAAGCGCGGGAGAAGGGAGGGGTAACGACCAGGGATAACACAGAATGCTGATGATTCTATGATGGTGGCATAATTAATTAAACGTAATATCGCTTAAAAGCTTTTGGCTGTCCCTGACATTCTTTGGAAGGATGCATTATTTTAAAAGGAGGGCTAGGATGTTGGAGGGGTTTGGGGTGGGGGCTTTAAAAATGACTGAATGCCACTCATTGTGCTGGATCAAAAAAACGACAACCTGCAGTGGAAATAAATACAGCATTGCCGGCTGCTGTGCTGCTGTGCTGAGGCCACAGCCGGGGAAGCATGGACTGCAAAGTGGAAAATTCCTGCAGTGGGAAGAAAGGGAGTGTTGTTGGAAGCTGGTAGTTCTTTAGCAAACACAGAGAGCACCATGAGGATGACAGAGCGACCTACCTGAAGTGGGAGAAATTAAGCAAATAAATCGCTTTAGCCAATGTCCTGTATTCTTAGAGACTGCTGGCTTTCAGGAAGACTCTGGAATCTAGGCTTTCCCTCTTTGGCCCCCTGGTCTAGACAGGAAAGGAATGCAGAGGCTGAAGGAACTGGGAGCCTCTGGTAGGGGGTAAGCAGAAATTTGAGGGTGCCTTTACTCCTAAAATAGGCACATATTCAGGGCCAGGGTCCTTGAGTCCTCGATAGTGAAGTAACACACCTGTCTCCCAGAGGATGTCTGCTGAAGTAAGGTTCTTCTGTCAGAAAGGTCCTCTGTCCTGAGAGTACCTTCACAGATTGGATGCTTAGGGAGACTCCAGAGAGAAGTCACTGAGGTTTCTTCCGGGGTAGTTTAGATTGCATCCCAAGGATGTAGAGAAGGGAGAGTGGAAAGCTGGTCATTCAGCCACTTTGGAAACTCATTGCATGCTTGGAGAGAATGTCAGCATCCCCACGAATGCATCCTGGTACAGAGAAGTGAAAGTCAGTAAGAAGCCATGTTTCTGTGTTTTTTTTCTTGTTTTTGCTTTTTTGTTTTATTTTTCTGCATGGCCTCCATTAGGAAGCAACAGTGGGGAGCCCACAAAGCCTGTGCAGCCAATACTCTGCATCAGGGAGTCTTCATTTGCTCAGAACTCCCCTTTCTCTATCTGATGCACAGCATCCTCACAAAATAAAAAAAAAATCCATTTTGCTCTTAGGGATCTGGTGTGTGTGCGTGAGTAGTGGAGGGTGCATCTGATGGCCCTTTACATATAAGCCCATACTAATATGAGAATTAAATAATTTTGATTACTATTGAAAACAGCTTAAGTAATTACCACTGAATTATAGCTAAAAACTACAACTGAAACAAAATTTATGTGTTCAAATCCTCACTAATGATAGCACACAAAAGGGACATCTCACCTCTTTCCAATAGCTCCAAAATTCAAGTTTTCTTGGGTGTGAACATTCAAGATGATGATGGACCTTCTGTTTGAAAAGTCTGTGTTTCTGAACAACATTTAGCTTGACAATAATGAGTCTGAGTCTAATTGTCAAAGTAAAGGAAATAGGTGATTGAGGAAACAATATAAAAGCAATTAGTCATTGTATGCTTAACATATCAATGTACTTGTCTACTCTTACAAATGACACACATAGATTTAAAGACCATTATGATATGATTCATGTATCACTAAATAACAAAAATTAAATCTTGTAGTTCAAGTCTGTGATTCTAAATTATTTGCGGAGTTGTAATATGGATGCTATTTTAAAACATCCTTCTCCCTCATCCTTTATAATTACTATCCTTTCTTTCCTCCAAGTCCTAAGCAAATACTAATTTAAATTTTATCTTTATATTTATTTATCAGCTTTGCACTTTTAATGTAAATAAGATCATATAATGTGTGAGTGTGTGTGTTTGAATTCTTTCTCTGAACACTGATTTCAGATTTGCCCATTTTGCTCTTCTTCGTTGGTAAACAGTGTTGTAGAACATTTGTTTAGCTATGCAAAAATGTGTTGCATTTGTTTGTGTTGCAGAATATTTGTTTAACTTTGTAAAGATGTGTTGCATTTGTTTATTTATAAAAGGATGAATTGCTGTTTTATCTTGCCTGCCTAAGACACCTGATTGGTCTAATAAAAAGATGAATAACCAATAGCAAGGGGGAAGCTATAGGCAGGTCTTCCAGAAAGGGAGTGTAAGTAGGAGGAGGAATTTGGGCTCAGGAAAGAAAGAAATGAGACAACAGAAAGATGCCAGGGGCCAGCCAGGCATGGAGGAAGTAGGAAAGCAGAAAATACAGAGTAAAGGAAAAGTAAAAAGTCCCTAGACAAAATGTAGATGAGTAGAAACAGGTCAAATTAAGTAAAAGAGCAAGTGGGCAAAGTCTAAACTAAGACCAAGCACTCATGATTAATAATAAGTCTCCGTGTCTTTATTTGGGGGCTGGCTAGCTCTCCAAAGAAAACACCACCTACAAAATCATCTTCTAATATATGAACGTACCACAATTTTATTTAAACCTTCAAGTCCCTTCTTTGAAATAACACAACTGAAGCCACTCTGAAAATTCATATACAACTGATTATGTGAATACAAGTTTTCATTTATTTTCGGTGAAGATCTAAAAGTGAAGCTGCTGTTGCTTACAGTATACAAAAGTCTTGAAGAATTGACAAATTGTATTCCAAAGAGGCTGCATTGTTTTCCATTCTCACTCACAGTGAATGCGCAAGATCTCATTGTTTCAATTTTTTACCACTATTTGCAATTGTCTTATTGCGGTCATTCTAGTCAGCAAGAAATAATAACTAATTTAGGGTTTGGTTTGTAGTTTCTACTCACCAACACTGCTATGTATCTTTACAATTGTTTATTTACTGCTAGTGGATCTTTTAAATCAAAATACTAATTTAAATTTCCCATTTATTCTTTCAGCTGTGCTGCTTTTTTCTTATAAACTGATATTGGTTTTGTTGTTTTTTTTAAGTAATCTGGCACAAATATTTAATTAATTACATGACTTGAGCGGTTATTTACCAATTCTTTGGTTTATTTGGTGATGTGGAGCAGATGTTTCCTCAAAGACTAGAAACAAACTGTAAAAGGATCAAATGCAACAAAAGCAAAGGCCTAGAGAAGATGTCATGTAAAAATTTAAAGCCCTTAAAAAAAAATTTAAAGCCCTTATAATAGGATCTGGGCATATGGGTGTGTTTCATTGTTTTTGTGTCTAATGTGAGATTATAGCCTGCCTATGCTGAGTTGAAATTTGTGCTAGAGAACACAGCAAAAGTACTGAACTGGACTATTCTATGTGTAGATAGAATTTATTGTCAGACAAGCTGCCAGGCTACCAAAGAGGGTAGAGAAGTTGTCTGTTTAATCATGGCAGATCGCAGTGGGAGGTGGTGTATGGGCCAGAACAGCTGGTGAAGACTGTTTGAGTTCATCGGGAAGGAGATGCTTTTTGAGGTAGAGCAGAGCATGTTGAGGACCGCCTCGACAAAAATACTTCTTGCCAGGGTAGCGGCATGGGAATTGAAGAAATATAAGTAAAGAATATGTAGAAGTATAAAAGAACAAGACAGAAAGCATAGAATAATACCTGGAGGGAATATCAGTGATTACTGAAATCCTGAAATTACCCACGTTTATTTTCCCACAGCTTTTATACCAAACATAAACAGGGAAGAAGGTAATATAATACTTTATTAACTGGTATGAAGGATAATTCACACAGTCGTGGCTTTATTACTCTGAGATTTCAGATCATTAGCATGCTGTTGTCTAGGTAACAAAGGTGCAATAGGTCATGTATTCTGAAGACCGCCCTTCCCAAGGTGACCTCATAGTTATTAAGGAGGAAACAGAAGTACATTTGC
>JAQHUG010000296.1:1434258-1450733 GCA_028555095.1 Dicrostonyx torquatus
GGTTCACTGTGTTTAAGCAGATCACTGCAGAGGTGGGAGCATGTGGTACTGGCTGTTTTTGATTTCTTGGTGGACAGGAAGGGATAGGAAGGAGAGGGGGAAATGGAAGGAAGGAAAAAGAGAGAGACTAGAACCAGGGGTCAGGTATAACCTTCAAAGACCCATTCAAAGTGCTCTATTTCTTTCTGCAAAGTTCAGCTTCCCATCCCTTATATAACCTCTCAGTCAGTGCCCCAAGCTGAAGATGGTCCAGGTTTCCAAGCCTATGAGACTTTGCTGGACACTTTATATTCAAACCACAACCCAGCAGAAACAGAGCTACCAAAGACTCCCTAAAAAGAGTATCTAGACAAGTGTTAAGACTGAGTGACAATGGATATGAGATGACGAGAGGTGGGGTGGAGGGGCCGTCAGAAAGACAGACACAGTTCTACACCTGCAAATGTAGGTGAGTACTTGAGGAAGGATGTCAAAAACCTCAGGGAAGCTCCCAGGCCTAGATATGGAGTTGAAATCCTGCAAAAACACAGATCAGGAAGCTATCTGGGTAAGAACTTCTCTGACCTCTGTCTCACCCTTTATTTACCCTCCAGAGCTAAGCCTGAAATCTTCCAAAGTTGTAGCTAGGGTGGTGGTGGGGAGGCGATGGTTAAAGAGAAGAGGAACTTAACTTACTAAAAAGGCCAACAATCTGCCAACCTGAGCTAAAGGAAATAAAGTCTTCCACTTAAATAAATATCGCAATATAAAGTAATACCTTCAATGAATAATTGTAACAATTAAATTGCAATTGTGCTTGATAATTAAAGGGACCATTGAACCTTCTGTTACCTAAGAGAAGTATGAAATACAAGTGCTGGCATGAGTTTTCATCTAGGGCAAAGGGAGAAGGATCTGGCATGAGGAAACACAGAGGAAGCTATGAAAAGCAGGCGAGAATTGCTTGGTGTTGCCTCCTGTGAGCTCCTCTCGTTCCTCTCAGCTAGTGTCACCAATTCTTGTCTCTCTCTCTGCTGAAATCGCTATAGTCTGGTCCTGGCCAGCTCCTTCTTCTTTTCTAAGTCCTTTGAATTCTCTGTCTAAGGCTGCCATAGCAAATTGCTTAGCCTCAGCTAACAGGAAAGAACAGGGAACTGTTTATCTTCAACCCAGGCACATGCTGCATAATTGCCTAGTTACTCCCTGAGGCATGGTAATATAGCCCTTCATTAAACCCTTTACCATAAATAAAATAGCAATGTTGGGTCCTTCTTGCTCATGTCATTGTTTCTATACTGTACAAATGTGAACCTTAAGGGTATCAAACCACATAAGTCTAAACTCTGACTTCAATTAAACGTTTGTTTGCTGAACACCAAACACCCGACCTTGTCCCCACGTGCTCTCTCCCAGAGGAGAGAGGAATGAAGCCTCCCTATTCCGGTCTACATGAGAAGTTCCAGAGCAGATCACATGACAAGAATTTACCTGAAAACTGATCATCTGACTACAATTAGGTTTGAGTCCAACAGCCTCTAAAGACCTCCAAAGTTCTAAAGGGAACTGGTCAAGAATTTTACAGAAGTAAAAGAAAATGCACTAACTACACACAGTGGCTTATGCCTGTAACTTCAGGTTTGAGATACTGAGACAGACGGAGTTCCGGGCAAGCCTAGGCTATGGTGCCACACAATATTTCAAATTAAAAAATAAAGAAGAGAGAGATGAAGGAAGGGAAGGGAAGCAGAGGGAGGAAAGGGCAAATAAAAATCTATGGGTCAGTTACGGGTATGCAAACATGTTACTTCTAAATGTACATGCATATTTGATTTTGTTGCTCTTGGATTATATATGTCAGATACAGAAGAAGGAGCCTGGCCAAGAAAAGGAAAGATGTACAAAGCACACTGAGGATAGGACTCTTTTGTATATTTCCTAGAATAGCTCTAAGTGGTATACAACCCTCTGTATTATCACATCTTCCAAGTATCCCTAACTTTTTTCAGTTAAAACTTTATAGCTCATTAAGCATCCCAGAGATGTTTCTGTCTACCATATTTGATACAAACTGAGCACCTAAAAGTATTCCTGTCTGTAGTCTTCCTCATCTAATTTGGCCCTACCCAGCCACATGTCTATTTGACGTCTTTATAAAACAACTAAACACAGGCCAAAGTTTTCCTTCTGCCATTTTAACATTGAGAATTTGTGTGCTTGAGCTAACATGGCTGTTATCTTGCCTTCTAGACTTAAGGTCTCAACTGAGAAAACTCAGGAACGAAACGAATTACTATGTTAATATGTATACTTGCTCAGTAAAATCGCTGTGCTTCCCTGGTAAGGAAGTCACTACTTAGGAAATAACTGCCATGCTTCCTTAACCATTAAAAGCAAGAAATCTCTTTCACTATTTCCTGCTAGGCCTAATTTGGTTTTATTCTCATCAAGATGAGAACTAATCATGATGAAAATCACAGTGTCAATAATTAAGAAGACTTTACAAGGTGCCTTTAGACATGTCTCTTTCCTTATCTCACAAGAAATTTCAGTAGTATCACTGGACAGTTTTAGACCACATGCTTAGGAGAAACATTGCCTGGCCATTGTGAAGAGACACTAGTCAAGAACAGAAGGAATAAGACAAGGGCACCCAAGTTCAAAGTTATGAGATCTTCCTGGCAAACTAATCAATAAGCAACAACGTACTTCCATTTGTAGGAAGGAAGTGATGGCACAGGTAAGCCAGACCCACACACCCCAAACATGTACATACTCTCCTCTGCATAGGACAATCCCTGTCTGTTCCTACCATTAATAATATCAGAAGACTGGGGCTGGAGAGATGGCTCAGAGGTTAAGAGCACTGACTGCTCTTCCAGAGGACCTGAGTTCAATTCCCAGCAACCACATGGTGGCTCACAACCATCTGTAATGAGATCTAATGCCTTCTTCTGGCCTGCAGGCATACATGGAAATTGAACACTGTGTACATAATAAATAAATACATAGATAAATCTTTAAAAAAATAATATCAGAAGACTTCAGATAAAAGTAGTTAAAAACAAGACCTGGGGGACTATGTTTGGAGTTAAATCCCAACTTTTGTAGTTCCTTACAGCTTTGTTTTAAGCTCACCATTTCTTCTTTAACATGGGAATAATCAAATCTAACACATAGGTAATTACAAACCCTACATTGTTTTGAAATAGAAAGAATATCCCCTTGAGGATAGTAAGCACACTGAGCATCTAATGATTTAGTTATTTTACTTCAACACTAACCCATAATCTCTGTGTGTATTCCAACCTTGCACCCATTTTTTAAAACATATAAATGTGAGAAAGCTGCCTTCTTTTCCTTTTTTGGGGGGGTGGGGAGGCGTTTCAAGACATCATTTTTCTGTAACTTTGGAGCCTGTCCTGGCACTCTCTTTGTAGACCAGGCTGGCCTCAAATACACATAGATTCACATATCTCTGCTAGGATTACAGGCCTGTGCCACCACTGCCCAGTGCCATCTTATTTTCATTACTTTAGATTACTTAACACATCATCCTCTTGATTGCTTCATTTTATGCTCATTGACGCATAAGGAAGACAAAATTTGTAGATATGCTATGCTACATTTCATGGGTTTAAAAATTTCAAGTTTTTAAAATAAAAACAATCCAGGTAAAATTTTCACCTAGATTTAAATTTGCAAATTTTGGAACACTTGATGAATTAAAAACCACATAATTAGTTTGGATCATAATGTTATCATAGTACTCATTAATTTTCATCATGTAGCTTTGGAGGAGACATCTATATTCCAATTTGGGAGAAACTTTCCTTCAGATTCCATGTGTCTGTTGTCCCCTGAGGCAAGTTTACCAGGTAGTTTGAGCAAGTATTGGGTGAACTTGGCACCTTAGTTGACTGTAAGTGCTAATGTCCTAAGACAGTGTTCAGGTTCTTGTATCTGACTTCAAGCTAAGAAAGAGTAGACAGCTATTAACACTCTTAATCTGTTGTTTATTAGTTTTTTTATATGTATATCGAAAGAAGTTTCCCAAGTGCTTATAAATGTCTTCATTACAGACATGCAGACACAATGGGAAAACAGCACACACACACACATTTAGAAACAAAGACAAATCATGGATTACTGAAAATAAATAGAAAAAATTCAAGAGACTTTTCTTGATAGAATATATATATTCTATATATATTTGATAGAATGAATATATATATATACCAGAAGAGTCAAATCAAAGCTTCTTTACAAGTTAGATTTGAAGAACTAGAAGACTGTATATCAACAATATCAAGGACAGCCATAAAATCAAAGCTTCACTATGTAGGATGGAAAATCATTAAACATGATGCCTGGGTTCCATTATATCTGTTCTGTGTGGCTTATGTGAAACTTCCTTAGCATCTCTGTGTGACAGTCTACTCATTTGTGGATGAATTAATTAATGGTGTCTTCATCGAGATATGGAGGCTGCATGTCTGAAAAACAGGATGATAGTATTTGAAGTTGCCTGCTAACAATCTAGAGTCAATGTACAAAGCACATTAGGAAACTGGAATATGGTGAGCAATGCATGGCACTTACTTAATTTATAATCATCAAAGAATCAGCAATGATAGTAGCACAACTGCCCTCTATGTACACACATAGCAAGGGTAGATGATTTAGTAAAGGGCCTCATACAGAGGAATGCAGGAGAGTTTGACTCACCTTTATAGATGGTTGACTGTGTGGTATGTGTGTGGGCCAGGGCAAGAAAAGGGCCATTAGCAAGGTAGACAGAATACATTGTTCCCCTAAGAGCTAAAACACAGCTCCTGGGGAGATGTGGTCTACATTTTTGTCATTGTTGTACCAACTGTACAATGTCAAAAGCCTTTGACAGAGTCTGTCTTAATATAAAGATGCATTTGTTCATACTAAGAATGGAGATTGCATTGAATATGAACCCTTTCAACGGCCACAGATCAAAGTGATCTTGAGCAGTCATGAGAATTGTCATGCCACTTCATTGCAAAGTGAAACTTTTCATTTTCAAGCTTAACTATCCCATAAGTCTTGATCGTGGACATGTACACACACACACAAACACACACTGAGAGCCTTACTTTACCTACAGGATAATCATAGATGTTTGCAACTCCTTTCTAAAACTGTATCTGTCTTTCCCTCCTCTTTATCTGTATATATGCACTCATATAAATATGATGTATTGAAGCATACACAAACATACAGAAAGAAGATAGAGATGCATAAATATGTATTAAATATAGAGGGATGAGATGTGTTTGTGTATACAGAGAGAGAGATGCACATTAACGATCTAGAGTCAACATGCAAAACACACCTAGGAGATTGGAATAAGGTGAGTAATATATAATGTTTACTTATTCTACAGTCATCTAAGAACCACTAATAAGATATAGAGATTTTATATATATGTAGATATAGAGTAGACGTACCCATAGAAGTAGAGATAGATATAGATCATATATAGATGTAGATATAAATGTAGACATAGATGAAGATATTTATAAATGTAGATTAGATAGAGCAATGAAGAGATGAAGATCTCTATCTATCCACACCAGAATGTGTGATTTTCAAGGAGTTGTACATGGGAAGGTGTAATATTTTGCTCTGGACGTGCAACATTTTTATTTCTACAAGTCAGTGCAATTGTTCCACAAATTCAGCTCTTGGATAATGTATTCCATCCATCAATAAATAGAAATTCAATTTCTAAAAGAATGTGAATAACTCAAGTAGAATTTTGTAACAATTCATACCACCTCAGAAATAAATTTGAAGTATCTCTATAATGTCTTCACCTCTATTTTCATGTATGTCAGTCTTCAAAATCTAGCAATGATTGCTTCAACGAACATAAATGTGTATATTTACAAACATTCTGAAAGTATCAAGTTCACCATTTTGATAATAAGCATTGTAGCACATCAAATGATTTGAAGTGAAGTTATTAGTAACATAATTTGGGGGTAAAGACTAAAGAATTTCTATTTTTCTTTCCTTTTTTACCTTTTACTAAACATATTTTTTTGTCAAGTTCTAATTATTTATTTAATTTTTTAAAAATCTTGTGTGTGTGTGTGTGTGTGTGTGCGCGCGCGCGCCTTCATTAGACATGGAATGCTCTAAGAAATCAGAAGACAAACTCAAGTCACAGTCCTTGCCTTCTAAAGTGTTTGAGGCAGCCTGTTGATGATGTTCTCTTCCTGATATACTAGGCTAGCTGGTCCATGAGAAACTAAGTGTTCTCCTGTCCTTCCTTCTTATCTCTCTGTAAGAGCACAGTTACTATAGGAGTACAGTATACTGCATATACAGTATACAGCTTTACAGGACTCTGGGATCTGAACTGAGTTCCTCGTGGTTTCAAGACAAGTTTCTCCTTAGCCTGTAGTTGTTCCCTTTTACAACATGAAACACAAACCAAGAGAGGGAGTATTGGAGCTCTTGATATTATGTTTCCAAATTTCACTAAGGAAATCAGTGAGTGAGTGGAAAACTGTGAAATTCTAGAAGAGAAAAATGAGCTTATGGAGGAAGTGCTGATGCACACACTAGAATTGACAAAAATATGGTTGTTGAAGCTTTAGAATATTTTACAACGAACAAACGAGAAAGATAATTTTGTCATCTACACAGTTCACAAGCTATCTCAGTGGGTCCAAACGACGTGTAAATGTTTTTAAATACAACTGAGCTAGGAGGTACCACAATCCAAGTGATCAGTCATAGAAATACAGAAATCATAGCTGAACAAGAAATTAATACATTTATGATAATATTTTCACTATGTTGTGGTTATGATTTTTCCATAAACTCACAAATTACCTAATTTAGTCTCATTATTAGTTTTAGAATGATTTTATGTATGTTTTGATAGAATCTATACTCCTGAGTGGATTTGTAGCTTCAATGTATTTAATGAAGAACTAAAACTATAAGACTATACCCAGAAATACATATTATCTTGAGATACTCTGAAGATTTGATCTTATTAAACATAAGGCAGTGTTAATTGTTAAGAAAAATTTATGGCAGTGATAAGATGGTATCTTTTTAAAATCATAGATAGCAATACTAAAATCATGCATTTTAATAAAATAGACTATATGCTTTGTCATATACAAAGGAATAATCTTTTATTAGCAACATATATACATATATACAGCAACATTAACCTTAAACTTCCTATTTATGTGTATCAAAATATCCTATAAGTAATTTTGCAACATAAATTTTATCCTGTGCATATGCACAAATTGCATGGATTGAATAAGAACCTGCTTAGTTCTCAACATCACATAAGGAGCTACTGATATAACATGAGTCAATATGATTTGGTTTGTTTTAAATCTTAGATATCAGTTAAAATAATTTTCATAATTTAAATACATTTTAAATGTTTATTATCTTACAGTAATTGAGAAATAACTTTTGAAAAGAAAATAACACATTTTAGAAGGGTTTGTGAGAGAACTGAAATAGAAGGTATGACTGAGAGACTTTTTGTTTGTTTATTGCATATTTGAGACAGGGTTTCTTTGTGTAACAGCCCCAGCTGTCCTAGAACTCACTCTTGTAGACTGTAGGCTGGCCTTGAACTCATAGAGATCCACCTGCCTCTGCCTCTGGAATACTGGGATTAAAGGCATGTGCCACCACTGCCCAGCTGGGAGACTATTAATGAGGTCTACTGGGAAGCAAGTGGGTTGGTTATTAAGAACATTCAAAATAAGCATTTTAGCTTCCAGTTTCCAGCCTGTCGTGCTATATGGAAACCATCATTTTTATCCACACAAGAGGAGAATGGGTTGAACGTGGTGAAAACTCAGGTTTCTTTTTAGACCTGCCAGGAAACTGAGGTCAGAGCAAACAGTTGTTCTATGTACTAGAGAGAAGGTTGGAGCATTCACAGAGTCCCAGTTTAACTGAACAGACATTCAAGGTCACAGGGATGGGTAAGAGTCAGGACAGGAGAGAGCAACCAAAACAGCAATTGGTAAAACGCTGAATAATGCCGCATGTGGATAAGACTGTTAAACGGAGACGGTACTTGTAGTAATAGGGAGCAGAGGGCTGTGTCCCTGCTGTGGAGCGCTAGCCATTTGTTCCGTCCAGCCTGGCTCCCGGCCGCCCAGCGTAGCTTACATTTGAAATAACCACACGAAAATTGTATTCATTTAACACACTGCCTGGCCATTAGTTCTAGCCTCTATTGGCTAACTCTCACATCTTAAACTAACACATTTCTGATAATATGTATTGCCACTTGACTGTTGCTTACCAGCATGATTCTAACCAGTGTCCACCTGTGGCCTGAGCATCATGGTGTCTCCCACACTTCCTTTCTTCCCCAACATTCTGTTCTCTCTACTCCACCCACCTAAGGGCTGCCCTATCAAAAAGCCAAGGCAGTCTCTTTATTTAACCAATGAAAGCAATACAAAATACAGAAGAACCCTCCTATACCAGGTACTTTTGTTTCCTGGCCAGCCCAGACTTGAATAACCACATAGAAACTACATTAATTACAATTCTGTTTGGCTGATGGCTCAGGCATATTTCTAGCTAGTTCTTACATCTTAAATTAACCCATTTCTATTAATCTATATATTGCCTCGAAGTTGTGGCTTACCAGTAATATTCTGGCATCTATCTCCTTTGGCAACTACATGGAGTCTGCCTGATCCCACCTTCTTTCTCATCACTGCTTAGAATTCCCACCTAGCTATATTCTGCCCTGCCATAGGCCAAAGAAGATTCTTTATTAATCAATGATAATAAAACATATTTATGGCATACAGAGGGGAATCCTGGGGATGAACATGGCTGGAATGAAACAACTGGCTGGGATCACACTCACAATGATCCCATTCTATCCCACTTTACTTCCAGCCCTACTGTGTTTCCACGCCACGTCAAAGATTTGACAAAAAATTCACTCATGATCAATGCAGGATCAGAAAAATACAGCCCTGTGACTCCTGATGCTCTGTCCCTTAGGATGGGATACATGTGAGTAAACCATCGCAAGCTGAAAATATCTTAAGTCCCAAATGTTTTCTTTAAACACTTAAAACTCCAAAATCGATGCTCAGTGAAAGGGTGCAACACAGCACCTTGGTTCTTTTCTAATTACAGAGTTGTCTGTGACCTATACTATACCATATGCTTCTACATCCTGGGAGAAGAAGCCTGATTTTAATACATGTGTGCATATGTGTGTACGTGTGTGGAAGTCAGGGTGGCAATGGGGAAAGTGTGTGAATGTTTATGCCATGACACACATGCTCAGGTCAGAGAAAATGCAAGAATCGGTTCGCTCCTTCTACCATATGGGTTCTGGGGATGAAACTTCGCTCAACATTCTGATTCACTGAGCCATCTTGCTAGCTCCCGAATTAAAACTTGAAGTACCATTTTTCTGAATGCATACCATGTTAAACCCACCATGGAGTTCTAACCTCTCCCCAGGTCATTGACTGTATTTATATGCAGAACGTTCTCTTTTTCTTAATGAGACCTACTGTCAGATGAAACTTGTGTATGCAAGTGTATGTGTATGCATGCAAGTGCATGCATGTGTGTGTGTGTATATATGTATGTATGTGGAGATGGGAAGACAACCTCTGTTGACCGAGTTTTCTGTCCTGCCTGGTTCCCGCGGTCATTAAGTCACAACGAAATCGCACAATAATCTACAACTATAAACTGATTGGTCCATTAGCTCAGGCTTCTTATTAGCTCTTATAATATATAATGGCCCATTAGTTTTGTCTATGCTAATCACGTGGCTCTGTACCTTATTCAGTGAGACAATTACATCTTGCTTCTTCTCTGGCTAGGTCAAGACTATTGAAAAGGACTTCCTTCTTTCCAGAATTCCCCCATTGTCATTGATCCGCCTCTATTTCCTGTCTGGTTGTCCCATTTATACTTCCTGCCTGGCTACTGGCCAATCAGTGTTTTATTTAAAATATAATTGATAGGATACAGACCATTGTCCCATAGCACTTCCCCCTCATTTTTTTTCCAAATAAGAACTCTGAATCTAATATCCTTTGTTCAGGTTTTCTCCTGACCATTAGCCATAACAACTTGTAATCAACATTCTAAACAAAGGAAAATATCCATAGTCCACTTTTTTGGTTATGTTGACATAGTTTTCCAGGCTACTTCCTGCTGTTTGGGGGTGCTGATAATCTTATGGGGACCTAAAGAAAAATTTTGAATTATGATCAAGTCCTGACTGGAGTGTCTTGTGAGTCTTGATTATCTCAGGCAGCAGTCTTGAATCTGTTCTGGATGTAGAACTCAGACATCTGGGCTATCTGTTCCTACCGGAGATTTCTCAAGTGGTCTTCCTTGATCAAACCTGATTTTTCTTAATTCAATATGAATCCATAGCCTCTCATTTTTTGTGGAAACAAAAGCAAAACCACTTCTCCAAAGTAACATATCTTTGACTTCAATTTTGAAGTCAAGGCATTTACAAAACATTTATGCTTTATTAGTCTAGCAGCATTTATATTTAAATATTTTTAGCAGCTGTTGCTCCTTCCCCAGCTGTCAAGCAATTCAAAGACAACATAAGTATATACAGTATACAAGCTCTCTGTGTATTTTTCATCTTTATGTGGCTCTATTTTAACTTCTATTGCTTTTATTTTTAATCTTTTGGCTTTTTGAGACAGGGTTTCCTCTAAGTATCTTTGTCCTTGAATTCACAGAGATCTGTCTGCTGATGCCTCCCAAGTGCCGGGATTAAAGGTGTGTTCCACCACACCTTAAACTCACAGAGGTCTGTTAGCCTCTATCTCCCAAGTGTTGGTATTAAAGGCGTGTACCACCATACCCAACTACTCTTTCTCTGTTTCTAAGGATTTTAAACATTTTCTTTTTTCTCCCAAGTCTGCATATATTTTTAACACACTGTAAAACATTTAGATGTTTTCTTTGTCTTTGAATCTCTCTCTACTGTATATCTCTCTTTTTCTGACCACATGAGTCTTTAATTTGTTAAGCAATATGGAGAGAATTAAAGCCATGGTTTTGATGGCTGGATCTAGCCCATTCCTTAGCTTTCTGAGATTCCAGCCTCATGGCCTAGACACTTGCTATATCCATGTTTATTGCCACAACTCTGTGGCATTTTGAGGTCCCTGCTAGCAAGCAAGCTCTAGCAGTGTGCTCACAAACCACACTCAAATGCTCTGTAGCCAGACCTCCTGCCTGAAAGAGTCAGAGTTTGTGTTCACAGGATGGCCCAGAAAGCCAGCATTTTAAAATAACAGCTTTTTTTCTTGCTATGGCTGAAAATCAAAAAGCATGTGGTCAGCTCTTCATCAACACCATTTAAGTGTTTTATGGCAGGGCCTCTTAAAAGACCTGCAAGGTTTTATAGCTAAAGCTGAGTCAGGAAGTCTCTCTTAAATGAGACACATTTGCCTCTAGCAAACAGAGCCCACCTGAGAAAATGCTGCTATCAATAAGCTGTGCTTAACTCTATTCTTATTTTTTCTAGAATTAATTCCCAAGTCTCTCAGGCTTTATGTGGATGCAGTTGTCCACGTGGGCACCATTTGTTGACTAAGTTTTCTGTCCTGCCTGATTCCACAGTTATTAAGTCCCAAAGAAATCACACAGAGGTCTACATTAACTATAAACTGATTGATCCATTAGCTCAGGCTTCTCATTAACTCTTATAACTTATATTAGCCCATTATTCTTGTCTATGGAGCAACGGGGCTTGGCACCATATTCAGTGAGGCAGTCACATCTTGCTTCTTCTATGGCTGGTTCAGGACTGTCAAAAAGGACTTTCTTCTTACCAGAATTCTCCTGTTCCCATTGACCCACCTCTACTTCCTGTCTGGTTGTCCCACCTTACTTCCTGCCTGGCTACTGGCCAATCAGCATTTATTTAAAATATAACTGACAGGACACAGACTATTGTCCCACAGCAAACCTCAGATGCCAAATTCTGGGTTACCCTCCATTCTTTCTGAGATAGAGCCTCTCATTGACTTATGGCTCATCAGTTAAGTTAGAGTAGCTGATAATAGAAGCCTGTAAATCCTTCTGTCTCCCACCGCCACCAGCAATAGACTTACACACACATATCATTGTGCCTGGCATTTTTATGTGAGTTCTGGCCATTGAAACCAGATATTCATATTTAGCAACAAGCACTTGGCCAACTGAGCTATTTTAAATAGAGCTGTCCTACTGGGTTTTATCAAATCCTATCTGACCTGAGGAAAGGAAATAGACAACTCTGGTCCCTGAAGCAATCCTGTCTCTCCAAAATATTGTGAGTTCCTAGACCACAGATCTATGGAGACAGACCTAATCTTCAGACTATAACAAACTTTTCTAACCTGAGAGTCACATCACTGAAGGACTATATACCAAGCTTGCCAGAAGACAAAACAATCCAATTAAAAAAATAGGCACAATTTCTGAACAAACACCATATCAAGGAAGACTCATATAGCAATAAGAAAAAGTATGTACTATCATATAAATTGTCTTCATTTGTTTAACCCAAAAAGATGAGTATGGTATGTACTCACTCATTAGTGGACCTTAGCCATTAACAAAGGACATTAAGCTTATAGCTCACAAGACTGCAGAAGCCAAATAGCAAGGTGAACCCAAAGAAAAACATATATAGATTTTCCTGGAAGTCGGAAGCAAACAAGATCATCAGACAAAAGTTGGAAGCATAGGAGTGGGGATGCTTAAAATAAGCAAAGAAAATGGAAATTAATTTCAAATCAGAGCAAAAGTGATGTACCCCTACATTCATTTTAAAAAGGCTTAAATCCCAATGCTTGCAGTGTTAACAGTGAAATTTTCCATTATTTTTTACAGAAACCTAAGAGGACCAATGAAAGATGAATTTGGAATATCTAAGGAATAAATGAATGGGACCAAATGCTGGAGATCAGGGAAACAGAAAAGGTGAGACTGCCCTAAAAAGAAAAACATGCAGATACATAGAAAGAAGATACATTAGACAGATACTAGATAGACTAACTAATAGATAGATGATACATACATACATACATACATAGAAAGATAGATAGATGGATAGATAGATGGTACATAGATAGAAGATATAGATAGACAGATGATAAATAGATACTAGCTAGATAGCTATAGGATGGATAAGTTTTAACTTGAGCTTTAAAAAACATTTTTCCAAAAAATAATTCTAGACTTCTTGGCTTTTCTTCTTTAAATTATGTTCTTTTGCAGGGTCCTTAAAATGCACTTATTAGTCTTCCAATCACATATGCTACTACACACAATGGCAGTTCATTCTTCACTTATTTTTAAACAGTGTGGACTATGCTCTAGACTCAATCAGCTTTATGTATTTCATCTCTGTTTGTTTCAAAAAATCCACCACTATAATTACTATACTATAGTGTGCCTGGAGTCTTCCTTTTTATGTCTAAAATAATAAAATCATTTGTGGGTCAGGTTTTTCCCATTGGCTACAGCAGAGAGAAATGCAGTAAACGTCTGCAGTATGGAAGGTGCTAATTAAGCTATACATGATCTCTGCTTAGGACTGAAGCTCGTGAGTCACTGGGAATACCAGTGCTGGGGAATGTGTGCCAACTCTTCTGTCCTGGAGCCATCCTGCTGGATGCAGCATCTCACCTGTCTGGAATTTCTGAGGTGTGGTTCTGCCTAGAGGCCAAGGGATGGACGGATGGATCAATGGGAGGATTTTGTCTGCAAAGAGACTTTGGCTGTGGCAATCTGCAACTAAACACCCAGACAATAACAGCTCTACCTAGGATTTCTTCTCTTTATCCCTTATTAAGGGACACCAGGATGGTTTCGCACTTCCCCTGCCTCTTTCAAGTTGATGCCTGTCAAGGTCCCTGATCCTTACTTAGTACCTCTTTAACAACAGGTCAAGTGTAGATTCAGCAGGGTGGAAGAAGTGAAAGCGTGCCTACAAACTGAAACACGCTGAAGAATTTTAAATTCCATATAGTGAATCCTGGCATTATTATTAACCAACTATGAAAGGAATAAGATGAAGAAAACTTACAAGTTAGGACACATTTTAAAGCAACATAAAGTCTGTTCTATGTAAAAATGTTACTTATTCATACATGCATATGAGAATGCATTGTGTACACACATACAAATAAATACCTTTCAGACAGTATTCAGACAGACACACGAGCACCTGAGAGTTCGTTGTCATTACAACATATCATGATGACGGCAGTAGCTCAGGGGTCACAGTTAGAGGAAACCACACTACACAGTGCTGTTGTCTCAGGATGCCAGGCACCATTGAGGCAGGATGAATACAAAATGCCAGTAGGTTGAAGACAGATCCCTTGCTAGTCATAATTTTCTCCACATGGTCTTGCCTACTACCTGTTATCTAATACTGAATGACAGCTCTTTATATGTGTATGCAAAATTGAACAGCTCCTTTTTCACATGTAGTCATATTTGGGATAAGATTCCCACATATGAATTTTTAGTAGAAACAATTCAGTTGGCAGCAGTCTCTTGTTTAACCAAGCAACACACCCATCCATAAATGAAGTTGTCTAGTGAATGTTTACAATGACACACCCAGTGTCAGCTATTGCCTGTGTCACCATAAGTCCTTTGAACACATGTTGATACAGCAATCTCAAGGAAGTTACTGTAATAAACCTTACTTTTCCAAGGTGCAAATGAATATGAAATATCCTAGCTTGACACTCCAAAAATACAGACAAACAAACAAAAACAACAGCAAAAAAGAAAAAAAAACTCAACCTGATAATGGAATAGAATTTGGCAGATGAATGCACAAAAACTCCATGAGGCAATAACAAAATATCAATTTTAAAAACATTCAAGGCTCTGGATTAAGGGCCCATGTAGCTCTTCTCCCATACACAACTTTCCTCTACAAACAGTAGTCTTCTGGTTTGAAGAAAATTAAGAAAGTTCCCTCACACGGAGACTATCTTGCTTGAGAAGCTACTGTAATATTCTGGTACTCATTTATTCATGATGATCGATGATTTTCTAATTGTGGCTAAGAAGCGTGGGCTCAAAGGCAACAAAAATTTATGTCCTTGACCCTCATTGGTAGCATGGTAGGATTTAGATACCAAACTCTTGATGGTAAAAGACTGAAGTTTTTCATCAGAGCTGCGATGTTAGTGTCTTTTAAAGCCATTACATGTTCAAGGATGTATCCTGCAGAGCATATGACTGTTTAGACACATTTCAAGGGAGGCAGTGACAGACACTTTGCCTGAGGCAAGTCAGTATGCTTTATTCTTTTTATTTTAAAAGCTTATCCTTATTTTTAATTATGTGTATATGTGTATGTGTCAGAGGTATGTGCAGGTGTCCTCAGAGACTAGAAGAGGGCTTTGAATCCCCTGAAGTTGGACTTACAGGAGGTTGTGAATCACTGGGACGTGGGTGCTGAGTCAAACTCTGGTCACCTGAGAGAGCAATACATACTCTTAACTGATGGGACATCTCTCCAGACTTCTTCTTTCTAACTTACAAACATCAGGACAGTTTTTCCCCAGGGAATGCAAGTAACTGTAGTATAAAAAGAAATGCTAGCCAAGCAGAGTTATTGTGTGCTTGCCTTGCTCTGTTTAAAAGTGAATAATAAACTAGAAAGGGATGATCTTTTGTCAAAATATAATATAGCTTAAATATGAGATTCAAAAATAGTCTAATTAACCAAGCAACTGATACACACCCACTTACTGCTAGAACTGGGCTCCCTTAGTGAGATATATTTAGTAATAATTTGTACACTGGGAAATAAATGATTGACATGTTTTAATAGGACCCTCAGAATTTTAACTATGCTCTTTAATGAAAATTTTACTATGTAGTAAGTCTGATTTCTTACTAGGTTGTTTGGGCTTTAATAAATGGTTTTTGTTGATGTCCATATCCACAAAGGATCATGTATGTAAGTTGTTAGGAAATACACATCCTCTAGCTCACAGCAGGTCCCCAGAAGCAGGTGACAAAACCATTCAGCCAGGTCAATAAAGCAGGAAGCTCCCACCTCAGCCAAGACCAGGCCCTGTGGTAAGAGCTCAACAACTGCAAAAAGATTCAGTCCCTTTCTTTCATTCTGATCCCTTTTAATAATTTAATGTTTTGTGTGCCATGTGTGTCTCAGTGTGACATGCATATGATGGAGCACGTATGTACATAGAGAGATCAGAGGTCAACTTCCAGGAGACAGTACTCATCTCCTGACTTGCTGGGGGAGAGTCTCTCCATGTTTCTGCCACTCTGTTGAGTCCAGGCTCGTGGCCCTGGGACCTTCTGGGCAATTCTCCCCTCTAACTCCCTTCTGACCATAAGCATGTCAGGATTATAGATGTGAGCTACCACATCTGGATTTTTGTAGATTCTGTAGATGAAACTCACATTGC
>JAQHUG010000296.1:1463759-1486451 GCA_028555095.1 Dicrostonyx torquatus
CACACACACACACACACACACAGAAGATGCTGGCTAGTTTTATGCCACAAACTAGAGCCATCTGAGAGGAGGGAACCTCAGTTGAGATACAGCCTTCATAAGATCAAGCTGTAGGCAAGCCTAATGGGCATGTTCTTAATTAGTGACTGATGTGAGAGGGCTAAGCCTATTGTGATAGTGCATCTAGCTGCTGATCCTCGGTGCTATGGTAAAGCAAGCTGAGAAGGACCCCAGGAGTAAGCCAGTAAGCAGCATCCTTCACGATTTTCATGACCACTACATTTTCCCCCTTTCTCCAGGTCCCTGCCCTGTTTGAGTTCTTGTCCTAACTGCATTCAATAATGAACAAACATATGGAAGTATGAGTGAAATAAATCCCCCTCTCCCCAAGTTGGTTTCAGTCACAGTGTTTCATCACAATAATAGAAACCCAGCTAAGGCAGGGCGCCTATGTATGTGACTGAGGACAGGTGGGTACGATGGTGTAGCTCAGAGGTCAACATTTGATGTTGGTCCCTGCCTCCCCCATATTTGTCTCTGCCTCTGTGTAAATTAAGATAGCTGGCATTAGAGCTGCTGAAGAATCTCCTATCTCTACTTCCCATCTCCTAGTATGGATACATTGGAATTATATAGATGCTTTCTCTCAGCAGGGATACACTGGGATTATGTAATGCTTGAGACACTGCATCTGGCTTTGTGCATGGTTCCTGGTGATCAGAACTTAGTTTGTCTCACTTTCTCTGCAAGTGCCTTCACCCATTGGGTCATCTCTCTAGCCCCCATATATCTTTTAAACAACAGTTTCTTAATTGACTCCATGTGGTTTTGGGAATAAAAGACCATCCTTCTGAAAACTGCCCATCAACTTATTCTCAGAATCTGCCAACATGTTACCTTGCACGGCCAAACATATTGTGCAGACATGTTCAGGGAAGGATCTTGAGTTATGAGAATGCTCTGGATTTTTGAGGTGAGTCTAGTTCTTCCTGCATCTTTGAAAACGAAGAACAGATTCTGAAAGTGCCAGTTAGTAAGCAAAAGTCACAAGCATTCCCATCAGCGGAGGGGACAGGAAAGCAGGAGGGAGTCTAAACTTCTAACTGGATCAACCCTGTTATTCGTTTCTAACCACAATTTCACACAGTTTTTATGTCACCTGAGACTCAAGGACTTCTCAGGGCTTTTCTTTTTCCTGATTTAGAATCCTTTCCTCCCTGTCCTTTTATCACTATTCCAACTGCTTCCTGGCATCCAAATACATTTCTTCTGCTGTCTCTTTCCTCCATTCATATAGATTAAATGCCTTTTATTGTTCATATTCTCTTAAAGACTCTTAAGAGGTGGAAAGAAGGGTATAACATGTTCATTCTGCTCTCTCTAAACACAATCCTAACATCTTCAATTTTCTTTCTTTTCTAGGTCCTTTAAGAACACCAGCTGGCTCCCCACCACTCCTTTTTTTTCCTGTACATCCTCTTAACTTAAGGCTCAGTGAAATCAGAGGAAAAAAAGTGAATGTAATTTTATAGTCACTAACATTTTTAATCACATACTGAAGACTTGTATAAAACACAAAACCAAAAATAATATCTTTGAGGAAACAAAAAGAATCCAAAACATCTGTTCCTCCAGAGAAGTTGAAAATCAAAGCAACATTTAACAGAACACAATTTAGATGAACAAAGCCCTCCTGCTTTTTCGTTTGTAAAGAGGCCAAAGGATTTCAGTTTTGAGCTGGAAATTTAAAGTCAAAAGTCAAAATTCTAAATCTGACTGCAGTTGATCATCACCATTTCTTTATCATTATAATGTACAGTGTGTGTGTGTGTGAGTGTGTGTGTGTGTGTGAGTGTGTGTGTGTGTGAGTGTGTGTGAGAGTGTGTGTGTGTGAGTCTGTCTGTGTGTGTGTATGTGTGAGTGTGTGTGTATGTGTGAGTATGTGTGTGAGTGTGTATGTGTGAGTGTGTGTGTGTGAGTGTGTGTGTGTGTATGTATGTATGGGTATTTGTGATCACCCCTCACTCTTTGGAAAGCATTCAGACTTAAAATATGTGTGCTTAAAGCACTTGTGTTCTTGTCTAAAATGCAAACTCTGGTTTCTTTTTCAACATCTGCAGTATTATTTAATACTTTTCCTTTCCTCATTTTTTTTGTCCTCCTGGGGAGATGCAAAGAGAATTAGGATAAAAAACAAAGCAGGAGCAGGAGAAGCAGAGAGGGAGGAAGAGAGGATCCTTTTTTAAAGTATAAACCAAATCTTCTCAAACCCTCCCCAAGTGTTGGTTCTATAACTTTTCAAGATAAACTCAACTTGTATGCAAGTATTTCTTTTGGCTCCAGCCATGAGTGTTTTTGAGGTAACACTCTTGGCTCTAAGGTAGAAATGTGTTTAATATAAGCATTTAGTCATAAATTATAAATTTTTAAAAAATGTAAAACCACTTTTAAATTACTTCTAAGGTCACTCTGCTGTGTGAGCCAATAGTCCTTGGACGAAATAACAATATAGCTATTGTCATAAGAAACATTTGTCAATGTGAAATTCCCACAACAAAACTATCTTTCTCCAAGGAATAGCCAATAGTTTGATGGTACATAATATAGATATACATATGTGGGTACATCTACCTACATATTTACATATGAAATAATTGAAAAAATCTGGTTATGTTTTAAAACACAGGTTTAAAATATTGTCAATGTCATTCTATCAACAAGAACCAAATTTCTAAAAAATTATTTTTAAGTTTAAAATATTACAAATCTTGAGTGGAAAATATTCTTGGACTTCAGTTTGAGAATAAAGAAGAAATAAACAAGCATTACAACAATTTTAAAGTTATTTGTGAGCAATTACAAATGGCATTTACCGGAATATCAGGCTTCAACAAAGTCCTGTTTGTGTATAATATTGCATAAAACATTAATCTGACATTTCTGCAAAATTAAAAGAGTCAAATACGATTAGTTTGACAAAGTGAAAATGAAAACATTTTGACCCATTCATAGCTCGTCCAAAAGACGTTGATTAGAAGGACACATGAAGACACACTGCAACTCAAGGGCACAACTAATACCCTGCCATTCATTTTAGCTTGGGTTCAGTAAAGTTGTGGCAGAAGGAATTGCAAATTGAGCTTTGTGCTATCAAGAAGGCAGATTACCTTATGTAGTAATACAAATATCAAAGGAGCCTTATAAGTTGGCTCAGACAAAAGAGAGTATTAATCAGGATTCTTCACAAAAATACAACAACAGTATGTGTGTGGTGACATATATATGTGTGTGCAGTATCATATATGTATTTATGCATATGATATGTATGTACAGTATATGTATATAGATAGATGATATGTATATATCATATGTGTATATGTAAATATCCATGACACACACATATATAACTAGTTAGAGTTTCTATTGATATGAGGAAACACCATGACCATAAACACTTGGAGGGAGAAAGTATTGTCATTATCCTTCACTAAGGGAAGTCAGGACAGGAAGTCAAGCAAGGTAGGAACCTGGAGTCAAGATTGATGCAGAGGCCATGGAGGGTGCTGCTTACTGGTTTATTCTCCTTGGCTTGCTCAGTTTGCTTTCTTATAGCATCCAAGACCATCTATCAGTCCAGAGGTAACATCACCCATGATGGGCTGGACCCTACCCCATCAATTGCCAATTAAAAAATGTTCTACAGACTTGCCTTGATCTTTTAAAAGCATTTTCTTGATTGGAGTCCTCTCCTTGCAGAAGACTCTAGATCAGCCGTTCTCAACCTGTGCATTGTAACCACTGGAAAACACATATTTCCAGTTGTCTTAGAAATTGAGATACAGCTCAATGGCAAAATTACAGTTATAAAGTACCAATGAAAATAACTTTATGATTTGGGATTCCTGGGACCATTTGGAAGCACATATTTCATGACCCCATATATTGAGAACCACTGCTATAGATTGTGTCTAGCAGACACAAAACTAGCCAGCACATATATTAACACACACATGTGTAAGAATGTACACAGAGATGAGGAGCAATTAATTAGTGGGAATGGCTCATGAAGCTATGGAGACTGACAATTCCCACAGCAAGTTGTCTTCAACCTAAAGACTCTCAATGCCAATGATATATAGATACAGATATAATAAATGTTCTTTATTTTGCTACTAGTTTTTGTTCTACAGGAACACAGACCCAGAATCAGAGAATAGTAATTAGAGTTAACCATGCTTCAGTCCATACAAGAAGGAATGTTTTCTCAGTTTAGTTTTCTGATTGGGGGCAGGGGGAGCGGATCTACTGCAGGGCAATCCACATAGGCAGATGTATCATGAGCACTAAAGCAGAATCTCAGTAAAAGAGGGGAACCAGAGGGTGGATCATAGGGAACCAAACAGCCTCTGAGTTCTGTGAAACCCATCCTATATAAAGCTCCCTGGATGTGTGGGAAAGCTGAACCTAGTCATGGACTTGTGTTGACTTTGTGGGCTGCCCTTCTTGAAATCTTTTGTTTTCTCCAGAAAGATTGAAAAGGGGGACTAAATTCCATTTGGCTACACAATGGAGTATTATACAGCAGAAAAAAATGACAGCTTGAATTTTGCAGGAAAATGGATAGAACTAGAAGACATTATTTTGAGTGAGGTAACCCAGACACAGAAAGACAATTATCACATTACTCACTCATAGATGGTTTTTAAACATAAAGCAAAGAAAGCCAGCCTACAAACCATAATTGTAGAGAATTTAGACAACAATGAGGACACTAAGAGAGACTTACTTACATAGACCTAATATACATGGGAAAGTATAAAAAGACAAGATCTCCTGAGTAAATTGGGAACATAGGGACATTGGGGAGGCTGAAGTGGGGAGGGGAGTGGCAAGGATGGGAGCAGAGAAAAATGTAGTCAATAATATCAATAAAGAAAGAAAAAATATCCAAAATAATTCTGTCACCATGCACAATTTGAAATATTTGCTCTAGATAATACCTTTTTAGAAAAAGAGAATCAGTCCAACCTAATACTATATTTATCATATGTAACAAAGATGGAATTAGTTGTCAAATTTGGATTTTGTGAATGGCATGAAAGCTTGATTTCATTATTATTGTTCCATCTATATCCTTAAATAACTTCATTCTTTTGGTTCTAAAGAACAAGTAGCATTCTATAACCCAGCGTAGCCCACATTAGTCACTGTAACCCAGGTTGGCTGTGAACTTGTGGCAATCCTGCCGCTGGGATTACAATTTCAAGGCAGAGCATCCATATAGAATCTTTAACCGAGTTAAGTTTGGCTTTGAGATATGACTTAGGTGTTGAGTGGTACTTCATTTCTTTTCCTCAAACCTCTTTCCCTATAGAACATAGAAAATCCTCAGGAAATGAGGATAAAAGGGATTATAAACTTACTAAATAGGCTTCCATAAGAATAAAGTGAACCTGGGATATGATCCTGAGATTTAAGCCACAGGAACTCACATGATAGGTGGCCCACCACATATCAGGAAATAGCTCTCGGCTGATACCCTGAACTGTTCATTGAAAAGGTCCTACATCTCATCCCTTTAATTCAGCTTCATTTTCTACCTTTTCATACTCCATACTTGTATAGTGCTTTCTTGCTTTCATCTTTCCCTGCCAATTTAGGCTCCACACTCACGCTTTGTTTTTCCCTTTAAAGACTATTTACTTTATACTCTGAGATTATAATATAATCACATCACTTCTCCCTCCTCTTCCTCCTTCCAATCTCTTCCATGCCCCCTCCCTTGCTCACCACCTCTATTCATAGTTTTAGCCTAGATTGTCTCTCCAGGCTGGTCTGCTCTTAAATGTACCAGGCACTCTTAAACCTGGCTGCTCGAGATAATCACCTTCTTAGACAGCACCTGGGTGGAGCTGCCATCCTCTTGACTAGTCTTGGTAGGGTGCTAAGACATTTCAGTGGATCACTTCCAAGGTTATCATAAATATTCAAGAGGAAAGACAGACGATTGTCTCCTTCGAAACTAATATTGGTGTGTCTTAAAGACAGCGTTTTTGATTCTCAAGTGATAGCAGGTTTCCCATGCACAATTAGTGATTCTTAGAGTAAACTGGTAGCTCTGGATACCTTTCGGCTAGAATCCCAACTTTATCAAAACATGATGGCACGAGGACCAACATGATGGCTCTGTCAGTAAAGGAGCTGGCTATGCCAGCCTGACAATGTGAACAGAAGATGCCCGGAACCCATATAAAGTAAAGAACTGACGTCAAAGAGGTTGTCAACTAAACTCTACACATGCTACCTGGCATATATACACACCTATATGTATAAATGATGTGTGCATGTGCACATGCGTGCACACCACACACACACACACACACACACACACACACACAGTGGAGATGGCAAGTGATGAAACTGCTAGACCAGCTCTGATATTAATGTGTTTTTATGTTATGTAAGATAAACATATTTAACAGAATAATTTTGGAAAGTCTAATTTAAGTGTTTAGGCAAAAATCTACATGAATATCAGGACAATATTTAAGTATAATTTTATTGTTGCTGTGTCATTTTAAGAATATTTAGATTAAAAAGTGTTCATGGAAAATTAAACTAAAAATAGAAAAATATTAACAATTTAAACAAACCAGTTATAGGGAAATTTCTCTCTAAGGCACTTGAGTTTGAAGATAAGAAAGGAACTTATTTTAATGCCATGCCTATGAAGGATGGGTTTTTGTTTGAACAGGTTTACAGAGCTCTGTAGCCTTCTGTCTTCTACATTTCTAATTCAAAGATGCACAGGGAATAAGGGAAAGTGTTTGTTTACACTTGGCAAAAAACCCTACTTCCTTGTTTCTAAGAAAAAGAGCTTTTCAAAGCTTTCTTGGACTGTAGATAACTCTTGCAAAACAATATTTTGATGAGCTAAGTGTGAATGAATCAGAGACATATGGATTGGATTCCCATTGAGATCACATGTGCTTCAGCACACGCTTCGGAGAACGCTGCTAAGCTATACTTAGAATCGATAAAGCCAAATGCAGAATATTTTTTCAAAACTTGTTTTGAGATACCTTATGTCCTGGACCAAACACTAGAGGATGATTCTTTCCTTTTAAATCTTTTATTTTCTCTAAATAATCCTTCTTCTGGAAGGGAAAGAAGTTGAAATTCGGCCGCTGTTGCTCTTTGGTTTTGGGATGTGCACTGTGTGAGTGCATGTGTGCACAAATGTGCAAATGTGTGTGAAGGTGCATGTGACCATAGGCATGCGGAGGCCAGAAGTTATCTCTGGATGTCTTCATAAATTGCTCTTCACCATATACATCAAGACTGGGTCTCTCACTTGAACCCAGGACTTTCTGATCCAGCCAATATCATTAGCCAACTTTCTCAGGGGACCTGACTTCTGCCTCTTATGCACTGGAATTACAGGAAGCTGCCCTGCCTGCCTAAAATTTAAGTGTGCTCTTGGGATCTGAATCCTTATCCTCATGCATGGACTGCAGGCACCTACCCAAAGGTTATCAAGCAGGGTTGAAAGTGGTAATATTTTCCATATCTACCTAGCAAAGAATCATCCGCACCTCACAGTCACAGACCTGAGAAAATTTTCAGGTCAGTCACATCTGTTGCCCTTTCTTTGCATTCTACTTTTCTGCCTGCTGAATAGAAGAAGGCAAGGATGGGAAAACAATGAAACTTTGTGTTTGTTAAAATTCAAACGCCTTGCTGAATTTAGCTTAGTAGCCCATAGAGACCGTTTCAACACTGTTCTATAAGAGTTTTTGTCTAAAAGTAAATGATCTCAAAAACTTGTCATTTTCTGACCTGGAAATTAATATTTAAAATTAAACTAGAAACTATCTGGACTGGAGATGCTAGAATATGAATGATTTTAAGCTAGGGAATTTTGTCCATAATAGGATTATTTCATGATTACTTCTATTAATATACTTTAGAACTTTAGAGTCGCTAGAGTTTGTGAAATCATAATACAGGCGGTATCTATCTATCTATCTATCTATCTATCTATCTATCTATCTATCTATCTCTTCTTGTCTCTGTGCCCCCTCTGTATGTGTGTGTGTGTATCTTTCATCAGCCATTCATTGGCAGATTTGAGTTTGGTGTTGTCATGAGCCGAATTTTTTTTTTCTAGAAGTCATATACCCATGTCCCAACCCTAGTAGTGCAGAAGCTAATCAATTTTGGAGAAAGAAGAAATCATAACTAATGAGATTATTACTGTAGGTTATAATGAAGACGATTGATCTCCTCACATGAAAACGAGAGAAAGACAAATCTAGAGGTTAAGACAGTATGAGAACACGGAGAAGACAGAGGTACCTAGTGAATAATCTCACAACTCCAGAGGAAACCATCCCTGCCAACTAACACCTCGAGCTCAGATGTCTGGCCTCCAGAATCAATACATTATGTATTGCTATTTTTTCAGGCACCTAGGGTGTCATGCCTGCTCATGGGCAGTGTAGTGCATGAATCAGTGATGAAGATCTTTACTCTCTACCCCTTGAAAATGATCCACTAAGTCCACACTATCTCCCTAGAATCTGCGTTATTAACCAAAAAGGAATGCTTTATCCTTACATGCTAGGGTTCTCTAAGCATCAGTACCCATGAGGAAGAATATGGAATTAAAGTAAAGGTCCAGCTTATTTGATCCAACATCATCTGGCATTCACAGGGCAGACACAGAATCTTATTCTTTCGTGATTAGGGTCTGTCTTTAGAAATTTCCCTTGGGTTCAGTTTCTTTTGCTTGGTTTTGATCCTTTTCTACTGAAGTTAGGCCTGTATAATAACTCTGACTTGAGTTTTGTATTCTGTTCTCAAGTTGTCCAAACAATAATTCTTGTGAAGTCACATTTGCTTTTGGTTCTACTGTTTTAGAAGAGTGCTAGTATTCTTGTCCCGGGATGAATTAACAGCTGTGTGTTCATAACCTGTCTTCTCCCTCATCCTTCGTGAGCTTGGCTCCAAATTCACATTCAGACCCACTATCCCTCTGTACTGATCTGGACCTCCTTGTCCACTAATTGTTCCGACCATATATGCCCGTGAAGACCTAGCCTCAGGCTCTGATGTCGGACTGACTGTGTACTCTCCCATAATAGCCATGTAAGGATTATTTTTCTGTTCTGTAGGATTGCTGAGGAGTTTGAATATTATAGAAATTATAGAACAGACTTAGTATTTTAAAAAGGTTCAATGAGACAGCAGGTGTGAGTTGTCAAGTTAAGATCTGGGACTTCCTGGGAGATGAGCCTCCAGGTAGATCTGTGATGGATTATTCAACCTCCTGGCAGGCCTGGGAAAAAGTGTGTTGATTAACTTAATTGAGTCTGGAAGACCGGTCCTAAAAGTGAGCCCCACCATTACCTGCCCTTGACTTCTAGGCAGCCTAAAATAAATAAATAAATAAATAAATAAAAGTGCCTGAGCATCAGCATCCATCTCTCTCTGGCTCTTGGTGGTAAAATCTTGCTGGGTTCAAAATGGAAGATTTCTATGCCAAGAGAAGTGATACAAATGCAGTGACCTGTGGCTTATTTCAATACAGCAGTTTCATCAAAAGTCACAGAGAAGAACTTTTCACTTTGAAGAAGGATTCAGATGATTATAAATAACGATGGAGTACCCTTTGGACCCTGAGCATGAAGTTGGACACAGTTTTTTAGAGTTAGAAGTAAATTCATGTCATGCTCCAGAGATTCAAATCCAGTGCTGTGGTTAATAGATGTGAAAAAAGAAATTATCCATGAACATGCTCTGTACTCAAACAGTTGTCCAGAAGCATAAGGATGTATTGAGGGCTGTATCTTTGCCAGTGGGGTGACATCATGACTGTAGTGTTCTGGAGAGTTGCATCGTCACCTTTCCATTCCATCTGTGCATGCTTTGTAACTGGGAATCCTGACAGTGAATTAGGTCAGTCATGTCTCCAGGAAACCCATAGATCATATTTGGCTGATAACAATGTTCTATTCAGCGTCGAGAAGAAGTCTACAGAAGATGAGCACAAGTTGTTGTTTCATGGGATGGACTGTGATTTATCTCTGCCCTTGTACAAATTATTTCATTGGTCTCTGCCATTTGTTTCACCACATACTGATAGGCAAAACTCTCTGGAAACTCCTTTCAAATGTACAGCATTATGTAGCCTGAGGCCATGATCCAGGGCTGATCTTCATAAAGATCAAATGTTTAGAAGCAATGCTTGCTGATTTTAGATGTCATCTTCCTCTGCTTCCAACTTCTACTTGACCTTACGAGTAGCACACTTGATACAAATTTTTGCATATTTCTTTAGGAAAAATGTTGCTACAAGCACACATGATACTGATATTTGGAGTGTCAGGAGATCAGTGTGGGATGACTAAGTAAAATTAACGTGATCACTCCTTTCAAAATGTTTTGTGTAAATATCTATGTGTGGATAAACATGCATGTTGAATGGAAAAGGAAGGGTACTATGGCAGCAACTATGTTTTTTAAGGGGAATAAAAAATGGGGAGGGCATGATGTGGAACGTGTAGATCCAAAGGCACACAAAGTTTAATATTTTTTATGCATTCTTGCCCAAACCTTGACCTGACATTTTGAGGAAAGGCTGTCTTCAAAAGCCTATGTCTCTAACTGAATTCAACTCTTTTCTACCGTTTGCCTCCAGCTTCTCATGATGCATATCATTTCCTGAAGGCCATTTATGTGTCCAGTCATTTGTTGACTTGGTCTCCACACCAGAATGTCCACTGTTCAGGTAATTAATTAACTGTATTCATTCCTATAGTTGCAAGTACTGCCTGTCCCAAAAGAGACTACGTTCATTGCTAAATTATAAATAAATGATTTCATACTTTTTAAAGTGGAAACATCAGCATTCTTGATTCCATTAGCAACATTATAATCATAGGTTAAAGCAAGACCTTTAAAACATAACCTTCTCAAATTGACACCTCTTCCTTTCCATTCATATTCCTGATGATGCAATCTAACAAAAATTTACGCTGTACTTTGGCCAATTATAGCCCCTTTTGAAGTAGAGATAATATGCCATCAGAAGTTGCTATTAGACTAGCAAGGAAGAAGTTAAATAGGAAAATGATGTTTGTCTTCAACTACTGAAATATATTTGAGGGTGCTTTTAATATACACATTAATCTCTTCAAAACATGACAAGTTTGAGCATATACTAAACTCTTGAACTAGAAATAGTTTTTCAACAGCTAACAGTTGCTTTCAAATGTGCTATAATTCAATTATGCTTTTTAATGTACTGCCTTCCAAAAAGACACGATTTCATAGAAAAGGAACTTATACAACATTACCCTTTACTCAGAACACTGTCAGAAACACGACTTACTTCTGATTACCTGAAAAGTTATTCCTGTCTCCAGTACATAGTTGGAACATAACATCTCAGTTGCTATAAAAAATATTTTAAAGTGGAAAGTGAATGGGTTGTCTTATGTCTTCCTGCCACAAAGATATACACTAGTCCACTACCTTAAAAAGCCCCCTATATGGAATCACTGACATACAGAATATCAAGTTAAGATAGAGAAATCAGGGTGAGCTTTAGTCCAAAATGATTCTCCTCTTTGTAAAATGGTGAAATGCGACTGCAAAGATAAACAAGAAGAATGTAACAGGGAGCCTAGAAATCTTGTCATGAGACTACAAACTGCCGGAAGCTGGGGCCGGAAACCAGGACATATACCTCCCAGCACCCAGCCAAGGCATTACACTGAGAATCTGGCCTCTGTTTTCCAGCCCCTTGAGGAATCAAACCATGAAATTCAGTTGTGTAAGCCAGGCAGTTTGTGGAACTCTTTCCAATAAATCAATACACTTAGCTAGAACATTAGCCAACTTTTGGTTACAACAAGATACCTGTAATTAACTTATGAATTAAAAAAAAACACTTATTTTGGTTCATGTTTCTAAAAATTCAAGTCCTGCCCCAAGTTGTCCTTTATTTTGGCTTCTGGTTGAAGAGACATCATAGCAGAAGTAAGGAGGAGGGTAAGTCATTCGAATCTGGAGCTAGGAAGCAGATTGAAAGCGGGCAGTAGAGTCCCACCATCTGATTGACAGTGCATCTTCAGTGACTTAATGGCCTCTTAAAAGTCTCCATATTATATCCTTTCCACCACCTCCCAGTAACCAACTTTGAATGCATCAACTCTCAAACCATAACCATTAGGTTGGACATACAACTGATGCAATTGAATCCTGTTTGAATTTTCCAGTCATAGTGAAAATTTGCCTTTTAGTCTTGACAGGATAAATTGCTAAAATTTTATAATTTTTTTCAAGATAAAAGTATATTACTTCACTAAATTATTATAATTGTTGTTAAAGAGACATAATGAGTTTATCTATAAAACAGTCACGGAGCTTAGATTATTTTCTAGAAACCATTAAATTGGGTTGCTGGGATAGCGAAAAGCACTTGGCACTAAGCAAAAAGACCAGGGTTTGATCCACAGAATTCATATGGTAGAAGGAGAGATCCTATTTCAGCTCTGACCTCTACATGTGTGCCATAGTTTTTCTTTGTTCTGTATGTTTAGTGTTTGATTATTTTGTGGCAAGGGAACCTTTATTTCTGGCCCAATCTATTTGGTTTTCTGTAAGCTTCTTGTACCTTTATAGGCATGCTTTTCTTTAGACTGGGAAATTTTTCTTATATGGCTTTGTTGAATATATTTTCTGGGCTGGAATTCTTCTCCCTTTTTCTATTCCTAATATTCCAAGGTTTGATTTTTTTCTTCCAGTGTCCTGGTTTTGTCTGGATGTTTTATGTTAGAAGTTTGTAATAATTTAAAAATTTATACACAAATGAAATGACTAAAAGAACATCAATAAAAGAATATTTCTGAAACTAATCAATCGGTGATTATGTTCAACAGAGCAAAACATAATATACAATTTAGATATTTTCACTAAAGTCATATAAAATGATTCATGTCACCATAATCAGTATTAATGAAAACACTTTACACTCAAAGTCAGTGCTAGAAGAAATGTTAAAAAAATAGATAAGATGTAAATCTACTAGAAGAGAGGAAACTAAACTATCTTCTTTCCTAAATGGAACTTTTGTCTGTGAGCTACATAAAACAGACCTGACATCAAGGAAAGAATAATATCAATAGAAAGCCTCTTGACTGTAGCAAAGCAATTTAGTCCAGCTACTAATTTCAGGATGACTGATACGCATTATACTTGGCCTCATCCACTTACTTGTGGAAAATAAAGCAGTCTGTCTACTGGAAGCAGAAAGTTGAATGGCGGTGGCCAGAAAATGGGTGTGGGGAAATGGGTGCAATGTGTGTGAAAGTGGACAAAGCTCTAAGATTTCAGAGTAACGAGTGCTGGAGGTCTAGCATGAAGCATGGTACAGTTGGCAGTGTTATACTTCCTGAACTGAAGTTTCTAAATAGCAGATCTTAAGTATTCATAATACGTCTCTACACAGAGAATCAAGGGAAGTAGTGACCATGAAGTAATGGATCGAGTCAGTGACTTGATTGTGGTGATCATTTATAATGTGTACCAACATTGAAATACAAGGCTGCATGCCTTTAAACATAAAACACTAGGAGGTATGATTCCTAAACACCTGATTAATAGGAGGTACCAGCATCTGCAAGCCAAGGAGAGACATCAAGAGAAAAAACAAATGTGTTGATTCCTTGATTTTGAGTTTTAGCTTACAGGGTATAAGAAAATAAATTGCTATTATTTCAGACAAATAAATAAATAACTAGTAAAACAATATGTCTAACAAAAAGCACATATAATTTATACATAAAATATGTATGGTGTACTTTTCAAACTGGCAATTAATATTAAATTAAACTTAATAATTTAATTAATAGATAAAGAAAGCTAATATTTTCCAGGTATGTCCAATACCAATATGATATTCAAAAAATGACACTCATTTTAATGTCATATTAAAATACAAAATGTACACAGCCAAGATTGCATGTTGAAGAATGTAGAAGGTCTTTCAGGCTCAAATACTATGAGACATATTACAAACACAATATTTATACAAAGACTTTGGAAGGACTCTCTTTCTAACTCCCTGTCAACAGATATAAAATAATATACAGCAGAAAAAGCCAATAACTGGTAGAGGTAAACCTTTTAATGCTCTCAATAATCAACAATCTTTCTCAAAATACTACTTTATATTTTTCCAAATATTTCATATATACACCTATATGAATATTCCTTTGAAATGGTATTATAGCATTTGCATCCTTTTGAAATACGCTTTAACATTGAATATATGAAATATACATACATATTGCTCTCATTCTTCCACGGGGGTAGCTATATGAATATGCCATTATTTATTATCCATACTCTCATTTTAATTAGTGAGGTTAGCTTTTTTTCTATCTTGCAAACATTACTTGAAAAACAGCTGCATGTAGATATATCCTAAATATAGATTTTTGAAAGCCAAATGAATGGGTCATGGAATAAAAGAGAAATCCCAGAGTACTCCCAGCACACTCACCCATAGTAAAGATATACAAACCAATTATGTACATGAATAGTCTCTGCAGCAGTTTTATAGCAGAAAGCGTGTTTATATAAAACAATCCAACAAGAATGGATGGGTTTACTAAACGGGGATGCTTTAAAGCATCATGCAGCAAGCACTCCTAAGAGATGCTTGCCAAGTTCTCAGAGTAAAATCAGGCTGCATGGAGCCATTTGTGTCAACTGGGAATATAAGGAAATAAAATCAAATGTACTCTTATGGGTATTTCTGTTAGCAGAAGTCGCTGCAATAAATTTTCTGGGTTTTGTGGTCCTTCCCTGTTCTCGTAGGTTCAGGTACCTTGACCATCCTCTTCTGTTTTCTTCCAGTTAGTAGGTTTGTTTGTTTGTTTGTTTTTCCTGTAAGTGAACCATGGCTGCTGAATGAAGTTCTTTTCTAGTCCTCGACACCAGCGTCCTTCTCACTGTCTGCGTCTCATCCAGCTTCATACTGCCTTGGTAACTAACTGTGTTGAACTCTCATCCGATTCTCAATGCTTACATGTACACTTTGCTGTGGACAGAAGCCCAGAAGCAGATACAAGCATAAAACTCTCTGACCAAATCAGACATTTGACTTTTTGTCTTGAAAGTTGACACAGAAAGATGTCAAGAGGAAATAGTCTACCTTATCCAGGGGGCCTTCCCTTCTGCAGGGAGAAGGGAGTGAGTCAACATTATTACCCAAGACGTGATTTTATTTCTTGCCCTTTTGCCTTGAGACTCACAAAGTTCAAGGCTAGATGCAGAGTGAGACTGTCACTGAGAAACAGACTAATGATGATGCAAGATGACATCTGCATTGCAATTCTCGTGTTAACAGGGTCATAAAAAGGATAAGTGCCACTAAGACTCTCTGCCATTATAATTTGAAGAGAAATGCTAATTATAAGGTAGATGAACATGATTGTGGCAATATGCAGGCTCTAGAAAATTATGACCTTGGACTCAACTTTTAAACAATTAAAATGGAAAGCTTGTCTTACTCTCTACTTTCTGTTCACTGACTCACGAGTCTAAACGTTTTAAGCAGAGGACTGTACAGATAACCTCTATTCTCTGCAATCATAGCCCTTTCCCCTTGCTTTCACCATTTCATCTGCCCTATATTTAGTACCAGAACATAGTCTTTAGAATCTTTAGCTGGAACAGGAAGTTGGTCAGAGTGTGTAATAGGGTAACATTTTTGCATGCCCTTTCTTTACCAGAAAGTATTCTGAGAACTGAGAATCTATGAAGAAACCAAAGGCAAATAGAATGGTGGCAAACATTTGACGCAAGGAAGGCACTTAAAAGGAGGAGGGTTTATGTCTATTTATATTTTCAATGGCTCTGATTTGCAAAGGTGAGAAAGCAACATAAAAGTAAGAATAAGATACTGCCCAGAATAGCAAAAGTCCGGCTCCTATACATATAGTAGAGACTAAAGCTGGGCTGTGCCTCTAAACCTCAGAAGCACTCAGATGTGTGAAATGGAAATAGGCAAATAAATGATAAATAAATAGGAAAACAAGACAAAAATTAACCAAATTGTCCCATCTCTGCAAAGGCAGCTTTGATCAGATCCAGGGAGGATCCTCTTTCTTTACTGTCTTAGGGTTTATTGCTGTGAAGAGACACCACTATCACAGCAACTCTTATAAAGGAAAACATTTAACTGGGGTTGTCTTATATTTTAGAGTTTTAGTTCATTATATATTTTCATGTTGGGAAGCATGGTGGTATGCAGACCTGTAGGCAGCAGGATGTGACCGTGGCACACTTCCTCCAACAAAACTACCCCTACTCCAACAAGGCCATAACTCATCATTCAAACGCCTGTGTCTCTGTGGGCCATTCCTATTCAGCCCACCACATTCTACTCCTTGTAGTCATAACAGTGAATATGGGGTGAGAAAGGCAGTGTGCTGTTCGTGGGAGCAGCAAGTACACTCAGAGCCATTTCTTCAACTGGTTTGAAACCATATTCTCATGTAAAAATCTCTTCATAAATCTTCTTTGCAATATTAATTATGAACCAAAACCTAAAGCAACTGAAATGTCCATTACCTAACAAATGAATAAACAAATGTGGTCATGCTTTACTACAGAATGTTATTAAGAAACTAAAAGGCAAAACATTGCCATAAGGAGAATGGATGCACTGCAAATTTGATTCAGTGGAAATAAAGTACAACTGATCCATTGATATAACTGATAGACATATTGTGTGTATACACATAAGTATCTGGTACTA
The DNA here is from genome assembly GCA_028555095.1 of Dicrostonyx torquatus. Classification (NCBI taxonomy): domain Eukaryota; kingdom Metazoa; phylum Chordata; class Mammalia; order Rodentia; family Cricetidae; genus Dicrostonyx; species Dicrostonyx torquatus. The sequence goes on from JAQHUG010000296.1 coordinate 1,480,594, forward strand.
TGCATACATGTGTGATAGTTAAAAAAGAGATACATTGCTACAGGGAACAATTTAATGATTACACAATGCTATGATTCGTGGTGTATTAAATCACACGACAAGGATTTGTGAAAAATATTCTTATGTTTTGACTATGACCTTAAAACCTCTGTATATAGTTATCAACATTTACTCAACTCTACTTTTCAATTGGGTGTTTCACTGAACGATACCAAGAACACAGTGGTTACTGGTATTGGAAGAGTTGTGTCAATGTGTGCAGAAGAGGTAGCTTGCTTAGATCTGGGGGTTGCTCAGTCATTGCTCAGTTGCCTGAAGTGGCAATAACAATATACCATGTGCTAATATCTGAAACAACAAAATCCTCAACTCCTTGCAGCCCTGGAAATAAGTTAAGGTCAAAGAGTCTCATATATCACCTTGAATTATACATGTCTGCCACTTGTGTTACGATAGCATGACCTCCACACTATACATACACAGCTCTTGTGTCCCTCCCTATTAAAACCACAGTCAAATCAGAGTGGCTTGATGGTCTCACTTGGTTGCTCTTATAAAGACAGTCTCCAAATACAAATGGAAAAATTGCTACTCCTACAGATGAATTTTTAAATAAACACACTTTGTGTAAATGGTACCTGTAAATCTTTAAGAGTGCATTTAAGAAAAAAAGTAAGTGCATTTTCTAGTGATTAAATAAATGGTAAATAGAAAAAAACACTCCTAATGTTAATATGATAATTGACTTGTACCCATTACATGAATCCTGTAATGACACAATCCATGTGAGGAGTCATATGGAACCACACATGTATAAAACATGTTAAATCTGATACTTTATAATTAAGGGAGCCCTGACAACCTAAGTGCATTTTCTCACTCAAAATATTGAAAATATATAAAAGAAACATAAGTAAAAGGGTGGACTCAGCTAAAGCTGATCACCTTTGATTCATAGTAAGATTATAATATTATATTTAGGACTATTCATGTAAAATTAGACATTGACTTTTGCCTTGTAAATATTTAATTTAGTAATCGCAAATTTGGTACATTTTTGCTCCATTTTTACATTCTTTCCAACTTTGGTCGGAAATAGTATATCTATTACTTTCCTCAAAATATACAACATCTTTATATATCTGAGAGATATGTCTTTAAAAAGATTACTCTTGGATTACTTGGTAAAGTCAGCCAATGTTCATAGAAAACAACTGTAAATAAGAAGGAAATAAACATACAGTCAGTGTATTTATTACAGATGTTTCAATCATAAAAATGAATTACCTGTGTCTGAGAAGTGAGAGTGAAGACAAATTGAATGTGGGATCTGATGGAATAATGAATGAAATGACATGAATCCATGTTTGTGTGTATATTTATTATTTTCCACTTGTATAATTTTAGCAGCAAAACGTCACTTAATGTATTCAAATGAATATTTCAATCGTAGAAGTAATATTTTGAAACCTCACATTTATAAAAAGATCCTAATACATAGAGAGTCAATAATCAACTGAAAAGATGTTTAAGCAAAACATGAAAAAATACTTTGTCTCTCTATGCATTATCCATTAAAGAAAAAGATGATTAACATTACTTTTTATTCCACCTTCTCAAGTTGACACAGATAAATGCAGCATGTCTTTTTAATTTCTGCATATTAATTACTATTGACACAAATGTAAATGTCAATTTAGCCATGCACTACTTCTTGTTTGTGGCATTCTTTATTTATTAGAGAGATTGATTTATATAAATTTCATTGAACTCCAAGAAGATTTAGAATTTGATTACTTTTGGTTTCTCATGAGCTGCTTTGTTCTATAACTGCATTCATCTTCTAAATGAGCCTTTAAAGAAAAGGGAGAAGATTGAAAAACAAAGCAAAGCTGCAAAACTATATAGAATGAGGAAGGAGGGAGGGAGAATTTTTTTTTGCAGAGTATGCAGCAATTAATGTCTGCAGCAAATAATAACTACCATATGCAAAGAAATGAAATCAGTGTGTCAAAGAGCTATTCGCCCTCCTATGTCCATAGCAGCACTGCTCATAATGAGCAAAATGTGGGAGTGACTTTTTTGTTCAATAATATATAAACAGATAGAGAAAATGTATATAAACATGAAAAAATATGCTATGTCAAAAGATTTTTAAAAATCCTACAATTTCAGTAGTGTGAGAAAATTTGGAAGACAGTATACTCAGTGAAAAAACATAGAAAATGGTAAAAATTTTATGACAAATATTTTGGGAATCTAAAAATTGCAAACTCTAAAAAGTAGAACGCAGGCTGGTGCCCATAGGAAAATGGTAAATGGACTGATACTAGTGAAAGACTGCAGAGGTCTTGGTTGTGCAATATTAATAAATTCTACTCTCTGTATGCTAACCGATGTTTGTCAAATAGTGTATAGTAAGAATTTTGCTAGATGATAAATTCTAGATAAATATTCTTATCACAAAACAGGAAGGGACAGAAGAAATGAAGAAAGGTTGGAAGCAATCATGGAAGGAGATAAAGGAGTAAGAAAATTATAGAAATAAAGGCTATGATTTAGATTACTTAAAGGATTCCCAGGAGTGTAAGTGTATTTGCAGATTCATCAGTGTATATATGGTAGGTTTGGGTACATAAGTCATTCTTCAAGAAAGTTGTTGAAGTAACAAAGCAACTTATTTTTTACTGTCTAATGGCTTGTTAGTTGAATAGCTTTATCAATGAGACACTATGTTGGTGTCTCAATTCCCTATATTGCCAAATGCTGCTGTGATCTGTCAGGGTACACAGAATATGCAGTGCTTTTGCTTAGGCAAAACCAAAAGCTACTGAAAGCAAATGGCTCAGTGGTTGAAATAGAAAGTCATTACCATTGTGTACTTCTTTTTATGAATTACATACATTTTCCCCATCAGAAAAATTATCCTATTTCCACACCGTGTTGACACAAAAAACACATGAGTCATTGGACATCAGAGTCTGTCATCTCCAATCACATTAAATTTAGAGCTGCATTTATAGCCAATTTCTCATGCAATCCTTTGATAGACATATCCTTATAACTTTAGTTCAAATTAGAATACATTTGATTTTTCAAATAAAATCTGGGGTTTATTGTTTATATAGTTTAATAAAAATATATAAAAATTCTGAGCCTAAGGAAGACCTCTGTTACCTGTTGTCATTCTTAGTAATATCATGTACATCTGAAACACACAATGGCGGTATTTTTATATGCTTACAGTTGAAAACAGCATAGAGTTTCTCTAAACTTGGCATTATTTGATGGGTAAGGAAAAGCTGTGGTCCTCTACTGAGTTTGTGATACCAGTTGTCTTAAAATATTATATTAATATTGAAAGTGACTACCATCTTCTATACTTTGGAGTCTTTTGCCAAATTTAATGCAACTAGACAATGCAATGTAGTTTTATTTATAATATAATGATAAATTTAACCTACATTCAAGTACAGCTACTAGTCTTTAGCCCCAAGAAAACTTTATGTTATAGAAAGTAACTTTTAAACTAGCTCTGATGGAGGTATTCATATGAAATGATCAATAGCATATTTATGCTCAAGCAATTCTATCTCATAAAATTTGGTTATATTTTGCCCTTATCTCTTCACATTATTTGCTGCTTGGAGTGCACTGTAGACAGTGAAGTTCTCTCTCCAAATGTCAGGCAGGAAAGGACTGATTTCCTCATGGGTGGTACTGGCAGAATTCAACAGCCTCTTGAGAGCTCTTTAGTGTCCTTAAAAACCACAGCTACAATGTAGAGACAGGTGAAATCTTGTGGGTATCTAAGAACTTACCTTGGAGAACAACAAAACCCAAATTGTTTTGGCTCACAAATGCACAAGTCAGAAAGGCCACGTGAGTCTTCTCACATACAAGCAAGGTTTATTTACTACAAAATCTAACTTCTATTTCCCACCCTTTCTAACAGTCTCTCCCTTTTTACATCAAACTGTGTCCACTTCTGTTTCTATTGTAAAGAATCTATGTCCACATGAAACCAGTACTAGAAGCTTTGTTAAATGTGTAAAATGGTGCCAGGATTTGGTTTTAGAGCCTTACCTCCTACATAAAAAGCTGATCATGGTTGTGTACCAGCACCAAAAGACAGAGACAAAAAGATTACTGGAGTCTGTCTGGGCAACCAGTGTAATTGCATCACTTTGTGAGCTCAAGATTCATTAAGAGATCCTGTCTCAAGAAATACAGTGGAGAGTAAGAGAGACAGAGGACATGTTGACTTCTGGCCTCCATATGAACAGTGTGAATATGTTGAATATGTACACATGCATTCTCCACACACCACACACACACACAGACACACACACACACGAGTCACAAGTGAAAGTAGCTATTCAATGACAACAGAAGTCGTTGATTCCTGATACTTGGTTTTGAAAAATGTCATTTAATTATTAATGTCTATATCATGCTTATAGGTATTTTTTCTTCAAAGAGATACATAATTTGTTATAGCTTCTGCAAACCTCATCATTGAAACATCATTCAAAAAATATTTACAGCCCTTTTACTCTTATAACTCTTCTCCAAGGACTTAGAATAATGGGACTGGGTCTATCCCAAGAGACAGTCAGGTTAGCTCTGCTGGATCACAGGGTATTATCTTCTTTGAAATGTTCACAAGAGGATCAAAGAAAACCCAGATTTTCATGTTAAACCAAAGATTATGAGTCAACCAGGGCTGGCCCAAGACAAATATCTGATGTGTGGTTATTCGTGTGGTGAGTCAGTGTGCTAATCAGAGGCAGAGTTAATCAGTAGGGACTCCTTGCTTTCCATGCCAAACCTTCAAACATTCCATCCAAGGGAGTCTGTAGTCATCATTCTGGTATATATGGTTTTGCTTGTGTCTCATGTTTCTCCTCTTACTACCACAAGACAAAGACATTAATTGCAGTAAAAAAAATAAGCTTATAAATGGTTGGTAAGCTAAAATTTAGAACAAGTTGTTAAAGAAAGTCATGTCTGTGTAGTTTTGGAGATAGAACAGTCTTCAGTGTGTAGGGAGGAAGATGAGGTAACTTTTTAGATCAGAGGCCAAGTTTTGAATAAGCAACAAGGCTGAAGGCCACCTTCCATAACAGCATTTTGAAGCCCATTTAGATGTCTCTTGGATAAGTAATATTGAGGTAACCAAAAACACAGTCTTCAAATTGGGTATCCCCACCAAATGTGTTAAGTACCTACTATGTGATTGGTTCTGTTTTAGCCATAACTGGATATGTTTTGTTGTTAAGAGCTTACATTCTGGCAAAAGTCAATTTTTTTCTTTATTAGAGGCCACTCATAGTAGATCCAAAGCAAAATAAATGCTTAAACACAGAGTAGAAAAAAGATAAATGACAGCCTTTGCTTCCTTTCCTGTGAGTTATTTTAGAATAGTATTTCTATTTTGGAAGTGGCTTTAATTAAGTTAGTGTAAGAATTTGATATTGATTATAGTATTAGCATTGGTTACAGTATGGCTATGTAACATTTTCTAACTGTTCTTGAAGACATATGAAAGATACAATATAATGTTTATATTAAATGGGTTTCTGAATTGGAAAAATGATTATGGATACATTTATAGTTTTTATTAATGTACACATTGCTTAGAATATTTAAAAGTAAATTTCTTGAACAATGTTTCATTCCTTTGCAGTTGTAGCAAGTTAGTCACAGCAACAACATTTGCTCTCTGAAGAGAGGAGCTCAACAAATATAGCAAAGGGACTCATGGTCTCTACAGATCATACCATGTAAGATACATAAGGTGTGCATTAACATATGCTGCTCTTTTTGTTCAATAGATCCTGGCCTGCCTCTTTTAC
>JAQHUG010000296.1:1491659-1507585 GCA_028555095.1 Dicrostonyx torquatus
GCGGGAGGGCCGGGAACAAGGGGAGTAAATGTAAATTTTTGTTTTAACAATAAAAAAATAAAACCAGAATCAATCATATTCAAATATTTCTAGAGAAGCTGAGTAGCTAGGAACATGCATTTAGCATATCTTATCTCCACAGATTTTGTTTTAAAAACTTAATTTTTTTTCATTTTATATATAGTGTCCTGCCTGAATGTATGCATGCAGGCCATAAGAAGGCAAAAGATCCCCTTATAGATGGTTGTGACCCACTATGTGGTTGCTAGGAATTGAACTCAGGATCTCTAGAACAGCCAGTGCTTTTAACCTCTGAGCCATCTCTCCAGCCCCTCCACAGATTTTTAAATGGAATAATAAGTTTGATGTTGCCATGACCACTGGAGTCACACAAATATGATTGTTTGGCATTAAATGGCCCTAAAATTAGGTGTCAGATCTTCACCTCCCAGATTAGAGAAATAAAGTACAAAGAAGTGAAGCAACTCATCAAAAACTTGGATAGACTAACCCCAATTCCTGATGCTGTAGCCTACGTGTTTCCATGTCATATGATCTCACAAGAGAAGGTGCTTGTTAACACTAGGTAGAGAATACTGAAATCCAGAAGAGCAAATTTCAAGGGCATAGATAAATACGTGCTATCTCAAGATGTGTTCCATAAAGATTTATCCTCAAAACATATATTACCTGTTTCTCCATCTAGGCAAATATCAAGTCCAATAGTTTTCTCATTATTCCATATTATTTACTGACATGACCATTTGTTACAAAAACAAAGACAAAGTTTAAGATCACGGTATTTCACTGCATAAAATATATCCAGACAAATTGCCCACATTTTATAAGACTCTTTGTATGGCTTGGTACTATTTTCAAAAGCTGTTCAGTCTTTTCTCATTAGTCCTTACTTTTCAAATTCATAGATCTGAGCTTGTGTCTTATATATTACATTCTATATATCATGCTTTTTGACTTGATTTTATTGTATCTGAGCTATATCATGTGCCTAAGAAAACAAATTGTGATACTTCTGGAAAAAAATTGCTTGGTGAACATGTTTTTTGGTCTCCCTAAAGTGAGCTTTGTGTATTATTTAAGATTTCTTAGACTCTCACATCATTAGTATATTGAGATGAGGGTAATAGCAAGTTATTTTTGTTGTTGTTGTTTTGGTTTGGTTTTCAAGACATGGTTTCTCTGTGGCTTTGGAGCCTGTCCTGGAACTAGCTCTTGTAGACCAGGCTAGTCTCAAACTCACAAAGATCCGCCTGCCTCTGCCTCCCGAGTGCTGGGATTAAAGGCGTGCACCACCACCACCCGGCTGGTAATAGCAAGTTTGATACAGCATAATCATGAACTGTTAACACTCCAACCAATACCTAGAGAGCCGCTCTCACTCCAACCAATACCGGAAGCCCAGAAACAAAGAAAGTTTTTGAGACATGGTATCTTCTTATGTAACTGTAGCTCAAAGCTTATCAGTCGACACCTGCAGTTTGAGCCTTCTCTATGCTCCTTAAAATTGTTATTCTAAATTCTTTTACAGATCACTTAAACACAAAACAGTCCAGAGACAGAGGTGATGTCATGCCACCCATCTTTCTTGTATTATTAATTTTCTTCCTGGCATGTTGGTAGCTCAGATTGGCTTGTCAACTTCATCACGGTCTTGAGGCTGTAAGTTTACAGCTCCTAGCTGTGATATAAAAATACACACCGGTGTTCCTGTACTAGTTAGCTGAATAGAAACTGCTTTATGAATGTAAATTCCAAAGGCCACCAAACTGCTGTTTTCATGACTGTTCTGTTGCTAGGAAGAGGCGCCATGATCAAGGCTTCTTATAAAGGAAAGCATCTACCTGGGGCCTTCCTACAGTTTCAGAAGGTGAGTCCCTTTCCATCATGGAAGGAAGCATGGTAGCTTGCAAGCAGGTATGGTGCTGAGGCAATAACTAAGAGCTTACATCTTAGATTCTCTCCACATCTTAGTCTCCTGATCCACAGGCAGGAGGTAGAAAAGAGAGTGAGCAAGACTGGACCTGGTGTAGAATTTTCAAACCCCAAAGTTCACCCAGTGACGTACTACCTTCAGGAAGGCCACACCTCTTAATCCTTCCTAAATATTTCCATCAACTTGGAACCAAATAATAAGATACGTGAGCCTATGGGGAAGCCTTCTCATTCAGACCACCAAGATGGCTCGGTGAACGAGTGTACTTGCTGCCAAGGCTGAGGACTGGAGATCAATCCTTAGAATCTGCATACTGGAAGGGGAGAGCCTATTCCAACAAGTTCTCTTCTGACCTACACACACACACACACACACACACACACACACACACACACACACACACACACATACTGTGGCACACTGCACATAAGCAATACGTAAAAAAAAATGCTTGAAAAGTAAATACCAAACTTCAAATTTGGCTATACTAGCTAAGGACTATTAGGACTACACAGAATACCAGCACCATTTGCTCTAAGACTCAGACAAGTTTTTGAGATAAAAGTATAGAAAAGATATAAAAGACGGGGAATGATTCTAGCCTAACAAATGGGAAGAATGGGGAGACGAGGAGTGACATAAAAGCCTGAAGAGCGAGTCCTGAGCACCAAATAATATTTCATCTCACCTAGGTCACCAGTTGTTACTGTAAACTGATGCAGGGCTGTGAAATTTGACTCTCATTGCCACCGAACTTAGAAGTGGGGACACTGAATTAAATAACCGCAGAGGGCATTTCCTAGTATTTTCTGTCCACGGAAACAAAGGGAGATGATGAGCTGTGTGGTGAGAGATGACAAATAGAAGATTCTGTGTGTGGAGGATCTAGAACTTTCAGTGAAAACAGACAGAGTGAGCTGGCTGGGGGTGGGGGCAAAGACAAGCAGAAGCTCAATTATGATGACAGCTATAGTTATGATATCCTAATTAGGGAAGATCAGGGGCTGAGCTCTCTGGAGTTTCTTCCATTCAAAGTGCAATCTGCCAGGGTATTTAAAATCTTCTCCTTCAATAGCTCTATGAGGGAAGTTTTGCCCCAGTGTAGGCGTGAGGAGAACTCGCCACACTATATCCCAACCATATTGTTGGAAAAGACAAATTAACAGCATCATCTGTTCTAAATATGAAAGGAGGTGGTTGGGAGCCAGAGATTATATTCTAAAGTAAACGTACTCAGATCCTAACTCACTGCTTCACTAGGAGGCATCAAAATTTGCTCCCAGTGAGAGGTCTGCAGACAGGAAGCCTTTTGGAAACTCATCTGAGGGAACAAAAGCGCCTGTAAGCTCCGTATGACCAAAGCATGTGGCCAGCGTGGAATGCTGTGGCAATATAAATTACAGAGACGATGCTTGGCGTTTCATCTCGTGCCCTCGCCTGCAAATGTCTGTGGGACAAACGTAGAAGTCACTGCCAGCCCCTCCAGTCCTGCTGCTCTGACACCCTGTAATCGTCCTCTGGATTCATTCCCTCCCTGTTCATCCGTCCACCCGGACTCGTCGTAGGTGCATTTAATGCTACACATCGTGCTTTGAAAGAACTCAGTCACATTGCAGTTAATTTCACTTGGAGAATTTCACAACATCCGTTGAGATCACAATAACTCCTAGAATATTGTGCAACTGGGGCTGGGAATTGCTTGCCTAAGCTGTAACTTGGTGAAAGGAAGCGGGTGAAAGTGGGGGAACAAATCTTGCTTAAAACAATGGAGTAATAAAGAAACTGCACAGAATTAAGTTTGGAAGGCACAAGTAAACCCGATTAACATCCCACTCAGCGGATCGCTTTGCTTGACCTGAACAGAAAGCTGTGCCCCATTTCTCTGTGATATGCTTTTTGTATCTTATCCTCATTCGCCATATTCATTTTAAATTATATAAATAAGCAAATACAAGACTGAGTAAATGTGATGATGGCTTGGGAGAAACGGGTCTTTGTCTTGCTAAGGCTGCCCTAGATTTTATACAAAGAATGCCGCACATACCATTGGTATGTTTTCAGGTGACCTGTCATGTCCATTTCTAATCACAAGCTTGCCATTTGCTCTTTTGTAACAAACTGACAGAGTATGCTAATATAATAAAAGACAGCTATCAATTTTATGTGGACCAGAGAATCTGTGCTGTTTGTTGCCTAATTTATGGTACGTGTTGTATGAGGAAGATGGGTAAGTATGTTTCACAAACTGAATAAAATCCTACAGGAGGATAATAATTAATTGACAAATAGATGAAGAAAAATATGTTGCAAACATTAGGCTTTCCTATGGGTATAACAGCCAATGATTTCTGCTTTATACAGAAAAAAAGGGGGGTGAGGACATGGAAGCGGGGTTATGGCAATTACTAAATGAGAGAAACTGGTCTGTTTTTATCAATGTTTGGCCGAGAAAGTAAAATTCAAGTTTCTTAGAAGGCAAGTGTCTTTGTTTAAAACAAGAGAAAAACAGTGGGCTGTAACATACATCCATGGCAGGACCCTTTCCTAGTACGTATGAGGCCTGAGTTCAATTCCTAGCACCATGGAAATAATTGCGAAATGAGGCACTATTAATTATTGGCAGAGGCTGCTTTTTCGTTTCCTGGCCACCAGACTCCCAAAATGATCACACAGAAATCTGTGTTAATTGCAATACTATTTGGCTAATAGCTTAAGTGTATTTCTGGCTTACTCTTGTATCCTAAACTAACCCACCTCCATTAATCTGTGCATCACCATGAGGTTGTGGCCTACCGGAAAGTTTTGGGCAGACTCCAGCACAAATGTTTGTCTGCCGCTGTGGCTACATGGCTTCTCACTGACTCTGCCTTCTTTCTTCCAGCATTCAGTTCAGTTTTCCTGCTTAGTTCTATTCTGCTAAGCCACTAGCCGAAACAGATTTATTCATTAACCAATAAAAGCAACACATAGCCAGTAGGACTTCTCACACCAATTAATCAAACCAATAAAGTTTGAAAATTATTGTGTGGCTTGTGATATTTGATTATGTTCTTCTATAAGAAGTTAGATAAACTCGTATTTTCATAGAAAAATGACAGTTTTCAATGGCAGTAGGGACTTTGAGAATCATAGAAAAATCTGGGGATAGATTTGTCATCAGATAAGACAATATTTTAGTTAAATATACACAGTTCTATAAGTCTTATGCTTGTAGCAAAAACTACTTTTTAATTTTTCCTTTTTGATAAAAGAATAGCATTTGTTCTATTTAATTTTTAACATTTTAATAGTCCTATCAAATGATAAAACTTTATATGGAAAATGCCTTACCAAACTTAGAAAAGAAAAGTTTGTTTACGCAATATTATTTAGGAGAAATTATTTATGAAAAATTATGAATTTGTCTATAGGTTTGATTGATCAGTCCCAAATTAAAGAAAAATATAGTAGACAAAACACAAAGAAAAATGTAAAGTAAACATTTTAAACCTTATTCTGTGCTCGGTCTCTTTCTTATGGGGTTAATCCATACCCCCACACACACACATTCATGCACCAACATACACACATGCACCCACTTGAACACATGCACACTCTCACACACACAAAAGCATGTACACACATACACACATTTCATATCTATAAATCCCAAACGCAAGTCAGTACTTACCTAATTAATGGCAGCTCATCAATTCTAGACATTTTTATTATATTGGTATTTATTATATTTGGTCAGTTCTTTCCTACCAACAATAGATTTTTGCATGTAACTATCACATAATTAGTCACCATTCCAACAAGTTTGATAGAAAAATTAATGTATTACAAATGATTTCTGGGGATCAATACCAAGAACATTAAATTTTATTTGCTTCTAGTAGTTATACTTCACTTAGAGATGAGCTTAATCTTTAAGCTGGAATAGACGCTTATATATGTCATAAATAACCCATATTTTTCAAATAATTAATAGATAATTTTAGAAGAGAAGTCAGTAGTTCTTTTTAAACAGATAAGTTTAAAAAATATTCTGAAACAGGAACATTTGGAATCATTTCAGTTTTCTTAAAAAAAATCATTTCCTGAACATTTGTAAAACTTGGAGGTCAAATCTCTGTTGGAGGTATGGCATCTACTCAGGTTCCAGTGTAGTTTTTCTGTGTTTGAATGTTCTCTCATCTTAAAAAAAAATCCTTTCAGACTGAAAACAGCATTCTTTTCTCATATTCAAATTTAAAGACCTGAAATTAGTGTGTTTTCTTACTTTTTGGAAAGTTTGCCTGGTTCACATTCTTTTTTTTTTAATCTCTGGTTGTCCTGGAACTCACTCTGTAGACCAGGTTGACCCCAAACTCACAGAGCTCCACCTGCCTCTGCCTCTCTAAGTTTGGGGTAAAAGCATGCACTACCATTGCCTGGCTCAGTTCACATTCTTATTGGAAATAAGAGGCTTCAGTGAGACTGAGGATAAGAAAGGAGAGTACAGCCCGAGTCACTAACCTGATAACTATAGCTCCTTTTAATCAGAAACAAAACTGCACTCATTAGTAAAGTACTCATGGATACACAGCTCAGCGGTTAAGAGTGCTTGATGCTCTTGCAGAGGACTATAGTTTGGCATTCATCACCCATAGTGGTCAGCTTCCAAAGGCTGGTATTTCCAGCTCCATGAGATTCAACATCTTCCTCTGGCCTCAGAGGGCACCTCCACATATATGCATACCCACAAATATGTGCACACACACAATCTGTAAAATCAACCAAGTGAATTCATATCTCCAAGCCCTCTATGTGGTCTTACAATGTCCTAATGGATATGTTTGATCTAAATGTTAGTACTTTCTGTGCAAATACCATATGGAATGTTGTGTAAAAACGTGTTTCCTGTTCAGAGTTACTCCACCAAAATACATTCTGCCAGCAGAACACCCTTTACTGCTGTGCCATATTCTGACACATTTAAAGAACAGCCATTGGAGCGTCTATAGTCTGAACCTGTTCATTTCTTCTCCCTCGTTTCTTTAACCTATAATGAAAAAGCAAATCACTAATTGCTCTGAAATCTGGTACCTTAAAAATATGTGGCCCACAGCATAAAAGTTCAAAGAAGCCCAGAAGAATAAAGGAAATAAAGGAAAGAAAGAGGAATCACTTGCTTCAGGCTGTACACTGCATTGAACTTGGGTGGAATAGAGCCAAGATGGAATCAAATCCAAATGTTTTATAGTTCCTTCCATCTTAATCACTGCACAGCTTCTTTGTTTCATCTCATTCCACAGCTTTCACATTTAAGCTTGTCATCTTTGAAAACACTGAACATATTTATGGTATGTCTATTTCCTGATACACATTCTAGTTTATCAGGTTGTTATAGTTACAAGACAACAAAAGAGGTTTCAGATATATTTATAAATTGCAGACATTTGTCTTAAGGAAGAAATGTCAATTTCAAAATAAATCCCTTTTTCTTATTCTAAAGAATGTGACAATATTTGCAAAGCTATATTTCCAACCTCCATAATATGTTTGCCAATTAAATTGCAGAAACTAATCAAAAATAATCCAAATTTGTCTTATAATTACAACAAAACATAGGCTTAAAATAAAATTATCCTAGAAACTGTTAAGATTGTAAGAATAAAATTTGACAAGCAATGCTTGTTTCTATAAGCCTACACAGTAAGGACTTTGCTCCTGTTACCTTGCTTAAGTTTTCTACTATTTGATGAAATAAGTACCAGTCATGAGGCTCTGAATTGGTCTAAGTATATATAGCTGATAACATCCATAATGAAAGTCTAAAAACTAGGTTCCCAGAATTACATTTTTCCATTTTATTTGCATTTTTCTATAAAAAATGCATTGGTGTTACTATAAAAGAAGATTAAAGAAGGCCATGTGTCAGAAACGACAGAAGAGAGATAGTCACAACACATTTACCATCATCTCCCTTCACACTGAAAATTCGGGCACACACGGCATTTCTGATTTAATAGTTATCATTTTGATTGCATACATTTCAAGCAGTTTTCCTTCAAAGAGTGGGAAGGAAGAACAGGAGAATGAAGTACAAGATAAGAAATAGGAGGCACAATGAAAGAGAGAGATGGCCATCCACCAAAGTAATCAAGCCTACATCTCTCTTCCACTAGCAGGATGATATTTACAACATAACCCATCTTTTCTTGCCTTCTGAATGTACACTGGTGCTTCCCTCTCTAATTCAAACAGCCTTTACTTCCTTAGAGCTGAGTCAGCCAAACAAGGAAATGAAGAGACAGTTCTTCCTCTTGGTCTCTTGCTGCACATTGTGTCAGCGCCCACTTAACAGGAGTTAGACAGGCAGTCCATGATCACAGTGGTCTTCTCTTTCTCTTTGAGAAACATTGTGCTCTCACAGGACCTCTTTCATTTTGATGAGTTTTATTAATCCCAGAGCCTTCAAGGAGGGAGAAAGGACTGTTGGTGTCTTAGAGTTAATTTCCCCCATGGAAAGCAGTTATTAATTCCACACTTGCCCCTGCAGTGATGCAGTTCTCAAGGTTCTGGAGGAGTCGATGTACCACAGGCAAGGTGGGCAAAGGCCTTGCTCAATAGGATGAGGTCGTATTGTCCACTTTAATCATCCACCCTCCTAGCAACGTTTAATTTCAGACTTGTGTGCATGCTCTTTTTTTCTCAAGCCTAATGCTAGTAAAGTAGAGAATGATCCTAGCTACTCCTCAATACTCTATCCTAGAAGAAAAGAGACTTTCTTTCATGAGAAAATTTACTTTATCTTAGAAGAAAATTATAATAGTTTCTATTTATTTATTTATTTATATTTTTATAAAGGTAGTCTGACAGGGGATGAAATCCCCCTGCCTCAGCCTCCTACAAGACTGGAGCACCATTCCCAGTTCATCTTAGTTGGAAAGGTTACTCACTGAAGATATAATATTTAGTTATTTGCCAAATGATCATAAAAGAAAATTATGAAAATGATAATAGAAACATAGCTTCCCTTGAATAAAAAAATTAATACTTGTGTGTATCTATTTAATCACCTTTTGACAAAGATTTTCATCTCCATAACACAATTTCTTTACCTTCTTCTACATCTTCTTGGCTACTATGCTTAATCTATACACACCTTCTCATTATGTTACTCTTTTCATAATCCAGATTTCAGGGCAGGCGGTGTCATATATATACATATATATGTCATATATATACATATGTATACATATGTATCTATATATATGCACTTGCTACCATTTTGATGAATTAGAATTCTACCCTCAGAAACTTCATCAATCAGCTCACTAACACCTGTCTTCTGGTCTCTGTGGGAACCCCCAACACAAGCAATACACACACACACACACACACACACACACACACACACACACACACACACATACATACATACATAAATACATGCATAGACACATATCGTCTACATGGCCGTCTCCAAACAAACTGGAGCTTCAGGAAATGTTGAAAAACTACAGACAAGTATCGCTCTTTGGTGGCTCATCAATGCCTGTCATTCCTGTGTCTCCCTCAACATGTCATAGCTTGTGACAAAATGCTTCAAAGCTACTTGACTTCAGAGTACTGCTGGAAACTTTACAACTTCTGAAATACCCAAGAAACTCTTCCAAATCTAAAAGATCCTTCTGCTGTGTAAGAGGCCATGGGGTAGCCGCACCCAAAAGATTAGCCCGGAGTCTGGCTGTCTTTCACAGTCTTTAAAGGAGGCAAGCAGATATCTAGGTATAAATAGTGGGCCTGGTAGAATTTACCCAGCCTCCTAGTATGTTACCACCTGGTATGTATTACTGTGTGTGTGTAATGCTTTTGGCACGGGGCAGTAGGAAGATAAGAAAATGCAAAGCAAGCAGAGATAAAAGGATCTTACCAATGAAACAAGACTGGAAGCATTTACGTTTCTATGTAGCAGATTCTGAAAAACCATAAATGGCAAAAGGTCAATTAGATTTTGTGTTCTTTTTGTCCCCCATTGGGAAACAAAAACAAAAAAAAATGATGGGAATTGAAGAGGTGGAGAAAGGGAGGGAGAGAAAGAGAGAGAGAGACAGAGAGACAGAGAGACAGAGAGACAGAGAGACAGAGACAGAGAAAGACATAGAGGAGATATTAGTAAGTCTTCTGTTACCTCTGATGGGATTGCTTAAAGTTCACTAATTTAACAGGAGAACATTCATGATTGTTTCTCTTGTTGATGTTGATGTTATGCACTTTATGATTCCTTCCCACTATTCATCATTTTATTTGAAAATGGTGTACATAGAATATTAAATTGCCAGGCAACTCTGTAGACCCACATATCCTTCAGATCTTTTCATTGAGGTATGCATTTCTGATCATGGACTTTTAAGAAACTTAGCCTTGTCCTTGTTTCCATGGTAACTTAGTGCTGGCAGGTTTAATGATAGGAGCGAAATTCAGTGGCCAGGCACTCTTCATATTCATCACTCTATTTACTGAATAGAAACATGATATTTTTAAAAATATTTTGTTTATCTATATCTGTGTGTGTGCATGTGTGTTCAGTGGTCCACAGAGGTAGAGCAGTGGATCAGATCTCCCAAGTCATGTGATGTGGGTGTTGGCAACTTACTTCATATCCTCTGTAACAGTGACTAGAACTCTTAATAGCTGCTACCTCTGCAGCTCCAGAAACATGATTCATTTAATTAAATTTGTTACTTATTTTGCCTGCATAAGTTTTGCATGTACAAGTGTATTTGTACCATGTGTAGTCCTGGTGCTCCAAGAGGCCAGAAGAGGGCATCAAATTTGCTGAAATTGTAGTTATTAACACCTGTGAGTAACTATGAAAATGATGGGTAAAAGATCAGGATCTTTTGCAGGAACAGCGAGTGATCTTAACTAGTGACATCTCCCCAGCCATGAAACATGGTTCTCTTTGCTGTTCTAGCCTCTTACACAAAACTCAATTCTCTCTTTGTTTTCTACTCTTTGATCTCTCTCAACCTTTGTTGTTTAAACTGTTCTTTTTTAAAATATCATAATCTTCCTGGTTTGAACACAAGGCTTAGTGTGCTTGTGTTTACACACACACACACACACACACACACACACACACACTACTACTACTACTACTACTACTACTACTACTAAGTGGAAATACTGATTGTTTTTGTTCCAGATCATGTTTCACAAGGTTTATGATCAGCAGTCTATAAAAAAATAGAGGCAAAGTTTCCCTCTGGAACAACCCAGGATTGTCTGTAATATAAACCACTGCTAGTGAGGCCATCAAGTGGGTTGCCTGCACCTCCATATGTAAGTTGAGGCTTAAGACACTGGGCAACAGAATCTTCATCAGTTTGAACCAAATATCCAGACTCCTGAACAGATAATAGGAAGGGACTTTCGGTTTTGTTTCCAAAGGTGTGTGTGTGTGTGTGTGTGTGTGTGTGTTTGAGAGAGAGAGAGAGAGAGACAGACAGACAGACAGACAGACAGACAGAATCAGACACTCTTCTGCTGGGAAACCAGAAAAAGTAAACAAACACACACACACACAAAAAAAACAATGGGCAAAGAGCAAAGAAAGAAAATTCTGACATTTGACATTGTTGACGCTGCTCTTTATTTAAGTAATAATCTGCCCTTCGTTTCACAGGCAGAGTTTCCCTGTTTTCCGCCAGAAGACTGGAGCAGGCTAAACCATCAGCTGGCATAGACACACTTCAGACCCTTCACAGTTCCTGACAAAACTTTAGCATTTTTCTTATGTTATATTTTCTTTGATCCATTGAAGGTGTGGCTGTCCCCCAAGATTTCAATGAAGATAAACATCCTCAGAGTGAGTAAAGAGATTATTATACCTCTCTCCCACATAGTCTGACACCTGGATCTGACTTGGTTACTCAGAACCTGTTTGTATGTTTTTAAATGAGGCTCCCCAGAATTACTTATTCTGGGAAGATAAAAATAAATAGAACATCATACCACCATTTAGGTAAATATTCATTATATAACAATACAGTACTTGAAGAGTCTTTAATATATACTATTGCATTCTTCCTGTTCATATCTGAAAAAAATGGGAACACTTTTTTAACAAACCAAAATCTTCTTTTTATTTCTTGTAAGTATCAGACAGAAAGTACCGTTTTGGTCTCTCACCTAGAGACTCTACTAATCATTCATCTAAGGAGATATATTAACTATGTGGTCTCTGGCAGAATGAAAGTACTACTGATTTTCTAATACTGATAATGCTCTTGTACACTGTAAAGATTTGTCACTTGTATTGATTTAATAAAATGCTGATTGGCCAGTAGCCACGCAGAAAGTATAGGTAGGGTGATAAGAATAGGTGAATTCTGGGAAGAGGAAAGGCAGAGACACAGTTACCAGCAAGATGCAGAGGAAGCAAGACAAGAATACCTCACTGAGAAAAGTTACGTGGCTAAACACAGACAAAAATTATGGCTTAATTTAAGGTGTACGTGCTAGTTAATAATAAGCCTGAGTTGATACATTAAACAGTTTATAATTCATATAAGCCTCTGTGTGTTTCTTTGGGACTGAAAGGCGGAGGGGCTGAGCGAACAGAAGAAGCTTCCATCTACAAATGGCATCCAAGCTTTGGCAAAACTTTCCACATAAAGATTGAGAAAGGTTTAAAAGAAGAAAAAAAAAGGATTCTAGACAGACAAGACCAGAGTCAAGTGCTTGTTGGTAACCATCTTTTCTCCAGCAGGTTCTGTTTGCTGGCAGTGAGCAGAGGTGCAGCTCATTAAGAGAGGCTTCCTGACTCAGTATTAGTGACAAAACCTTGCAGCTCTTTTAAGAGGTTCTGCCACCAAAGACTTAAATGGTGCTTATGAGCAGCTGATATTCTTCTTGGTGGTGACGTGAACCTAGAAACTCCACAGAGTTGTGAGAATAAATCTGGCTCCTGCTAGTACCTCTGCCATAAAGCTAGACTCTCAAAAGTCTAAGGAGTGGAACGGAGCCAGCCACCAAAGCCGCAGCTTTAATCCTAGCCATATCGCTTAGCAGACTAAAGACCCATGTGGTCAGAAAAAGATATACAGTAAAGATGAATTCAGATTTAAAAAAAAAACTCTAAACAGTTTACAGTGTTTTTTTAAAAAATATACGTAAGTTTGGGAGAGAAAAGAAAAAGGATAGAGAAAGTCCTTTTTTTAAAAAAAAAAAGAATAGCCAAGTGAATTGACACACGCCTTTAATCCCAGCACTTGGGAGGCAGAGGCAGGAGGATCTCTGTGAGTTCAAGGCCAACCTGGTCTATAGAGTGAGTTCCAGTATAGCTAAAGATGCATACAGAAATAGAGAAATCCTGTCTCAAAAAAAATTAAAAATAATGATAAAAATAAAAGAAATTAGAGAATAAAATGACACATAAATATGGAAAATACAAAGAGAATCTGGATACTGTATGTAATTGTCTTGTCTTTGAATTGTTTGACTGCTGAGTAAGGAGTAACAGCTGCTAAAAGACATTTGAATAAAAATATTGCTGTGTTAAATTTACATGTTTTAAAAATGCCTTGACTGCAAAATTGAAGTCAAAAATATGCTACTTTGGAGAAGAGGTTTTGCTTTTGTTCCCACAGGAAATGAGAAGCTGTGGGTTTAGTCTGGTTTAAGAAAAATAAGATTCAATCAAGGAAGACCCCCCTGAAAAATCTCCAATGGGAACTGATGAGCCAGATGATCCAATGCTTTAGAGCAACTCTGCAGGAGTTTCCTCATCCAGATGAGCCTCAAGACTGCTAGATGAGATGATCCAGCCTCACAGAATACAAGTCCAGTCAGGACTTGACCACACTCCTAAATTTTCTTTGGGTCCCATAAGATTATCAGTACCCCCCCAATCAGCAGGAAATAGCCTAGAAAACTTTACCTACACTCCCCCAAAATGGGTTATGGATGTTTGTGTTTGTTTAGAGTATTGATTTCAAGATTTTAAGGATAATGGTCAGGAAAAAAGCTAAACAAAGGAGATTAGATTCAGAGTTCTTGCTTTGAAAGGAAAAAAATGTGGAATGCTGTGGGATAATGCTCTTGTACACAGTAAAGATTTTACTCATATTGGTTTAGTAAAATGCTCATTTGTCAGTAGCCAATAAGGAAGTATAGGCGGGGAGGCAAGACTAACGAATTCTGGGAAGAGGGATGGCAGAGAGACATAGTTACCAGCAAGACTCAGTAAAAGCAAGATAAAAGTACCTCAGTGAGAAAAAGTACCAAGCTACATGGCTAAACATAGACAAAAAATTATGGGTAAATCCAAGTTGTAAGTAAGTACTAGCTAATAATAAGCTTGAGCTAATAAGCCAAAGAGTTTATAATTAATATAAGCCCCTGTATGTTTCTTTGGGACAGAAAGGCTGTGGGACTGGGCAAGACAGAAATTTACAGCTGCAGTTTTTCATTCAAGTGACAGTTAAGGATTATGTTGAAAACTTTATTATGACTTTTGGCTTAAAATGAACAATGAAAGAAAACATTAAGAAGCAGAATAATAAAGTTAGGAAGTTATAATTTGAATAAGCTAATGACAGCTGATATTTGTCCTTCATCTTCATTATTTAGATTTTAAAATTCTCTCCTCATCTTGTGTTATGACTCAGACAGATTACGAAAATTTCTAAAGTTTAAATGGTTAATAAATGTTAAGTCTCACTCTTCCAAACCTATCACATTTGCAATGGTAACAAGGAAGATGGTAGTTATACTACAGGAGCTTCAGGAAACAGAGATAGGAAGTTGATAGAATTACAGAAAAGAGAAGATTGAATACAGAGGGGGTTCAGTTAATACTGTCAATACAAAACCAGTTAAGTCTAGAGGGAGTTAAATTTTCATTCTTTCTCATTTTGATTTATTGAAACCTCAGCATTTCCTGACCCTCTGAAATACAGTAGAGTAAAATAGAATTAAACCTATAACCTACATTGAAAGATTTCATAATTTAGTAAGGAGTATAATCCTATATGAAACCATAATAGATTTGATCATTGTCATCCCAGAGTCCAATGTGAGGTTGGCAATGTGAACTGATAAAATAAGTCACCTATTGATATGGAGAGAAGTAGGAAAGAAGGATTGTTTTTGTTGGAAGCCTAGATTACCAAGTAACTAGTTTTAGTTCCAATATGAAATTTCCCTTATATACTATTAAATATATAATGCACTATGATATGTGATTCAGAAAAGGTAACAAAATAAAATTAATTTCCAGTCTAATCTATCAGAATCCACCTGATATCAATAATCTACCTGATAACCAGGGATGTACCATTAGCATCTGGTATAAATTTTGCCAAATGCTTATCTTTGTCTTATACCTTACATGAGGTCTATTATGGAGAAGAGTATAACTATACCTTGCAGGTTCTTACATGTGACTGAATGGTAGCACATGATAGGGAAAGCTCCTCTGAGATTTGAGTTTTCCTCAAACTGTCAGTCATTATCAAGTGTATAAAATATTTGTGAGTTTTATGCATTAATTTATGCTTTCAATGAATATGGAGCCTTTAGCATGTGTGGAGCTGTTTCCTCAGTGAACAGAGCCATTTAGAGCAAGAGAAAAATAAGTGCTAGTGTCTGAAAAGGACACTATGAAAGACACCAGTGTTCTTAGGGATCAACTGAAAAGTTTTATTGTGATTTCAAAGTTCTCAGAATCCAGTGTTTTAAAGTTGTCAAAAACAAAAACAAACAAACAAACAAAAACAAGCAAGGCACAGCCCTGTGAATACACTTGTTTGAATGAAGATGCCCCCATAGGCTCATACGTTTTAATGCTTTGTCCCCACTTACTGGAACTATGTGGGAAACAATGATCTGTGTGACCTTTTTGGAATAAGTGTGGTCTTTCTGGATGAGATAGGGCCTTGTGGGAGAAACTGTATCTCTGGGGTTCAGGTTTGAGTTTTAAAAAGTCCATATTAGA
>JAQHUG010000296.1:1518340-1530080 GCA_028555095.1 Dicrostonyx torquatus
TACCCAGTAATGCAAAGACAAAAAATTTTACTGTTTTTCCATAGGGGATCCTAGCTCACAGCTATCATCCAAACACTTGGGAGCCTGAGGCAGGAGGATTTTAATGAGTGTAAATGAGCTAGGCTACATAATTGGAGAAAAGAGATGGGGGAAAGATGTAAAAGGAGATCAAGTTCAACTTAGTTGATTAAATTAAAATGTACACTAAGCATCAAATGATTTAGAGAAATAAAAATGTTTAAATTCAAAGAATACCTCTTTGTACCCAGTAGCAACATGAGATAGTAAGTATATGAACAAATCTTCTCCATATAAACTGACAGTCAATCTGCATAAGGTTTCTATAATTAACATATGTTAAATACATTACTTTAAAAGTCTTGTCAAATTCTATAAACATGATGGCATCGCCATTTCAGAACAATTCACAAAAATTATGGAAGATATCATCTTTTGTGTTTTAAATTCCCAATATAGTATTTACTGGAAAAATAACTTTTAATCTTACTATACAGTTCTAAAAGTTATAATGAAAATTGTGTAGATTTAGTAGGAGGTGAAATGTGTTCAGTAGGTAGGAGCCCTTGCCATCTAGCATGATGATCAACCCCCAGGACTTCCAAGATGAAGGAAGAGAACAGACTCCAGCAAGTTGCCTTTTACTTCCCCATGTCCACTGTAGCATTCATATACACAAAATAAACAAAATAAATAAACAGATGCATTAAATTTCACAAAAATACAAAATAGAAATTCTGTTTATCAAACCAACCACATCATAACCAAATATTTGTATAGACTTCCACCAATTTGGCTTACAGTCTGGATTTTGAGCAAACATACTATGCAATAGGAAAACAAACCTGAGTTGATCCAGTGACAGATGGTCCTTTGCCAGCCGTGCTCATGGAAATACACTTAAGATGCTCACGGCACACTCCCTCTTTAATTTGGGTAGCATCTCCATTACCATATGAACACTTCTCAGGAATACTTTTAGGACAATGTATTATCCTAGATTGTTCACAGATCATGAAGGGTCCATGAGAAACTTTCTGCTGTAGTATAACTGGGCCAAATTCTGTCTGATACATGGCACCCAAAGCAGAGTAAAATGCAGTGTGCAGATGGATGGCTTGACCAAATCAGGAAAAGACTCTTGTCTGCAATGCTGGAAGTGTGCTGCTCCATCAGATGAAGGAGGAAGGAACAAGTGTCCACCACCAGAGTGAGAATACAACAAAACCAGAAATCAATGTTGACAGATCCTTTGGATCTGGCCATCATCTCAGAACTCTATGAACATATGACCATTCCTAAAGAGATGGTATTTATGGAGTCTTCATATTGGGAGTGGAGCCTTTCTGTGTGACCTACAGAAGACTAGCGCATGAGACTTGAAGTGAGAAAATTTGATAGCCAGTCCCTCTAGGACAGGTTGCCTGGTAGACTTCTTTCTGCATTAGAGAATTTAAAAAAAAAAAAAAGAGGAGTGTGCTCTAGGGGATGTTTTCAAACAATGTTTAGACTCAGTCACCATCTACCTTGCTTGCTGTTCACGATGTCCTCATTTCTATTACATCACTAAAACTGCAATCCTACTAGCTTTTGCCTTTTGAATTAGAAACAAAAAAAATCTGTTTTCTTCTCATGATCCCATGCTCTGTGCTTTGAGCCTTAGTTCCTCCTATGGGATAGGGAAGAGGTGAGCTAAAGTAGAATCATTTACTTTTCCCACATGAACCACTTCTGATAATTTTCTTCCGAATATTTTCCTATTTGTATAGCTGTAATCTGAATACTTCTGTTTACAAAACAGGCATATTCAATTCAATGTTTAAGACATGGATGTATCTGGATATAATACAACCCAGTTCCAAGGAATTCCACTTACATTTCATCAGACATCTTTTGTTTTGTCACTTGTATGGCCTGGTCACCAACTTGCCTAAATCTGGGTCATCTAACAAAGATCCTCTGTTAGTGAATTTAAAATAATTCAAGAATGAAGGGGAAATTGTTTACTTTAGTGATGTCATCATCAATGAATGCTTAATGGTGAAACAATAAATATTTTCCCTTTACTTTCCAACAGTATGTACTGTGTTATTCTTGGCTAAATTTTCAAATTAAGCCAGTGATCTGATGCTGTTAAAGGAAGCAGGACATCTCAGAAGCAGCTCCTGGGGCTGCAGGGGAGCTTCATTCTGGTTGTCATGGAAACAGTTATAGTGGAACTCATTCTCCTTAGTGTTCATCGGTGAATCTCCAAAGTTATCACAATATGACCCATGTACAGTGACTTTGTATAGACGTACATAGTCATACTTTAGGCATCAGGTCCTCAATGCAGGGAACTGTCATCTTGAAGTGAAGAGTACTCAAGTCATCACTGGATTCTCCTCTTCTGCACAAGGGCATAAAATTCAGTAAGAATGGGTCATAATTCTTTTTTTCTTCTCTCTTTACATAACAATTTTGGTTGGCTGAAGAGCCAGGTTACTTGAAAAATAATCTAAAGTCATAATGCTGAAGAGTAGAAGCATCTCACATTGATAAGATTTCATAGACAAAACTACTTTCCCTTGCTTAGGTCTAGATTGTAAGGCCCACCCTTCAATCCAATTCCTTAAGCAGTAAGAACTACTATTCCAGTTTTCATAGGTTTTTCTGAAGAGTGGCGTTTGTAATAGGCTAAAATTTGTGCTGTCTCCAAATTCATGTTTGAACCACAACTCCACTGTGATGATGTTTGGAGGTGAATGATGTTGTGAGCTGATGATAATGAAGATGGAATTCTCAGGAATGGGATTGGCAGAGAAGACAGAGAACTGCCTGTAACTCAGAAGATGCCTCTACCATGCTGGCTCTTGGATCTGGCTTCCAGATCCCAGAGCAACGAAAAACATCTTTTGCTTGTAAGGTATTTGGTTAATAACTAATTTTTACAGCAGTGTGAAATTACTAAGATGTCATTCTGGGTGGCACTTTATTTCTTGACCTCGGTTATTATTAAAATTATTTGATACTAGCATTTTAGAAGATTATAAAATTATAAAAATTGTAATGAGTCGGGCGGTGATGGCACATGCCTTTAATCCCAGCACTTGGGAGGCAGAGGCAGGCAGATCTTTGTGAGTTCGAGACCAGCCTCGTCTACAAGAGCTAGTTCCAATGCAGGGCTCCAAAGCCACAGAGAAACCCTTTCTCAAAAAACCAAAAAAAAAATTATAATGAATATTTTATAAACTTTTAAAATTGTAAAAATTTGAATAAATATTTTTAGCACAAATGACTCTACCTCACTGGAAAAAAGAGACTAAAAGATGGCAATAATCTGAACAGAAGATAAATCTTTGTTTGTTTGTTTTTTCAGGTTGTCTATATACATTATGGTATCATGTTAAGATGAATGACACCAGTTTATTCAAAAGATTAGCTATTACATATGCATGTATATATACTAATAAAAATTTAATACAGACACATAAAACCCATGCCATTTGCAAGCACATGACGTGGTGCCTCAGTTACTTTTTTATTGTGCACGAGGTGGTCATTTGGGCATGGTTTTCACATGTGTGCTACAATTTTCTCTAATTTATCTGCTAATGCCTTTTACCTATTTTATTTCCCTTGGAAAAACTGTAAGAAATATTTATATACTGTGAATATACATCCCATATATTTCATGCTTCATATATTTATTTTAAATAGACATTAACTTTAAAGTCTTTTATCCTGCCTTCTATAAAAACTCACTTTAGTGAGAGTGTGGTGCTGACAATAAAGATGATAAATTAATCAAAGAAAAAAATAATGAAGAGCCCAGAAATAAACTAATACTGTATTACAACCTAATTTCTATAAAAGAATAAATAATGCAAGAGAGCAAGGAAAGTCATTTCCCTAAATGATCCTGAGCAGATTAGATGCACAAATCAAAGCAAGTTTTGATCCCAAACTCCAACTATATACACACACTGACTAGAGATGGATGCTAAACCTACACATAAAACCTAAATCCATAGAAATTCTCAAAGAGAATTACTAGGTTTTGTGATGTCATATTGGATAATGTTCTTTCCAAGGACATTCTTAGCTAGCACTAGAACATTAACTCAGCCAGAATCATTAGAGAATGGCTGGCAACTGCAGTCTCAAAGGAAGGTAGCACTCTAAGCTCTATCCTTGTTGTCATTGCTATAAGCTATCAGCTTCCTTTGATTATAACCTATAATTGATTTTAGTAAGCTTTTTTTTAATCTTACCATGATGTGGGAGGTGATGTATGCTGTAAATATGTTTTATTGCCATTGGTTAATAAAGAAGCTTTTTTGGCCATGACTTAAAAGAATAAAGCCAGGTTGAAAGAGACAGAGAGAGCAAGTGAAGTGGGGGAGAAGCCATGTAGCTGCCACCAGAGACAGATGCCTCCAATGGAGCCTGCTGAAACTTTGCCAGTAGGCCACAACCTCAGGATGATGCACAGATTAATAGAGATGGGTTAGTTTAGGATATAAGAGCTAGCTAGCAATACACTTAAGCTATTGGCCAAACAGTATTGCAAATAATACAGTTTTTGAGTGACTATTTTGTGTTTAAGTGACCAGAAATGAACAAGTAGCCTCCACCTACACTACCAGAATAACTTTTATAATATTCAAAAGTATTATTTTATTGGAATTTCAAATTTTTAAGATTTATGCACCACTCTCAGACAACACATTTTTCACAACCATAAGCCTTTAGAAACTTTACACTAAATATTTTCTTTTCCTTGGTTGAATTTATGTGACCTCACAGTATGAGTGAAATATACTTTATGCGAAGTATACTTTAAAATGTCAGTTTTATTAAATGGGATTGTTTTTATACCACATCTTCAAAGTTATTATGCCTATGCCTAGGAAATGTTTTTTAAAATAGTAATTTAGAATAGAGTATGATTTTTTTCTCATTAATTTGATTATTTTGGTGGGGTTTGTTTTATTCATTTGTAGTTACTTCATAGGAAATTATATTATCAATAAATATAATGACACTTGTGATATCTGTTGCATCTCTTCTCAACACCTACATGGTTATTTAATATATACTAATTTACTATGCAAGATGTACAGTGGGGAAACCTGAACAGGCCCAAACTAGGTCCTCTAAATGTCGATGACTTTTGGGTGGCTGCAGCAGTCTGTGCGGCCACTGGCACGGAGACCTAGTGCTTATCCTGGATTTTTGGAGCCCATTCTCTTTGGAGGGACCCCATGCTCAGCCCAAATATACAGGAGGGAGGGCCTTGGTCCTGCCTCAAAGTGATTTGCCAGACTTTGTTGGCTGGGCATAGGAAGCCTTACCCTCTCTGATGAATGGATGGGGTGGAATGGGTGGAAGGTGGTGAAAGTGGAAGGAGGGGAGGGAGAGGGAACTGAGATTAGTATGTAAAATGAGAAAAGATTGTTTTAAAAAATGAATAAATAAGCTGGGCAGTGGTGGCGCACGCCTTTAACCCCAGCACTCAGGAAGCAGAGACAGGCGGATCTCTGTGAGTTCCAGGCCAGCCTGGTCTATAAGAGTTAGTTCCAGGACAGGCTCCAAAGCTATAGAGAAACCTTGTCTTGAAAAACTAGAAAGAAAGAAAGAAAGAAAGAAAGAAAGGAAGGAAGGAAGGAAGGAAGGAAGGAAGGAAGGAAGGAAGGAAGGAAGGAAGGAAGGAAGAGAAGTCTTGCAAATCAACATTCAATAGTAATTCTGGTACTGCTGTCCCTGTGCCTTTTCAAAGACACCACTAATAGCCATTAAGTTCTGTTTATTATTTTGATCAAATCCACTAGGCTTTGTCTTTTACTACAGTGTAATGTATTTAAATTTTTATTCATTACTAATATATCAAAAACATTTCATCAGTTTATGACAAATTTTCTGCTTGTAATTGTTTTTACTCCCTAAATCTCTCCATATTTTATAATACTATTTAATTTCTTTCTTCTATTACATGATAAAATTCATATTTTTCTTTGGGTTTTCCTCTAATTTAAACATACAATGAACTCACATGATGCTAGTAAAATTTAAATTCACGGTATTTTTATTTTTTCCAAATGTTATTTTAAGCTGTTTGCTTTAATGATGCTGATTAAAGCAAGCAAGCAAACAAACAAAAAGGTATTTCTGGACCATTATGATCTAGAATTTCTTGAAGACCACACACAAAATTGGTAAAGATGAAGCATTTTAACCACACTATCCTACTGAGTGTAGGCTGTTATATCTGGGTTTGCCTCCTCTTTCTTTTTTCTTTGTAATGTTTGCTTTAAGAAAGCAGTAGATTTATACCTCTCTACTCTGTGTGTGTGAGAGAAATGTGCATTTCTCCTCTAGTTAGTGTCTGTTAGTAGTTAGAATTTTATTTTTGTGGTCCCTGTGACTCTGAACACTCTTGATGAGAAGACTACTTCTTTTTAAAGCAATTAATGTTTTCTGTCTTAAGTATTATTATATATACAGTGATCTGCATTTTAGTTCAATATGACAACTATTCTTATCTGTACTTTTTTTTCTGCTTAAGAACCTTATGGAATCCACTGTCCTCTTCTGTTTTCTCTTCTGCTAATTCTACAAGTTACTGATGAGAAGGAAAACTGCTACCCTTCTGTTGAAATTTCTCCTTTCCTTCCCATGTCTTCAAACTAATCATTTTAAATGATTTTACCCATTTACTTTACTTATTTATTTCATTTGGTATTGAGATATACATGTAGACTTCAGACAACTTGTGAAGGCATTTCTGTTTGTTTGTGAAGGATGACAAGGACCAGAGAGATATGCTACTAAATATACCGTACTGTACAAGACTCGCTCACTAAAATGACTGGTCCCAAGTCAAGTTTTTGTGAGCAACCCTGGTTGGTTTGTGTTCATTAACAGGAGCATTCCT
The DNA here is from genome assembly GCA_028555095.1 of Dicrostonyx torquatus. Lineage (NCBI taxonomy): Eukaryota > Metazoa > Chordata > Mammalia > Rodentia > Cricetidae > Dicrostonyx > Dicrostonyx torquatus. Next base: position 1,525,275 of record JAQHUG010000296.1, read on the forward strand.
CGCTGCTGTTTTCCAGCTCAGAAAAGCAAACTGTGTAGCTAAAGATCCTTCCATATATTAAGCTTTTGTTTGCAATGATGGTTTCTTTGAAACTGATTACTATTAAGTTATTTATCACTGGATATTTTTGTGTGTTTTTAAAGGTAATGTCACACATTCTACTCACTTCATTTTCCTTGCAGAGCATTAATCTCGCAGCTCTCAGTGATGTGCAAGAATGCACTAGGCTATTTTCTGTGTTTCAATACACAGAATTAGGCTGTAGTTAACGTTGAATTAAAGTTTTTCGTCCATTTTTATTTCCACATACCCACTTTGACTCTTCCATCTTAACAATCTTTAACTGTTTTCTGAAACTAAATAATGGTTTGAAGCAGGATGGTTGTGCAGGGTAAGGATTTTTACAGGCTCTCTGAACCTGTCCCATAGAAACACTGAGAAAGACATTGGTTGACTCCTAGAACCAGTGAGCATCCTGAATGAAGTGCTAGCTGTCAGGTGGTGCCCGTTTCTCTGCCTCTCCTAGTGTGGAATTATAACAGTGGCATAGACCCAGGCTCTAGTGAAGCTCCATTTGTTTTCTTAGCCTTAGTCAAGGAGATGAGGATCCTCTGGCCTCAGTTTTAAGTCATTAGACCCTCTCAATTGTACAGTATCCTAGAATACACTTAGTGCTTTGAATTCAGTCTGTTTGTTTGCCTCCCCAGAAAGAGTTGACTTCTATTTCTGAAGAAGGTCTTAGCTATTGCTTCTTTTTATGTTTACCATAATGGTGTGCCAGTAGAGAGGATGGGACTCTCAAATACATAGTATTATAATATTTCATTGGGATAATGCTTGGTCCCTGATTTAAGTAACTACATAGATACTCAAGCATTTACATGTTCCATTTACAGGATATTTTTAAAAAGTTATTTTATGAATGCAAACTGGGTCTTAATGACATAAATTCTCCACCTCTCTACCTCCAGTACTCATGAACCTCTCCAACATATCACTTATCTTTTTCCCAATTTCATATCTTTTCTAATATTTTTTCTTTATGACCCACAGTGCTAAGATCCAAATGTCCATATGTGTATGGCTATTCATTGGAACAAGGCACATCTTCCCTGGAATAAAAAATCCTAACAGTGAATCACCTTCAGCAGCCATCAACTGCCAGTAGGTACTCCATGCTCTATATAGGTTTGTTGGGCCACCAAGATGGATTGGTGGATACAGGAGCATGCCACCAACCCTAAGACCTGAGTTATTTGACTGGGATCCACATTAGTAGAGGACCAACTCTCAGAGGTTATCCTATTACCTACACACACACACACAAAATAAGTAATTTCAAAATATGTAGATGTACCAACCTATGTTACTTGATACTCTAAGAAAAAAATTAATGTATATATAACATTTCTAGATTTTTTGAATAAAACTCTATTTAAAAAATAATTTTCTATCCTTCCCTCCTTTTATGAGATTCCCATTATTGTATACTGGTCCTTCTACATTTTATGTACACTAATTTATTTTACCTTCTTCTTCATTTTCTGTTCTTTCATGAGAGTTCCTCCTTACTAATTCTGATTTAGTTGTATCTTTTTTGGTATCTATCCTAACTACTGTTTCCTTTATGTATGAAAATTTTCACTCCTGACATCAGATAGAGAATACAGATTATGGAAATACATGTCCTTTCTTTTTAATATTTCTTGATCTTTCTGATCTAATAATTCAATCCCATGCTACCAATATTAAAATGTCTTTCTTTTATCAGAGATCTATTGTTTAGTTTATAAATCTGACCTTGGGAATCTGGATCAAAAGGGTGGGAGAAGAGAGTGCCCTTGGAGGCTAGCTTTTGAGACCTCTGCTAAACAGCAAACACACTGTTGACAGCATTGCTGGCTTGGGCTACCTTGACACTGTTAATATTCTATGTGGAGATCATGGTTATGTAAAGATAACCCATGAAACGGTAAATGCAGAGCTCAAAACTGTCCTCCAACCCCTTTCAATGGGTCTATTGCTATTTACCTGTTGCCCTGGCTGCAATACACTAAGGCCCATTCCACACAGATAATACTCTTCTTCTCCAAAACTTAAATTATTCTCAATATTAGTTATTTTTCCTTTCTCATGCTTCCCACGAGCTTTGTTGGTCTCCGTTGGATTAATTTCCCACAGTCAGTAGCCCATTCATGTTCATCATCGTAACAGGTGCTGTCCACATTCATGTAATATTGAACATCTGGCTATTAGAGTAGATAATTTTTTACTTATATCTTTTTGTATGCAGCAAATTTTATGATATTTGCAAAATCTTCTTAAGTAATTCACTCTATTGTCTAGTAATAGCATTTTTCTTTTTAAATACACCTTTATTTTTATTGCTACTCATATTGCCATTTTTTTCCTTTTCACATGCTTTTAAAGTTTAATGGAATTCTTGATTAGGCTTAGTCTTCATTTCTTTATATATGGGTAGCTCAATTTATAAGGATTTTGGCAGCCTAAATTCCTCTTAATTCTTCTTTGGACAAAAATTGTATGTTTTAATGTGTATTTTCTTTATTGAAAAAATTTATTTTCATTGCTAATTTCTCCATTATTCCAAAAAGAATAAAGAATTTGCTAACTTCATAAAAATGTTTCAGAGACCTAATGACTAAGATACTAGCTCTAAAAGAACTCAGAAGTTACCAACACTTCAAGCAGAACTAACAGAATAAAATCACCTCTATAGCATTGTCTTTCCTGAGGAAGGGAGTTCCTGGATCAGTTTTCTCATGGTAGAAGATGAGCAGACATTAATTCCGGGGGAATCTGTGCTGTATTCAAATAAGCATGGCGGTAAGGATAAACCACCTCCTTTGTGGTAGCAACATGCCAATCATTTCCCATAATTAATTTCCTAATGATCCTGGAACATTTGCCTTTACCTGAAGGCTCTCATTCTAGCACCGAGCAGTTAAATGTGAACTTTATAGGGAAAATGCAAGCTCGTGTACTTTAGGCAGTCAGAGGAGGAAAAGCTGGGGAATCAAACCTTTGCCAGTGAACTGTATGATAATTTTTTTGACAGAAGCACAGTAATATATGGCATGTCCCAGCTAAGCTGTAAAAATACCAAGACCTTCCATCAGTCTCAATTACTCAAGGTAATAGCCCCAGGCTGAAACTACTTGGGAATCCCGGATGATCTTTAACCCCCTCCCCAAACCCAACAGAATCTAATGCAAAGTGCATAGCCAGACTGAGAGACTAGAGGATTGCCTAGTGGTCCATTCATCATTTATTTCTGCTTACTCTAGGGTTGACATGTTCTTATTAAGTCTTTCCCTGGGTCATCTCACACTGCTGAACAGGTAAAGTAGCAATCCCATTAGGCTACCCACATTTGCAATTGGAAAGGATGTGTTTTACTTTTGGTGCCAGCACCATCTTCCTAGGCTAAAGAACAGTGTTCCTGATAGACTCCTTTCTGCCGTTTCCAAGGTTGCATGCAACGCTCATGAGTGACCCCAAGGGCAGAGGAAATCTAAGAAAAAGCAGAGGTGCAGTGTGAAATGGTAATATTTTTGAGCAGCCGGCTCCAAGCATTGGAAGAAGCTAGGCAGCTAGGTTATGAAAGGTCCAAGAAGGGATGGCTGGCATGCAGAGAAAGAGAAGAGTCACTCTTACCCTGAACCCAATGCCCACCGACTCTCCCCAGAGGCCAGATTCCAGTTTTCAGTAATGAACTGAGCGAGCAGCTTCAGGTACTGAACCGAGACTAGCAGTGGCAGCATGAAAACGTATTGTCTGCGATGCCGGATGGAATTTAGAAGCCTTCATTTTCCCATTTCCCTGAAATGTAGTACTTTACCTAACCAGGAATTTACACAGCAAACTGCAGGAGTATTCCCAGTTCTTCTGACAGTCACCAATAGGAATCACATATGTGAGCCTATCACAGTGCAGTTTTAGCAGATATTATAAAATACCACTCACACTCACTACTACTTCACAAATACTATACTGCAGCACCTGCCTCTAACTCTTGTTATGAAATGAAGACACACATCCATCCTTACACCACCTTTTATGATTTGCTCAGTATATTTCAGAACAATTGATCTCCAATGGAATTCACTAGCTGATGCATTTTAAACTGTTCTTAAGTTTGTTTGCTTGTTTTAGACTTTTTTGTTTTTCACTCACTCTTTAAATTGACTTTATTGAGCTATACATTTTTCTCTGCTCTCTTTCCATCCTTTCTTCTCTCCTTCAGTTCTTTCCCATGGTCCCCATGCTCCCAATTTACTCAGGAGATCTTCTCTTTTTCTACTTCCCATGTAGATTAGATCCATGTATGTCTCTCTTACTGTCCTCATTGTTGTCTAGGAACTCTGGGATGGTGAATTGTAGGCTGGTTTTCTTTACTCTATGTCTAAAAGCTACTTATGAGTGAGTACATATAGTATTTGTCTTTCTGAGTCTGGGTTACCTCACTCAATATGATGTTTTCTAGATTCATCCATTTGTCTGCAAATTTCAATATTTCACTTTTTTCACTGCTGTGTAGTACTCCATTGCGTAAATGCACCATACTTTCCTTATCCATTCTTCAGTTGAGCGGCATTTAGATGTTTTCTGTGGTCTACGATACTCGCCAGACCAAGGACGCCTTGCAGGTTTGCTGTGGAAGGCAACTATTTAGAAAAACAATAGCAAAAGTTTTGGTTTCTGCCTCTGATTCATTTGTAGATTGCCCCAGGAAAGCAGCTATCTCTCCTGGCTGAGGTGCGAATGCAGAGAGCGAATGCTGAG
>JAQHUG010000296.1:1536075-1568919 GCA_028555095.1 Dicrostonyx torquatus
ATGTACTCACTCATTAGTGGACCTTAGCCATTAACAAAGGACATTAAGCTTACAGCTCACAAGCCTGCAGAAGCCAAATAGCAAGGTGAACCCAAAGAAAAACATATAAAGATTTTCCTGGAAGTCGGAAGCAAATAATAATTGTTTTTAAATGTGAAGAATGCCAAGGATTACAATTATGATTTTATATATATATATATGTATATGTATATCTTACCTCTAATACAGACTCAATGTAGGCCTAAGAACCTTTCTATGAGCTATGTTGGAACTAAAAAAAACAGGCTTGAGAAGAAAAGTTAAGCAACAGACTTTAGTGGAATGTGATGGCACATTCTTAAAATCCTAACAGAAGCAGGAGGCTAGCCATCATTTTGTGTCCAACTTAGGGATCATCCTATGTTAAAGAGCAGTCAGGGCTTGTAGTAGAGGGCCACTTGTCTGTAGTAGGAGGCCACTAAGCCACTGAACAAAACGTTTATTCGTTAACCAATAAAAGCAACACATAGACAGAAGGACCTCCACACAAAAGGCTCTTCACTGAGATCCTGTATCAAAACAAGCAGAAAAAAAAAGGCATATTTTATTTCTTTTACAACTACTTCTAAGGTAAGGGAAGTCTCCTTATGTCTCCAATCATTATAGGTTATGACCAACTAAGGAATCATGGGACTCCTAGAAGAGTCTGTGAAAGCCAGACAGTCCTAAGGATGAAGTGGAATGTCATAGCCTTCTTGGTTGCCTCGAATCACATGGTCCATGAGAAGGTCTGAATCACTGGAGTAGAGTCACATAAGGCAAAAGGAGCTTGAAATGTCTAGCAGGCCCATTTTAGAAGAGTCAGGGACTACCTACATGTGTTCATCACTTTTGCTCTAGTCCCCACCTGACTCCCAAATGCTGGCCAGAGTTAGAGTTGAGGCTCGGGAAGCCAGAGGACAGGAGGTAGTGATGAAGACCACGTCACCTCTCCTGGATGTAACTTTAAATCAGGTTTGAAGTTTCACATACTAAATTCTAATTTCTGAATCAATTTCTGTCTGTCCTTTTGAGGATCTGTGGGTTTCCTGAGGAACACAGCCATTACCCAGTCCAAGATACAAGCCAAGCAGGGAAAGAAATTTCCCAACAAAGAAGACATGGTGAAATAGAAAATGACTATCGCTTTCTGTGAATTCTGTATGGTTAACATAAAGTTTATATTTGGTGTTTGTCTTTTCCCTGAATTGCATGAAACATCCACTCTGCTTGAGTTATAGGTCCCTAGAGGGGTCCAGCTATTTATTTACAGGTTTGTTTTTACCCAGAAGGTCTATTTGCTTTATTCCAGTGCTCTATGGACCCCACCTCCCTGTCTGCTCTTACTCAGACTGCCACATCCACATTTTCTTTAGCTCTGTGGCCAACACTGATTCTCTCCTGCTAACTTCTATTGCTTTATGTGGTACTGTTTAGTTGAGTTCAATCCTGTAGTTCACTTTTTTAATATAATTTTATGCCTTTATAGCTGTGTTCATCAATTATTTGGGGACTACTATGAAGTGTTTTATCTATGAGCTGCGTGTTGATGATAGTTTTATTCTTAAATTGAATTTCAATGTAATCAGCTAGTTTATTTTTTATATATGGACATCATAATCTAAAGCAATTACTGCTCTTTTACATTAGGAAACAGAATACAAAAGGCAAAGAGATTTTTTTCCCCTTTCCCTTTGATTGTCTATTATTTCATACAGAATCTTTTCAAGCTCTTTACCTAACAGATTGAAAACGTATGTTTTTTTAAACATGGTAAATTTGGCTCTAAGAATAGCTGGAAATCTATTTCTTGTCTTTTCAAATATGAAAGTGAATACAAATCGTTCCCAGTAGTCTGTGCAAACTCAGGCCTTACCTCTGGGACTATGACCTGTTTATATGCAAATATCCGAGGGTGTGCTTGAAAGAGATCTGTGTTTTATTAGAAATTCATGAAAGGTTGGAGGCTACACAAAGGTGTCTCAAGGGTCTTGTGTATTCAGAAAGGAATGCCAGGAATGTGGGCTTCACAGCTTGTAAAACATTAACTTCTTTGATTGGATGTTTAGTCGGGCTCTGTCTGGCCTTTTCTGTTTTGAAATTCAAAGGTAAATTTAACTTAGGGAGGAGATTGTTCTGTTTGTGGATTTCAAAGGCGATTTGTTTTCTTTTCTTTCGTGAAGCCATAAGCTATAAATCTCTTGAAATTTGACTTCTACGCTTGTTTACCACTGTGGCATTACTTCAGAGGCAAAGGTTTGTAACGGTTCCTTCTCTATCCCTGAAAGGAGAAGACAGAAAGTACCTTCAGAAAATTTTGTTTGCAAAACTATTGCCAATGATACTATTTAAGGTAGGTGCATTTGCTGTCCCCAAACGCACCACCAAGCTATATTTTCTAAATGTCATAATAAAAGGAGATGTCACTGTTATGTCCGGATCCGCAAAGTACTCCCAAAAAACAGCAAAGAGCCCAAGTCCCATATGTAAAAGCATCATTATTTTATACAAGTTTGCCAACTCGGTCTCTCCGTGTGTCCAATGTATTGGAATAATCAGAGAGCCCCAAGCTCAGTTAGACTTGGGTTTTCATAGTAGTAAAGGTGGGGGTGAGGGATTTCTAAAGTTCAGGACCCCTGATTGTCTGACATTTGTCTAGGGATGTTCTGGTGAATATGTGCAGGGAGGTGATTCTATCTAAAATGGTTGGAAAGATTGGCATTTCCTTTGGGAGGTCTGTTCCTGGGTGGTGCTTGGGCAGTCTCAGTTTGTGGTTCTTCCTGCAACCAGGTATGGCCTCAGGGTAAACTACTGAGACTCAGTGATGTGGGAGTCCCTGCTGTGCTGTGTTTACCAATAAGGAATAAAGAAACTGCTTTGGGGGCTGGCGAGATGGCTCAGAGGTTAAGAGCATTGCCTGCTCTTCCAAAGGTCCTGAGTTCAATTCCCAGCAACCACATGGTGGCTCACAACCATCTGTAATGGGGTCTGGTGCCCTCTTCTGACCTGCAGGCACACACACAGACAGAATATTGTATACATAATAAATAAATAAATATTTAAAAAAAAAAAGAAACTGCTTTGGACCTATAGCAGGGCAGAATTTAGCTAGGCAGGGAAAACTAAGCTGAATGCTTTGAAGAAGGGCAGAGTCGGAGAGAAGCCACCGCTGGAGGCAGATGTGCTGAAACTTTGCTGGTAGGTCATAACCTTGTGGTGATGCACAGATTAATGAAGATGGGTTAAATTAATATGTAAGACTTAGCCAATAAGATGCTAGAACTAATGGGACAAGCACTGATTTGACTGAAACAATTTCTATGTGATTATTTTGAGTCTAAGCCAGCCATGCAGCCGGGAACCAACAAGAGCCCCCTCATTCAACACTCAGGCATCCATTAAACTTATCATGGTTGAGTCCTACACTGGCAGGTGATAATGGTTGGAAGAACTTCCTTTGGGTGGTCTATTTCTCATGGCTTGCTCCTACAGTCCCCAACAAAATAGTATCTTGTCATTTGATCAAACATTTATTCAAAGTAAGTTCCATTTATAATTTACACAGAAAACCTCACAAGGCATTATGTTTCTGTCAGACACTAAACATCCTCTATTAATATCTAATGTTTTCTGGACAATCCCACTCCTTTAGTTCATTCTGAACACACATTCTGAGTTTGAATTTATTCTCTTGTGTGTCATAGTTTTAAAGCATTGACAACCACTAAAAAAATTTAAATATCTTACTGTAATATTGGATAACTATTTTTATTCAGTTGAGAATGCCTAAAGTTCCTTAACTTATTAAGTTAATCAATTTTTACTTCCTGTGATGGCTATTCTTGGCTGTTGACTTGACTACATCTGGAACTAAAAATGGAGGGCACACCTGTGAGGGATATTTGCTTAATTTAAAATAACAAGATCCACTTCGAATCCAGAACTTTGAGATAGGAAGACACTCCTTTAATCCAGATTTAATCTGGACCATGTCTTTAGCTGGAAGCCTTTAAAAGAACATGGAAGATGCAAGCTTTGGTTCTTCCTAGCAAGTCCATTTCTTCACTGACATTACAGCCTATTTCATTAGGATTCCAGAATATACTGAAAGACAACTGAAACATCCAATCTTGTGGACTGAGTAAATACTGGGTTCTTGGACTTTCTGTTCACAGCCAGCCATTGTTGAATTAGCTGGACCATCGCCTGTAAGTCATTCTAGTAAATCCTCTTTATATATGTATATAAATAGATAGATTTCACTCTACAAGTTCTGTTACTATAGAGTGGTTTGGGAGGTCCTTTTGTCTACATGTTGCTTGTATTGGTTAATGAATAAAGAAACTGCCTTGGCCTGATAGGGCAGAACTTAGGTAGGTGGAGAGGAGTGGACTGAATGCTGGGAAGAAGAAGGGAAGAATCAGGAGACACCATGGATCCTGCGCCTGAGACAGATGTCTGTTAGAATCATTGCCAATAAGCTGCTGCCACATGACGATTTACAAATTATTAGAAATGGGTTAAATTAATATAAGAGTTAACCAATAAGAAGGTAGAGCTAATGGGCCAAGCAGTGTTTTAATTAATATAGTTTCTGTGTGATTATTTCAGTTCTGGGAGGCTGGGACAAACAAGCAGATTCCTTACTACACTAGAGAATTTTTGCTAATACACTACTCTATTCTAACATGATATTTGAAAAGAAAAATAGACCAAATAACCCCATTTGAATCAGAAAGTAAAACTGTAAAATTGATTCTGAATTTTAATATCACAAGAAGATAATTTTCAAATGACTCATCCATAAAAGAAGATAAAATCAGGTATACAAGAACAATTGCTTTTCTTTCTATGAATAACTGAAATTCATTTAAGGCTGACTTTGCCTATAATGTCAAACAAGTGGGCAAGCTAAAGCGTTAGGGCCAAGTGGAAACACTCTGCATTTTCATATGTGTGTTGTGGGTGTTTTTCACATTCTAAAACAGATGAAACAGTTCCACTGATATCACCCCACATGCGTATATACCATGAAGTTGTGATTAAGCATGACGGCTATAGATCAAACGTTATAGTATCAGTTGTCTATTCTTCCAGGCATAATGATTCTAGCAGTTCTTCAGCACAATTCTTTGTGCTGTGCTGTGTGCCTTAGTTTGGGGTTGAGCTTTCCTTTGGCTGTTAGTGGAATTCTAAGGCAAAATCTTAGCTCAACAGCCAAAACAGGCTAAACACTTGCCATCAATACTCCCAGTAAAGAGATGGGAAGGGTAAAAGTACAAGAGAAGATTTATTCAGTTTGGCTATATTGGGAAATGGGGGGAAATCAATATGATTGTTACTCACATGTTTGACTATGGATTATTGACACTAGTTCACTAGTTTCCAATGTAAATAAAGGGTAAGCAGTATATATAAGTAAGTACTGAGGGTCAAGGTGGGATTCTGCTGTTACAGAAGCAGTAAAGGCTTACCAAGTGACTAGAATCTCTGGTCTTGGCAGAGAGTTAATATTACAGCTAGACAGGACCAATCCATTGGCTGGGAAACAACTCTCAGGAAGGAGGTACCACCCCAAGAATTTCAGAGTCATTTTAAGCCATGCTAACAAGATAGGCAGAATAATTTCTTTAATAAGGTACTGTACCTTTTCTTCCCAGAATTGTCGCCCTCCATAAGTCTTGACCTATAGCTAATAGTGTGACAAGTGGCGGGGGGATCAAAGTATTTCTGCTATAATCAGGAACAGAAGTGTCTATTTTCTCCCCTGTTATCTTGTATCCTTGAAGTCTTCTCTAGATCAATAAAAGAAAAAAACAATGTAAAGGATACTAAAATCGCAAATGAATAACTCCAAGTACCTTATTTGAAGTGTTATGATTCTAATCCTAAAAGCCTAGAGATACTGTTGGAAAACTCTTAGATCTAATAAACCCTTTCAGAAAATTTGTGAGACATAAAATTAATATGGGAGAGTTTTGGAGGGAGGAAAAGGAAAGGGGAAACGATACAGTTATATTATGATGTCTCAGATGGATCTCAGCAGTGAGATGACTGGCTTAGCATGCCCAGAGGTCCTGAGTTCAGTCTCCAGCATCGCCTAAGAGAAGGTAGTGGAGGTACACTTTGTCAAGTAAGCCTTTTCAGAGTTGGAAGCTGAAGGAGCAAAATATTCTGAGCTCTGTGCTGGTTCTCAGCCAACTTGGCTACATTAGATCCTGTCTCAAAACAATAACTACAACAAAACTAAAGCAAAAAAGACAGAGGAAGGAAGAAAGAAAGGAAGAAGGGAGGGAGGGAAGGAAGGAAAAGGAAAGAGAGAGGAAGAGAGGGAAGGAGGGAAGAAAGGAAGGAAGGAAGGAAGGAAAAAAACAAGCAAGTTGGCAGGATTGCTGCTGTGAAAATGACTACTGCCACTAAAAGCAATATATGATTAGTGCTTTCCCCTCCAGAACCCCAGTGCCACTTTTTTTTTAACATAAAAATAAAGAACAAATTCATTTGGAAGCACAAAAGACCTGGATAGACAAAAGCCATCTTGAAATTAAATGCTCAGGTGCATCGACATACTCAATTTTAAGTTATACTGCAGTGTCATAGGACCAAGAGCAACCTGGTACTGCCTCAAAAACAGATACACAGATTAATAAAACAGAGGACACAGATATACCCATCTATCTACAACCACTTGAATCTTGACAAAGTAACAAATTCATGGAGCGGGGTAATGATAGTCATGCCAATAAATGGTAATTAGAATAGGAAAGTAGATTGTTTTCTCTTATTTGGCAGAAAACAAACAAACAAACAAAAACAAATAAATAACCCTCCAAATAGATTAAATACCATAATGTAAGTACCCAAACTCTTCAACAATTAGAAGAAAAAGTAAGGAAAATACCTCAATATCTAGACACAATGAAACAATTTTAAGTAGAACTCTGATTACTCAAGAGATAATCAATAATAATAATAACAAAAATCAATAATAAAGAAAAATGTGACCTGTGAAATTACAAACCTTATGCATAGCAAAGGATGTATTTAATCAAGTAAGCAGGCAGGCAGCCTACAAAATGGGAGAAAAATCTTTGCTAGCTATATATCTGTCAAGTGGCTATTATTCAAAATATGGATATGATTCAAAAAAGCTAATATACATATCCCCAAAACAAAACTCAAACCAACCAAATCAGTCAGTGACCTAATGAAATGGAGCATGTAATTCTCAGAAGATCATGAACAAATGGCCAGAAAACTTCTTCAAAATCACCAGCCATTAGAGAAGAGCAAGTTAAAACCTCTTCGAGATTTCACATAAGCCCAGTCAGAAAGGCAGTCAAGAAAATAGGGAAAGTGCAAGTGAGGGTATGGAGAGATGATAGCACTCCACACAGCTGGGAGGGGTGGAAACTCATCAGGCTATCTGTTGTAAATAGGGGAGGTGTGGGTTGTGTTCCCAGCACCCAGTTCCCAGCCCCCAGCCGCTGGCCCGTTCAGCTGCTGGTTGCTTGCTTATGCGCGAAATAAAGACATGAGAATGGTATTCATTTAAACTATGCCCTGGCCCATTATCTCTAGCCTTTCCTTGGCTAGCTCTCATATCTAAAACTAACCCATTATAAAAGTCTGTGTGTCACCACGAGGTGGTGATCTTACTGGGGGATCATTCGGCATGTCTGACCCTGGCGGCTTCATGGCGGGGTCTCTCACTTCCTGTCTTCCCAGAACTTCTGTTCTGTCTACTCTGCCCACCTAAGAACTGACCTATCTTACAAGCCAGGCAGAGTCTTTATTTAACCAATCAAAGCACAGAAATACAGATGAACCCTCCTACAGCTATCACACTAGTCAACATGGCAGTTCCTCAAAGACTAGCAATAGACTTTCCAAACGACCCACTGCTGGGTATTTAACATGGAAGACTCCAACATTATACAGAGATAGTTGTGCTTCAATGTTGGTCTCAATCGTGTTCACAGTCACTAAGTTACATGTCTGCCAATGAGGAGCAGATAGACAAGCTGTGCACCACACAGGGGAATTTTTTTCAGAGTAAGGAAAAATAAAGACATGCCATTTAAAAGAAAGTGAATGCACCTAGAGGAAAATTTATGAGATAAATTATGTCTCTAAAAGACAAATATCACACATTTTCTCTCGCCTGTTTTTTCTAGATTATATACAGACACATATGTTCAAGTACATTAAATACTTGTATGAAAATGTCCTTGTGTAACCCAGTTTATAAACAAAGAAAAATAGAGAGAGAGCAAAACAGGTAGAAAATAGAAAATAAGGAAAAGGAAAGCAAAAATGAGGGAAATAACATCTCCTTTCCTGTAGCCAGAGAAGAAGCACAGAACGAAGACAGACTCTCCAGGCTTCATCCTGTTTTTAGTGACCAGGTATGCCCTAGAAAAGTCAGTGCTTTTAGCAAAATGAAATTCGACAGATCTGTTCCACAACTCTATAATCACACTCCAAAAAGATGTGGAAAAATTATGAAATATGGCCCCAAGTATGTCACAGAAATCTCCTGACCATAAGTTTGCTGGTCAGAATACTTAGCAAAATTTGATACAATGCTTGCCAAATTTTAATCTACATCTAAGCCTACATTCATTCTCCAAAAAGCTGTATTATTTCAAAAGAATCCTATTATCCTCAGCACACTGCTGTGTCTCTAAGGAGAGAGACAGAAAAAAAAATTCTTCAAAAGAAAGAACAGGCTTTCACATCATTAAAAAAAAACCAGAATAATAAAAAAACAGAGAAGTTGCTTATCAAATTATCAGCATATTTAAAACATTCCTTAATAAGCAATACATGCCTTTCTTGTTCCTGTTTCATTCTTATTTTTCATAAAAAGGATGTAAGTTATTACATGCTAGTTGACACTAAGAAAAGATAAGAGGAAGTCGAAGGAGGTTTTAGACTCCAATCTCACCAAGGCCTGTGCTATAACCACCTGAAAAACCATAAACAGCATTTACCAGTCTCCTCACCACACTGTGTGGGCATTTACCTTCTGAGAGCACTAAAGGCTTCTGCCTCCTCCTACAGCACAACGCCGTGCAGTGTTCACTGCCCAGTGGGCACTAGAAGGAAAATGGTAGCTCTATGCCGGACCTTCAGGAGGCTGATTTCTAGAAGAAGTTAATGAGTTCTAGGATCATTCCAGGCCCAAGGGCTTGACTTAGAGTAGCATTCATGCCTTTCTTTCAGAACTCCATCTGCTAAAGCAAAAGACAAAAAAAAAAAAAACCTTTGGACATTAAATAATAAAGTAATATCTGTGTTCTGATGAGTGAGAGGAATCACTCCTGAGTGTGTTCAATTTTGATTCTCATCTCTCTTAGTTTCATTCCTACCTTTTCCATCATAGCATTCTATTTTTCTATATAGATGCCTCTTTTTTTTAACAAATGTTCTTTAAATAAACCCCATATGTGTTATCTAAGGTTTGCCTTTTTTTCTGTTCTAGATTCTTCTAAATTAAAAATGTGATTTATTGCAAGACCATCTAATAAAAAATTTCCATCATACATCACAACCCTCACTCTTTCCTCTATCATTTTCTGATACTTTTATTCAACATATAATACTAACGTGTGTATTTTTGAAAGATTAATGCATGCATGTTTATTTCTTGATTGAATGTGTCTGTGTGAGTCTATGCACACATGTCTGTGATATGTGCAATTATGCATGTCCATGGAGACCAAAATAGGGCTGAAGATCTTCTCAATCTCTGTCTCCTTTCCTTTGAGGCAGGGTATATTCCTGAACCTGGGACTCTTGTTTATTCAGCTAGGCTGGAAATAAGCAGTCTTAGTATTTCTCCATTCTCTCCCTTCCTTAGGGTTTAGCTTATTGGCAGCACCACTCACTTGTTTCATGAGCACTGGGTCTGAATTCTGGTTCTTGTGGTTGTACATAAAGTGCTCTCAACAGTTGAACATCTTTACAGCATCTACAAATTTCATCTGAACCACAATTTTAAATAGCTTACTTGGAACCAATCACATTGTCCCCAGTTTCAAATAGTTCTCAATATTTCTTTTTAAAAAATATTTAATGTTTATATATGCATATAATGTGTTTTTTAAATATTTATTATGTATACAATATTCTGTATTTGTGTGCATGCCTGCAGGCCAGAAGAGGACACCAGATCTCATTACAGATGGTTGTGAGCCACCATGTGGTTGCTGGGAACTGAACTCAGAACCTTCAGAAGGGCAGGCAGTGCTCTTAATCACTGAGCCATCTCTCCAGCGCAAATATTTATTTATTTATTATGTATACAGTATTCTGTGTGTATGTCTGCAAGCCAGAAAAGGGCACCAGACCCCGTTACAAATGGTTGTAAGCCACCATGTGGTTGCTGGGGATTGAACTCAGGACCTTTGGAAGAGCAGGCAATGCTCTTAACCTCTGAGCTATTTCTCCAGCCCCCTAGTTCTCCTTATTTCTTAATTTGATTAATGGTGACATGAGCTTCATCACTCATGTTAGAAGCCTAACGTTTATGCATCTTCTGGCATTAGTTCCTGTATTTAACATGTCAGAAATTAATATTGATTTTATTCTCAAGTATTTGTTTATTTCACTCTCTAGATATTCATAATCTGTTAAAGTGATATAACAGCATTTTAGTTGGTTTTCTACCATCTATTTACCCTTCTAGACCAGTTCCCATGACACCCTATCTGAGTTAGGTTTTCTATGGCTGTGAAGAAACACCATGGCCACAGAAACTCTTATAAAGGGAAACAGTTAGTTTGGGTGACTTGCTTACACTTCAGAGGTTTAGTTCATTATCATTATGGTGAGGAGCATGGCAGTGTGCAAGCAAACATCGTGCTGTCTACATCTCGGTCAGTAGGCAAGAAGAGATAGACTGAGTGTCACACTGAGGGAAGCTTGAGCAAAACAGACCCCAAAGCCCTCCCACACAATGTCACACTTCCTCCAACAAGACATTACCTACTTCAACAAGGTCACATCATCTAATAATACCACTCCCTTTGGGGACCATTTTCTTCCAAACCACCACACACCTCTTAGTCACATGTCTTAACTAAGATCATTATTCCTTTGGTATCTATTTTATAACTCTTCATTACATCCCTAGACTTGGAGGCGAAGCTTTTTGTAAGTAGAGTTCTAAACCTGCTGTTGACTCTCCAGTCAGCACACACCCTCTAGCCCATCAATCTTCGAAATCTTGATCCTCAGAGAGCTTCATCCTTTTCCAGTTCTCCTGAAAAGAAGAGGGATAAAACTTGGATCTTCACTACCTTGTTACATTTCCACAGTCTATTACCGAAAGTATTTTCCAATTTTCTCCCCTGTTTTCTAGTTCTTCACTTTCTAGTCATTAACAACTTCTTCATGACATCTAGCAGAGTCAAAAACAGACACCTAACTGATAGACTCAGGAGTGATTCTTCCCTGTACCACTGGATGCATTCATTGCTATGCGACATTGGCCACCAATGTAGCCTCACAATTCTCTCATGATACACAGCATTAGAGACATTTCCTTGGTTTTTGTTTTGCTTCTACCCACTGTAGCCCTTCGTTGTTGTTGCTAAATTCATTATGTCGCCAAGATAGGGATTTGAACTTGTGATCCTCCTGCCGCCGTAGCCTGTTATTTAGTACTGTGGAAATTCAGCACTGTTCTTGGCTTATGCAGTGCTGGGGATCAAATCCAGGGCCTCCTGAATTCTCAACATATACTCTCTCAGTTGAGCTTCACGTTCAACTCTTACAGCAGCACGGTTTTATTTCCTTCCCAAGTCTTCTCACTAGACCTCTTTTCTACCCCAAGGTTTTGTTTTAGTCCTTACACTTCATTGACCATTTAGCAGTTCTCAAGAGTACTTTAGGCCCAATACACTGAAAATCCCCACATACAGAGCAACGCTGGTCTGTTATATGTTTGTGTGACAATGTTGGGAGAGGGAGATTGTGTTTAATTTTGACATAGTATCATCAGCGGTTCTGACTAATGCTGCTCTAGTCAAGGTCTTACTCCTTCTCGCTGACCATTTCAGCCATTCACTATGAATTATGCACAAATGACTCACAAATATTTACACCTAGTCATACCTAGTTTATCAGCCCCCAATCCATATATCTAACTGTTTGTTGTCACTGCCAACTACATGACTTGCATTACTTTTTGAGTCAAGATGTTCAGGTCGAACCAATAACTTGCTTCCTCAGACCTTATCACACGGCATTCCTCTTTCCATAATTACTCAAGCATAAACCTTGGGTTTGTTTTACCTTCTTTCTCTGCTGTTATTATCACAAATGCCACTCCCTTTGGGGGCCATTTTCTTCCAAACCACCACACACCCCTTAGTCACACGTCTTAACTAAGATCATTATTCCTTTGGTATCTATTTTATAACTCTTCATTACATCCCTAGACTTGGAGGCGAAGCTTTTTGTATCTATCCTGTAGTTCTTTCCCTTTTTGATATTCAGTCTTACTCATTATTTCTTTCTCTTTCCAGTGATCCTGCCATTGTATAATCTTCTGTCTAGCATCGTGTTATCATTTCCCAACCAGCCATGATGCCCACAGCTTCAATGTCCGCACTCTATCTTCCAGTCAGTAGCCAGAGTAACTTTTCAAAATGCAACCCTTATTATGTCACAGGCTGGAATATAGTTTTTTTGAACTCTCATCTTCTAAAGGATAATGTCCAAATTACTCAGGCTAGTGTTAGATCTCCTCTGTTAGCTGAGCAAAAACATATTTCACTGGCCCAATTTCATGTATTTATTCAACAAATATTTATTGAGAACCAGCAGGTAATATTCTAGATAGCAAGGATGTGGAAAGCAAGAGACAGAAGCATTTCTGACATGAATAGAACTTCGGTTCTAAGGCAGTGAGATAAAGAAAACAAGCATATACTAAAAAATGGCAAGTTCTGTATTACAATATAAAAATAGAAGGGTATAATTTATATTAACTACTTGATAATGGGGTTTAGAGTCATGGAAAATATTAAACAGAATGTGGCATTTATCTTGACATCTGAGTAAAGACAAGGAGCCAAGAACCTAGGGAAAAGCATTGAAGAAAACGTTACAAAGGGAAAACTGTGATAAATTAGAGGAAAGGAAAGAAACACGGATGAGACTGAAGTAGAGAAGCTGAAAGACTAATCAGGGGCTTCAGAGAGGCAAAGAGGAACAGAAGAGCTGTGGGCCTGGCAAATGCTGCTCAGGACTTTAGAATTTTATTTTGAGTAGAATTAACTTAGATGTGTCGAGCAGGAAGCCACCACGACCTAATTGGCTTTCTGGGAAGATATTGTGAGCATTTGGATGAAATGGTAATAAAATCATGAGGTGGATGTGTAAAGCAGATGGGTATGGTGAAATGAATGTCAGTAGTCACTGTGAAGAATGAGAGAGTCTAGATTCGAAATATGCCTTTAAGATGGAGTGTGTAACTCTTAATAATTGATGAGAAATGGAAGAGGAGAAATTTAGAAGCATCAAGCAAAATCTCCGGATCTGGGAAATAGTGAATGGAGTGACATGCTTGAACTTCAAGGGTACAGGAAAAGTAACTATAATTTGCGTACTAATTATTATGCACTCGCTGGGGATGGTATGTAACTATATAAAATGGACTGGGTACCAAGACCCAAAAATAGACCGTAAACTCTAAGCTGGGAAGTTGGGAAGTGAGAATGTGTCAGAAGAGATTAATGATGAGAGAAGGGAACATTCAGCTTTAGGTCTTAATGAAGGTGAAAATTTACTGGGATCAAAGCCCTTGGGTATATGAGCTGGAAGGATTGGAGGTAGTAATTAGAGATAAATTGCTTGTAGTAGCGATTGCAGAAGTGGCACATGGCTTGTGATGACAACCCTGAGGTATGTCCATTGAAATGGCTGGCAGAGATTAAGAGGAAGAAAGGCTCAGTGGAAGAGCCGAGCAGGTGACCTGGAGGCCACTGTGTCTCCGATGCTTTCATCACTATTTGTATTTTAAGCTCCAGCCTCCCAAACAATTTTCCATTCCCTGAAAATGATGTCAGGTTTCACAGTTCTTTTGTTCCTCTCTCTCTCTCTCTCTCTCTCTCTCTCTCTCTCTCTCTCTCTCTCTCTCTCTCTCTCTCTCTCTCTCTCTCTGTCTCTCTCTGAAGGGTTATTACAAAACCAGGCACACACGGAGACTATCTATACTTGGGTCAAATATCTAGCATTCTCTTCAGGCTTCTCAGAACCCTGCTTAAGGCACTCCTCAGGGAGACTGGACAGCTTCTTCTCCTTGTATTTCCATTACTGAATATACTATTTGGGTTGTTTACAGAGGCAATTAGACCTTCCATATCCTAAAGACAGATCACAACTTTTCTATCTATTTATTCCTTCAGACAGAATTTTTCAAGGTAGCCGAAGCTGGTTTTGGACCCAAACTCCCTCTAGCCTGGTCCCTCTCTAAGTTCTGGGGTTACAACTGTACGCCAGTATGCCTCATAAGTATAGAGTACTGATTTCTGCAGCCTCCACATTTAGGAAAGGAAGTACAGAGTAGATAGGTCATCTTGCAGACTGAACATGTTCGCTCAGGAGCGTCAATAGATTCTACTATTGAATCTCTTTGGGATTCTCTAAGAAGAAGTGAGATGCTGGGAGCTGAAAAGTGTAAGGTGAAGAGCATCTGGCCATTAAATTCCAAACAGATCAAGTAACAAATGGCACAACGTGTGTCCTGATTTTATAACTGGGAAATTAGAGGTCAAAATGAGCAACTGACACAATTGTTTGGGTCAATTGTACTTGCTCGTGTGTTTTTAAGTTCTGTCAACCTTTCTGTTCACCATTGACTTCAGGGCTCTTTATACACTTTTTGGTTTGGCTACAAAACCTTAACTACTGTGAAATACAACCGTGGCATGTGTGTTGCTTAATAAACTGCTGTCTTATTTCTTGCTGGTATCAAGTCTAATGAGCATCAGCAGGGGTCTTATCTTTGTGTGGTCATTCTGACAATGATGCTCTTCAACTTTAAGGCTTCTCTACCTTGTAAAGCCTTAAACTCACTATTAGGTCTCCCACCCCCAATTGATAAGGAGGAAAGGTGGATAAGGAGGAAAGGTAGAAGAAGGCCTAAGAGTTTGCAGATCTGGTAACAGCATCCACATGGTTGCGATCTACATTTTATGGCCTAAATGTGGTGATATCACATAGTTAGCATCATAAAGTCCAGAAATGAGTTGATTTTGTGTGTAGAAAGAAAGACAAAGCATGATTATTGATGAGCCAGTCTTGTGAGGGAAGGGGCTACATGCCTAAAAATGAAGCCTTGCAGTTTTGCACATTGCCATGGGCTGTGGTAACAGACAAGTATCCACAACACTCAACTCTACAAGCGTCCTAAAGTGATGAATCACGCCATCGATCCACTGTGCCGTGTAAGTTATATACACAAGGCTTGTGTCCAGCCCACAGGTTATACCACAGTAGGAGCAGATGCTCTTCTAACCATGAAGGCTGAATCAGAGGAATTAGCCTGGGACCAGAGTTCCCCACATGAGCTGATGTTGATCCCAGTTTCCGGATGCATTAAAAGAGGAGCCAGCTTTGACATTTCACAGCTCAGATTCCCTATCATTGTCTGATCCAGATCCTGACAGCTCAAAGATGTCACAGAAGACCCTGATTCTCATTATTATTTGTGCTAGGTTCATATCGCTATGACAAATGTTCTCAACAGCAGACCCACTAAATGTTGTCTGGCGTTTTTGTCTTTGTCTGCTAGGCATTCTCAGCCACACTATTAACCCTGAATTTCGGGCTCCCATACTGGATCTGGCTGCAGCTGCTTTCTTGTGTCTCTCTGGGTCTATCTAGGTCTTTTCAGCCTTGGCCTTCCTCTCAGGCACACTCACTAGCCAGCCTCAGAGCAGGTCTGTCTGCATTCACAGGAGAGCCTCATAGACTCCTCCTACTTTTGCAACTCCAGTCTTCTATTCTCACAGACAACCAAACTCAAACACAAAGAAATCAGACTTTGTGAAAACAACTCATCTCAGTAAATGTTCAAGATTGAAAGCCGGTTTTGTGAACACATTTTTTTTTTAAACCTGAAAAACCGAATTGGCTGATGGCTGCAAATCACTCAAAAAATTAAACCTATTTACTCTATCAATGATGGAGACTGCATCGATTGCATCCTCAGTCAGTTCTATAAAAATAAATAATGCTGCACATCTGTTAATTTCATTTCATGTAACCAATTTGTCCTGTGCAGCCTAAGTTTGACAGGCGCAGAGAGCACACCGGGGTTGCGTGGATGAAGCCAAAGCACTAGCCTCTAGTTTAATAGATTCCCTGAGGGGGAAAAATATCTGAACAAATGCCATTTGTTTTTTTAATAAATTGCTATTAAGACCAAGAATATTTCAGAAACTTATACTGTGCAGTTATGTGATGTGAACTAATCAACATGAAAGACAAATGTGAGTTTTCCAAAAAAGCTGGGAGGACATTGCCGTAGAAGAAAGAGTGCATTAAAGGTTGCATGAAGAGTTGAAAAAGCCGAAGGATTGCCAATAAGGAAGGGTATGTGTTATGAGGGATAGGGAGGTTCTAGGAGTTAATCCTTTGGGAGAAAGGAGATGGGACACATATTGAAATAACCCATAAACAATATGTTAAAAACTGGATTCTATCAAAAGACAAATGACACTCTGAAAGATTTTAAACAAGGACCTCAGGGGCTCACACAACCTGACTGACTGGCACATAATCTACTGACATAATAGACTGTCAAGGCGAAGTGTGTGAAAGTCAAGAAGACTGTTGCAGTGGCCTGGCAGTGGGATGTCAGGAAAGATGGCTGCATAAGAAAGAAATTCTGGTTACCAAATAGGTCAAAATCGAATGTGATAAATCTCTATGTTTCAAAAGAACTAGAAGTAAAGAGCTGAGAGGTTTCCTCTGAGAGAAATGAAAACACCTAAGACTTAGAAATGCTCTTTCCCCCACTTTGATCATTAGACATTGAATATATGCGTCAAATCAAACTACTGTACCTCATCAATAAGTGTACATATATTAAATAAAAATCAACACTGAAAAAATCACATAAAATCTAGATTTCAAAAGAAAAAATGTCATGTGAGTCCTTGATAAAAAAGACAGCATTGAGAATAAACTCAAGCATTTTAATAAATACTGTGACTTTGGAAATATATGAAAGACATTCTGACCCTTCAAGGCTACAACACGCTCCTTGATATTTCTGTTCCTCATCTGAACAGGCACTTCCTACATTTTTTTTAAAATAAAAAGTATTAAAACAAGATATAAAATGGTATGGTCAGACATGAACACAGCGCAAGCTTGAGAACAGCCATGAAAATGCTGTGACCAAGAGCTGGGATGAAATGCCGGGCATCGGCTTAAAATGGGGTTTGTGTTTCCAAGGGCACCTGAAGGTGAGACTCTGGACCTAGCAAATGAGAGATCCTAGCAGAGGTGCTTCAGGGGATTCATTTCACAGTTATTGCAAAGGTGTTCAGGTGACTGCCATGGCAGCTTCATGCAGTCCTTTGAAAGATCAATCAGTCTACAGGAGCAGAAGAGACTCTATGGCCCTGGGCAACTTCAGAAGTTCTGGAACAGAAGATAGCATATTATCTAATTATCTCTGCTTAGTATATCAGAATTCCAAACACTTCGCTTCGTAATAATATGCTTTATTACTTTTTTTTATGTTTTGTCAATGTTATTCCAGTGTGACCTTCTCACTGGCAATATTTTGTTTATACTGAAACTGGGTTATAGGCTGGAGGTGTATAGTTACTGGCAATGGAATCATTGCGCCTCTGGCTTACACAGCCTACAGGTTCCATTCATTGATTCTGAGTCCAAAAGAAATATAATAAAATTCTATTAAAAAACAATAAAAATAGAAATATCTGCAAGATTTTTAAAGATGACATTGTAGTTCAGAAAAACTTAAAAGAAGTTCGAGATCAGCAAGGTTCTTCTCATATGACAACCTAGTAAGACCCTGAAAGCCACCAGACCCTTGGCTTCCTCCAAAAGAAGTGATACTGGTATTATGAGAGCATCTCTATTTTTGGTCCTCATGGTACTGGATCATATGTACATTATGGTTCTCATTTTCTGAAAGCCAATTAAAGAGAAGCAATTTTTGTTTGAAATAACTGTAGAGAATTTTAATTTTCATATTCCCATGGAAAGAACAACCAGGACAGCTTGTCAGCATAAAGTAAAAGCAAGAAGAGGAGCGATACTATTACTGTTGATTGCTACTGACCAACCAGAGGCTGAGGTTCATGTCTTCATCAGCTTCGAGTAGCCTGAGGCACCGCATTCTCTATCTGTTGTTCTTTATCACAGCACATTTTACAGGAGTAAGACAAAGTTGTTTAAAATGTTTCTCTCTAAGATTTATAGCGATACTATTTATGAACCTGTGTATTTATAAATTAGAACTCAGGATGATCATTCAACAATACTGCTTATGGAATTCTCCATGTTCCTTTTATTGAGCGAGGTCAACAATTCAGACACATTCTTGTGAACCTTAGTAGCGGAAGCACACTTGAGTTTTATGTGCTCCCTGTCACAGCTGTTTAAGCTGTCCACTTGCTCCTCTCAGAGTTACCTGAGGAACTCTCACTGAGGGGCAAGTCTCTGGGATATTTTCACGATTGGCTACTGTTGGGGAAGACCTAGGCCACTGTGGGCAGTGTTACCATGGACACATGGTTACAGAAGAGCTTGGACGTGCGGTAGCACGTAGCCCTCCTCCAGGGCTCTTCTTTGGTTCCTGCCTTGAGCTACTGTTTTGCTCTTCCTCAGTGATGTCCTACGACCTGTATGTCAAATAAGCCCTTCCCTCTGCGAGTTGCTTTTGTTCATTGTGTTGATTACAGCAGCTTAAGAGCTGACCAGCTCCTTCCTTCCATGCCGCTCTGTTCTCTCTTGTTTTCTTTCCGTTCCTTTCCTCTCTCTTTTTTCTTTCGCTTTTTCATTTAACAAATGCTTTTTTTGAACATTTACTGTGGCTGCTATGCCCTGTGCTGGGCTATGGTTTTAATAAGATAGATATATTAAGCCTTTATAAATTCACACACTCGTGAATATGTTCTGATTCCATGTCTTCAGTTCCTCTATCTAATTCTCTTTTGCTAATCTTTCTTATGACAAATGCTTTCTCCAGTTTTAATCCAAACATCAAAATCTATATTTGTATATGTACTTGTACATATATATTTCCAAAGAAGAAACAGATCGGGGAAAGGAAGCCAGTCCCTCATGTGTACTTTAAGGTAGTTATGCTGTTTCTGTTTCCTGCAATCATGGCCAGACACTTTGACTGTGTCTAATTTGTTTGGTTATTGTTATTAATTTTTATGTCTTATAAGCCATATTTCCTTTCTTATATAAATAAATGTGGGCTATTTAGTAAAGCTGAAATTTTCAGGTCATCTAACTCATTCATTCCAGACTCAAGACAACAATTATGCCCATTCTAGCCTTTGTCTTTAGGGGAAAGTGGGACAAACTTATGACCTTTGACTTTGAAAATGACAATTAACTTTTTAATTCAGATGTATTTGCAATGGTTTCTCTAAGAATGAATGTCTGCGGACTTTGTGAGTTCCTAGGATGAGAATTTCGGTGATATTGAAAGAATAAAAGGGTGGATGACCATTATTTTTTAAAAATCAAAATATACTGTTATAACTCTACTCACCCATTCACTTTGTATTCCTTCAACATTTTCATGGGGCTTAAACAGAGATAGTTGTTTCCTGACCTTGACCTATGAAATAGATATTGAACACAAGGAGTTAAAAGGATTCTTGTGAGAACCCTTATGGTGACAGCTGCTGACTTTTGACCCAAAGAAGCAACTCTTCTCTTCTCTGCCCTCTGTCCTCAAAGCACTCCTCTGATTTGATTGGTGCCTGTATGAACATATAACGACTCAGATGGCCTTGAAACCTACAGGAAATGGATGCTCAGCTTGATGCATGGCCAAGAGAGAACAGCAGCAGCGTGAGGTCAGAGGGAAACTGGAGCATCCTTCCCCAAAGAACCTGCAGGAAGCATATAGGTCTCATAAAAGGCATGGGAAGGGAATAAATTGCAACCCTTAAGTCCTTCTATGAAGTTCAGCTAGATGCAAGTAGACACTGTAAGGCCAGCCTCCCAGATTGCAGGCTCCCATCAGGGTTAGAGGTACCTGCTAGGCCACGGGAACGCAGGAGTAGGGTCCTCTCCCAAGTCTCACAAATGACTTGAGCCCAACGTCAGCCTCCAGGAGTCAAACCTGGAAAGCCCAAAGGCTGATGAGAAGATTCACTGTGAGTCATACTTTAGTCTCCTCAGCTGCTGGGTTCCAGTGAGCTGCTGGTTTCTAGTGAGTGGATCATAGAAAAGAGAGGAAGGGTCATACTGCAAAACAGTGAAAATCAGATAACACTCCTGACAGCCATCCTCACCATCCATTTCCTGTTACAGATTCCTAATCAAAAACAAGTCCCTGATGAGAAAGGGGAAGGTATGATATTTTCTCTCACAACTTGTCAATTCTGGTTACTACCACGAAGAAGATGCTCTATTTTCTAAATGGTGATTAAAAAGATCAGAAGTTAGTAACTAATTTGTGGACTTTGAAATTTTCATTTAGAGTAAGATGGAAGTAGTTCCAGAGAGTAAACTGTTAAAACAGACCTGGGTGGACCTCTGTGGGCCAGTATGGTCTATATAAAGAGTTAGAGGCCAGCTGAAGCTGCACAGCAGACCTTGTCTTCAAAAGCAAACAAAATACCTTTTCAAAAGTTAAAGCACAATTGAATAACTACTATCCATAAAGTAAAATGACATTTTAATGGCATCCTAGTCTGAGCACGTCGCTTTCTCTCACACAACCCTACTCCGAATGGTGACAACATTTCAGCTCGGTATAATTCATTCTTCCCCTGACATTCCTTTGACACATGCACCGCCACCTACTTCTGAGAGGTGACTGAGCAGATCTCATTTGGGTGTTGCATTGGAGCCACTGTTTAGGAAAAAGTCTAGCACAGCATAGGCTTCTGGTTCCAGGTACGCCTAAGAAAGACAAACAACCAGGCTCTGAAGAGGAAAGCCACAGTTTATCCTTCCACAGTCCATGTGGCCATCTTCAAAGCAGGGCTGAGATAGCACATGAAATGAGGCAGGACCTTTCACCACCAAATTAGCCATGATGAGTATGGGCTTAGGCCCAGGAGCAGAGGATCCTGTTTACAGGGAATCTGGGTTTGCCTCCTAGGAGCTGCCTCTTCAGCATCTACCTCTTCTTTTCCATCTCCAGTTCTATTGGTGGAATGACAACTAGTAGATACTTAGAAGCTCATATGGGTCACTCAGACCAAAGGCAACTTGGTGACCCTGTGTTGATAAACCTTTTCATCACTCAAACAAGATCCTTGAAGGAGTCGCAAAGTCTGTGCTACAACAATGGTGCTTCATGTTCTGTGTAGTGCCTTCATCCCTCCATTGCTGAAACCAAGATGTGGCTTCTTGATGAACAAAATGCCCATCTGACTCCATGTCTATCGTACTTGGGGTACAAGGCTGTTTTCCTGGGGACCTCAACCATGACCACCCCCTCATATACTAGCAAATATCTACACTCAAAGTGCACATGTTCTAGACAAGAATATGCCTGTGAGGATTGTAAATGGTTCTCTGAGCTGTTATTGTCACCAGCTAGGCTGTCTTGATAGCTGACAAATGCTGGAAAAAAAAACACCTTAGTTATCAGATTGTGCAAAACCCAGAGGGAAAGTACTGCATGTTTTCAACTCAGTCCTTAAAGAATGACCATATCGATGGTGTCATAAGCAGTCATGTCTTGTTTCTAGAGCACTGGGTAATGTTTGTTTTGAGTGGTAGTAAGGATCTTAGAGCATGCCTTTGGGGAGTCCAGATTCTTTTAAAAAGAAGAGCCTTCTAAAAGAGACTCTAGCTGTGTGGGTCAGACCCATACTGTGGATTTGAGAGCTGAAAAGAGAGAATTCTTTCAATTTCACCCTTTGATTCCAGGGAATACAACATCCTAAGACTTTCTCTCCCTGATCTGTCTGCTGCTATCTTCTCTGGTCCTCAGCCATCATAAGCTTGCTTAAGTTTGGCCATGGCTGTCATTACTAGGCAATAGGGGGTGGGGCGGTACAATTGCTTTATGAAATGGGAGCCAGGGCCTCACAAACATCTTATAAGGAAATCCTTCTACCACAATAGTTACCAAGCCCCAAACGCCAACTTACCGAGAAACCCTGGTGTATTCTCATATTGCAGGAGAAAAGATTCTTTTAAAACACAATGGATGACCTTACTTCTCTTCTTGGAGTCTTCCCTCCATCTCCCCTTAGTTCCCCTGAGTCGAGCTACAACAGAGCAGTGAATATACACGTGTTATTAAAAGGTATGCAGGGATCTGTAATCTCCCTTTTCAAAAACTCACAAATGGCTGACCAAGATGGCTATTGCGTTGGAGTCTCTATTTAGAAAAAAGTCAAGCAAAGAAGTGGTTTCAGAGGTCAGTGTACCTCAGAGAGAAGAGCAACCTGGCTCTGGGAAGGAAAGCCCTGTACTAAAAATCTCAAAGAAAAACATACAATAGTTATAAGAGATGATGGTGTTCTTGGATTAGACATCTTTCATTTCTTTAATCATATCTATTAGTCTATGCCCCCTTACACTTTTGTACGCTGGTCATGCAGCCCCCTCAGTATTCTGAAGTAACTGGACTTGACTCATCCCTGTGTACTTGCTATGCCTTTTGCCTGGATACTTTCCCCCATAATTCCACATTTCTTTCATATCGCTTCCTTCAGGCATGTCTAAAAGGTCACCATTAGTGAGGTCTTTTCTGACACGCTAATCCTGTCCTCACATTCTGTTTTTTTAGTTCCTTCTATGGCTTAAGCCCCCCCCCTTATTTTTTAACTAATGGGTTTTATCTGTTGTAGTCTACAAAACTGCAGCTTTCATATCTGTTTCACTGAGTCCTTAGTCTCTAGAAAATGCTTAGCACATACAACTGTTCCCACAGTATTTCCTGAATGAATGCAGACCATAAGCAGTTCAAATAGTTACCATATTACTACCTCTTTTGTCATTCACCAGATCTTAATTATATTGTTGATGATCCAGTAGATAGAAAAATTACTTGGATCTTTAAGTACAAATTTTTCCCAAAGCTACTACTCCAACCCACTGAGGCAATAAAGTCCGAGGTAAGGCAGACACATGTGTTAGAGCTTATTAGTTTAAGCAGTTACATCTCATGTCTTGCTTTGGGTATTAGGCTGGTGACATGGCTTGCTGATAAAGACACTTGACATCAAGCCTACCTGAATTCTACCTCATTTACCCCATTAGACCCAAATACTGGAAGAAGCGAACTGCAGGACTCCCCGAAATTGCCCTCTGACCTCACACACAGGCTGTGGTGCACATGACCACAAACATATGTAAGCTAAAAATAAAAAATATTAAATATGATTTTTGAATGAACTAAGCAATAGTGATTTACTAGAGGTTAAAACTCAGACCAACATTCTCAGAGGGGTGCAATATAGCCATGTTTCAAAGTGGCGTCTCACTTAGGGAGATTCCCAAGATTTCAAAAAGGCATAAGTGCTTGGCTACTATTGAGACCACATGGCTCTTAGCAAAATATGTCTGTCAAAATATCACAAACGTTAGAAATTATTCTGCTCTAAGTTTAAATTTGTCTACCATACATTTATTTACTCTGTTGTCCTAGGTTCCCAGAGAGCTAAGAACAACAACAGAACTGGAGGAGACTAAAGAAGAAGGAACCAAGAAGAGGATCGGCTATTTCTACTATGTTTGTTGTCGTTAGTGGAACAGAACTGAAGCACACGTACTCAGGCTAATGTCCCTACAAGA
Organism: Dicrostonyx torquatus; assembly: GCA_028555095.1. Classification (NCBI taxonomy): domain Eukaryota; kingdom Metazoa; phylum Chordata; class Mammalia; order Rodentia; family Cricetidae; genus Dicrostonyx; species Dicrostonyx torquatus. Next base: position 1,560,094 of record JAQHUG010000296.1, read on the forward strand.
TATGGGTCCATTTTAGTATCAATTTATGTGTATTTATGTATATATAATAAAGTTTATCTAAAGTTAATTGTATGAATTTTAAGAATTTGGGTAGGTCAAATCCAGTTTACAATTATATTATTCTTATCCTGTCAATTCCTTGAAGTTTCAGTTTAAGTATAAACAAAATCATATGACTAGCTTTCTGATGAAAGTAGTTATGCACACTATATAAAAATCATACTTCCATTCCCACACAGGAATTTGACTCGGTGTTCTCAGTCATAACTGTTGTTCAACCACTTATTTATAATTACCAAAGTTCAGTGAAATCGAATGGGGGAAACTTTTTCTTAAGAGTTATCATAGTAGATTGACTCCCAGAATCATGTACAGAGCCGTGAGGGGAGCGGTTCCAGGCTGATCTGTTCTGTCCTGAAATAAAAGCATAATGTGAACAAGCTCATGTCTGATCTGAGCCAAGAACTTAGCAAGGGAGGAAGGATGCCAGTTATCACTTGGGCCCCCATTCAATCTCAGACATCAAAGTGGAAACTTTACGTGCTCTGAAAGACTGAACTAAGATAAATGAAAACCTCTTCAGATATTGGTTTCAAAATTCCTTCGAGAGCACATTGCGTTTGGCTCATGAAAGCAGAGTTCAATTTGTACTTTTGATTTTTTTTTTCCCAGTTCCACATTTTAAAAAATGTCCTTTCACCACTTCTCGGTGCAGAAGGCAATGGGCTCTCTTTGTCTCCCGACTGACCTATTCATACCAAGTTAGTTACACCCTCTTAAGTCTGCCTCCACCTTCGGGCAGTCCCACGGAGCCCTCCTAGGGAGCTGGGAACGGATGTAAAATAGAGAATTCCCTTGCTGCGCGATGAAAGGTGCCCTTTATTAAAACAAGAACAGAATGCGTGGAAGATGTGAAAAACAACTCGCTGTCTGCTAGGAACAGTTCCGTGGCTGGAAAAAGAAGAGCACATTGCTGCAATTACCGGTGCATTAAGGAGGGGATGAACAGCTGCTTGAACTGGGAGTCAGCAGCAGGACAGCTTTCCCATAGGGTCCAAGAGAGGAGGTGGGGCACGAAGCTGCCTGGGGGCTGTGGAGAGGTGAGGAGAGGCAAGCTGTAACCCCATTCAAGCAAGAAAGTTCAGCCAAGAAATATCTGGCACCCCCATCTAAACTCAGCTCCTCAGTTTCTAAGCCCAGTTGAAAATCCCCCTGGTATCCATAACAAAACCCTCTAAAAACAATGTCGTTTTCCCCTAAAGAAAGCAAATTTTAAGAATTTTCAGCCCTTTCAAGGTTGACCAAAGAGACAGAGTCAATTCCTTGGTGGACATTTTTTTTGGGGGGGACGGGAGGGAGAAGGGAGCTATGATTTAGGACAGCAGTTCTCAACCCATGAGTCACGACAACTTTAGGAGGTCAAATGACTCTATCACCATCAGAAAATAGACATTTGTATTGCAATTCGTAACAGTAGCAAAATTACAGTCGTGAAGTACCAGCAAAAATAATTTTATGGTTGGTGGCCATCACAACACGAGGAACTGTATTAAAGCATTGCAGAACTAGGAAGGTTGAGACCCCACCCATTTAAAATGATCACTGTCCCTTGGGAAGCCATAGATTTCTCTTGACTCCCAGTTAAAGTTCTAGACAAAAGAAACCACCTCCACCACCAGGTACCGCCCTCTTGTTTGCATCACTGAAAAGCATTCTGTCTACCTAACTGGCATTCGGGAACTGCAGAATTTAACTGCTGTAATGAAAGCAGACCCTCACTTTAGCAACTAAGTGTTCTCAGTACAAATCCTAACAGAAGAGCATTCCATTCTAATTACATTGGATGTCATAAATTAGACACAATAAATTTTATTGTGAAACCTCCTAGGAAGACATTCCTGAACAGATGAGGCAGAAAAATGCCTGAATTATACTAAACAGGGCTGAAAGTTGATAGCTGTTGGATGGGCTGTCTATAAGGAATCTAGCTTTGTACAGGGGAAATACCAAACAGGCTGCATCACTCGGAAGAACATGGTTTCCTAAGTACCATGTCCAAAACCATTTGGGCTTGAACTTCACGAAGGTTATTATCACAGAGGATGGTGGCCAGCTGTTCTTCATTGCCACTGAGAGCACAAATGAGGAAAATGGAGCATGAAGATGGAACTGTGGGAATCCAGTCTTCCCGAAATGTTGAGCTGGTTAACAGCGGAAGGACCCAACACTGCAGAGTTATAGAATCAATGCATTTTATTCACTGATGAGGGGGAAAAAGGAATATTGAGGACAGTTCAGATATAATTTATTAACCAGCAAAACAGTAAATCTGATCATCATAAAGATTCCTCCCAATAAAAATAAAATCTGAATAACTGTAAGAAATACAACTATGGGAAGCCGGCTATTTACACTATATACAAAGGGTAGTTTATTTAGTCACACTATGGTGTCAAAGAAGCTCAGAAAATGAAATTTTTTAGGATTCAGATATAGACTGAATCTATTTCTGATTCACAAAACAGATGTAATAAACACATTCTAAAGACCGTAGTAACTTCCTCATAAGCAACATAGCTAATAATTATCTTTAGAAACACATAAATTAACAAAAAGAAACATATAATATTTTAATCAAACAAGACATAATCATATATTCTAGACATGAATTAGCTAGATAGAAATTTAGGAGAGAGACAATTGGACATAAAAACAGCCTGAGGGGCATAAGGGTTCCCATGTATGTTTGATTTGAGGGCTCTTTACACTATAATTTTACAACTGTATTTAAAAGCAAGTGGTGGTGTAGTAACTATCAGGACCTTTGTAATAAACCTTCAGGAGGAGAGATACTCATTCCCAGGCATTCACACACATAATCAATCCATCTTTGCCAGGCTTTTGAGCTCCATAAAACACTCCTTTTTATGTCTTCCATTCAAGTGGAATGAAAATTTGTATTGAATCTCATTCCAGACACCCCATGAGACAGAGGTACCTTTCAGGACTCAATACTTCACAGAGTATGGCACCCTTGAATGTGAACACCTCAATAGACATGGATCAGAAATGAAGGGTTACTGGGTTTCACCCTGAGAGGTTTTCTTCTCCTAGACTATCACAATAGAACACCACTTTCATCTCCGGTGATACCCAATCTCTCTGATGTATCATATGCATTTTTATGAGCCTTGATTTCTTCAAGGAAAAGAAAGTGTGTAAATATGTTTGTATATACATATGTTTAATTTGTTAGTTATTTTAAACTGTAAAATCTTTTTTTTCTAAGCAAGAAAGATGTAGTAAAATTAGTTTCATGAATAAGTACATCTAGACCTAAGCTCCCTGGGCTTTCAGACCAATTACTACAGCTCCCCTCACAGGCCTAAGTGGAGTGGTTTCTGTTGAGTTGGGAAGGCCCTTCATTTCTGTAGGACCTTTTCAGTTATTTTATTTGTGGTACAAATTGCATGAGTATCCAAGGGTTGAATAGGATGTGAAACTAGAAGGGAAGTGACTGTTGTGTTCCCTTGTCCTTGTAAGGAACAGCTACAAGGATCCATTGAATCAGCTGCCCAGTTCTCATCCCTAAAAATACTCTCCCTTCATACCATTACAGACAACTTTCAAAGACACAAGGCTTTATCATAGTAGTTATGAGCACAGACTCCAAATTCTAAATGACTGAGCTCAGGTTCTAACTTTGCCTCTTAGCTGTGTACCCATTCGGTGTTACTTAACCTCTCTGAGGCTCTGCCTCTTCCCTGTAAAGCAGGGATTTGATAAATGGTTCTCTTCTATGGTTGTTTTGAGGGTGCTAACATGTGCTTAGAACTTTACATATAGCTGTCTGCCTGCATATATGTATGGTGAATGGAGGAGGAAGATAGGGGATGGATGGAAGAAAGCACACAACACAACCACAAAAAAACTGGAAGTCATAGTAACAACTTTCTACATATTAAGGAAAATGCCTTGCTCTTTGATCCTGTCTACAGGACACCACTACACCAGGCTCTGCTGTGGAACAATAGTCTGTACCCTGTCACTTGTATTTTAAATAAATGCTGATTGTCCAGTAGCTAGGCAGGAAGTATAGGCGGGGAAACCAGGCAGGAAGTAGAGGCAGGGCGGCGAGAATTCTAGGAAGAGGAAAGACTTAGTCTGCAGTTGTCATCCAGACACAGAGAAAGGAAGATGTGACTGCCTCACCCAAAAATGTTACCAAGTTATGTGGCTAACACAGACAAGTATTATGGGCTAATATAAGTTATAAGAGTTAATACAAACCTGGGTTAATAGGTCAATCAGTTTATAATTAATGTAGACTTCTGTGTATTTCTTTGGGGCTGAATGACTGTAGGACTGGGCGGGACAGAAACCTCGGTCAACAATCCTCAATTTTATGGTGAAGTGGGTCTTCTTTTCCTTGTAAATATGAAACACTAGATGCAACGCCACACAATCACCAGCTTCTGAATGGTAGAGAATGACATCCTACAAAGAACTCCACAAGGTGCTAAGAAATAGATCAGCAAGACAGAGTTGAAGGAAAGATAAGCCCCTCTGAGAGAAGGAACAACTGAGATTCAGCTGATTTCTCTGAGGCTAGCATTCAAGGTCCTTTTCATTAGCCGTAAAATGTCTGCCTTCTTCCAAACCTTTCAAGAACCATGAAAACCAAGGCTGTATTTGTTCACTCATTTAGGGAACATCAAGCAAGCATGTGCTATGTGTCTGAGACTCTGTCAGAGTAGGTGGAGAGGTGTGAACAACAGCATCAATTCACACACCAATTCACCCCTGGGGAACTCATGGTCTACAGTTAAACAAGAACCACAAAGCAACCAAGAGTCAAAATAAAGACCTTATGTTTTATCAAAGGTAGAAGAGCAAGAGGCTAAGGCAGAAGGAAGGATGAAGCTCTGCATTGCTTACTATAGCTGTGACAAAATACTGGACAGAGGCAACATAAGGAAGGGAGAGTTTATTTTGACTTATAGTTTGACTCCACAGTCCATCAGAGAGGAGAAGTCGAGGCATCAGGGCCTTGAGGCAGCTGGTCACATTGAAGCTGAAATCAAGAAACAGCTTATGAATACGGGTGCCTAGCTCTTTCTCCCTTTGGTTCAGTCTAGGTGCCCGGCTCATAAAATAGTGTTGCCCACCTTTAGGATGGGCATTCCCACCTCTGTTAACCCAGTCTAGAGAATCCCCATCAGACTTGCCTGAAGGTTTGTCTTTTAGGTGATTGTAGATGTCATTGACAACCACTGTCAGTCAGTATAAGCTTTGTTTAGTGAGGGTTGGTGACGCTTTACTACAGGGTTCAATGGAAAGTAGGCACTGGTTAGATGAGGAATGGAAAGCAGCAGCATCCTACCGGATCCATGCAAAGGCTTGAAGAACATAGAACTCTGTACATGCCTAGTAATATCCATAGCTGGACACAGTACAGGTTGGGATGGCATAAGGTTGTCAAGCCTTGTTATGATCTAGCAATCTTCAAAAGACCACAAGGGACTCAGTGTTGACTCATCTGATTTCTTACCCAAAGAAAAGATGAATGACAGTCTCCAAGAATGCCGAGAGCCTCACATTCCTGAAGGAAGTCCACCATTCTTCTTGAGAACCAGTCTCTGTGAACACTAGAAAGTGAGCTATCTAGTCTCTCATTTGGCTTGTGACCCACCCAAGTATCTTAGAAAAGATGGTTTGTTACCTCACGAAGGAGTGTTCACTCATAGTCAGTGTGCTAGTTTTGCTGTTTGCACAAGATTTATTTCTATATTATCTAAACCAATAGCAATATATACTGTACTAATGATTTTAATAAAAATATTCTCAGACAGCAGATATTCTCTCTCTCTCTCTCTCTCTCTCTCTCTCTCTCTCTCTCTCTCTCCCTTTCTCTGTGTGTGTGAGAGAGGGGGTGAAGCACTGAGGATCAAATTCAGAGTCTTTAAATTTCATTTATTTATTTTTCAGACAGTGCTATGAGTGTAGCCCTGTTATCCACTATTTAGTCCAGACTAGTCCCCATCTCTTGGCAATCATCCTACCTTAGCCTAAGACGCTGCTCAGGATGATAGATGTCAATGACCACACCCAACTCCGAAAGACATTCTTGTCCATCCCAAATCCTGCCAGTCAGCTATCCTGCAAAAGGGACACCATTGTGAAGCGATGAGATCAACCTTTTATATAGTGATTGCGTCAAGCCAAGTATGAGAGGAAATCTCCCAGGCTGGAAAAATTTCATCATCATTCGCTGAGAATGTTAAATGTTGGCGTAGCTCTGCAGGGGTAGATCAGAAGACTCTTCCTTGCCCTTCATAGTTGGTAGAATCACGGACTCCTCCATAAAATACTAAGATAAGAAGAAAGCCAAAAAAAGGCCAGAGAGAAAACTTAGTGGGAGTAGATACTTAAAAGACCACATGCGGAGACTTATGGGTAGGAGGAGGGTGGCTGGGATAGAGAAGTAAGCTGAGGTAGGCAAGTCCAAAGGGTTGACCATGAAGCTTGGGAAAATTTGCTAAGGCAGCTCAAAAAGGGATTTTGTAGCTAAATTTCAGATCAAGAAGAGGAACAAACATTGTACAATTTAGAGTTGCTGAGCAGGTGAGACAATAATGGACTACCATGCTTTTTACAAGGGAGGCCATGTCTCGGGCACACCATCAGCCAGCAATCTGGATTTGTAATTAAAATCATAAGCCTCTTCAAACTCATATTTGAAAGAATAGTAGATGTGTCAGTAAATGCTGTGATATTTGATGCTTTCATCTATATAATAGAGCTATAAAAATGTTTCTGGATTAGGACTACTAGCATTAAACTTGAGAGGATGAAGCCAGCTCAGATTTTCATGGCTCTGCTTAAATGGATGAAAGAACACCAGCTCTCACAGCACTGACTTTACGTCTCCAGTTTCTCAGGAAGAAGCACAAGTCAGCCTTCTGTTGAGGGTAAGGGGAATTTCATCTGGGAAACGTGGGGTATGGTGCATCAGTAAGGTATACTATTGTCTTTCCATGCTCCTTAATACAGACCCAACGAAGTGGCAACAGATAATTTTCTTGAAGTGTGCTACATATGGAAGTAGACGTGGAGACAAACTCCTGGACCACGGAAACATTTCATCCCAGGCCCACTACTTACAAAACTCACCCTACTTCCTTCAGTGTTTCTGAGCCAGTCTGTGAGAGGAATTCTCAGGACAAATGAAAGGGGGCAGGTGTAAATCAAAGGAGAATAACACCTGTCCCTGCATCTGGCCAACAGACTTCACTTTAATGTGCTGTCTGCTGGGAACTTGAGGCGTCTCGTGTTACCCAAAGGCCTCAGTCTCCACTGGAGTAGGCAGAAAGGAATTCTGTGACCAGAAGATGTGAGGTTTGGTCCTCTGCCAAGAGCAATCAATAGTGAGCTGTACAAAAGGAAAAGTTCTGCGGAGACAAAAGCACTCCATCACAGAACAGCCCGCAGCTTTGCCGTTTGAAGAAATGATCCCCGAAGTAAAGTCACAACTGGATTAACAGCTGGCTGCTCCCCTTTTCCCTTCTAACATTGCTCTGGCCAGGCACTGCTTGTTGACATCAGAATGGAGGGAACGCCTCTGCCAGCAGTAAGCAGTCTTCATTTGGGGGATGTTCTGGCTGGCCACAGAAAAGCAACTTGGAAGATTTATGCCCCACCGCTTTCCATCCACACTTTTTTTTTTCCATTAAAGGGGGGAATTTAGAGCAAAGTTATCCATGTAACTCCAACCCAGTGCTGGAGAAGTCTTCGCTGACTTGCAAAATGTCAGCAGAATCGTGTGCCCAGTAGGAATAGAGGTGACATCCACGAAACTTGTGCGCAGATTATTCGACATTGTATGTAACAGTGGCTTTACCCCACAGAGCATACCTAGATTCGAATTATAGCAACAAGCACAAGCGGAGGAGGTGTTTTTGCCAGTTTATAAAGTTCTCGCCGAGCGAGGTGTTTATAAAATACACAGCCACAGAAAAACTCCCAGGGCCATCTGAAGAAACGGCAATTATAAAGAGGCTAGAAGTTAAAGAGAAAATAGCTTCTCCAAGTCCTCAGTCCTGTACAGGCCCTGAGTGTCTTAGGATGATTGAGGTCAGGCTCACATGCCTCACACAAACACGTGGTATCTGTAGGCCAGGAAGACAGCAGGCCTTTCTTTCTTGAGTGCTGTAACCTGAGACAAAGCCACTCCTGTCCCAACCAAGGCATGGATAAAGTGTAACAATGCGGGATTGGTACCAGAAGATTAAAATTCCCAGTGAACCCAACGGGCTGAAATTGATCTGAGATGCAGCAAGAGTGGCAGAGGAGGTCAAATTTGCCCCGTGAAGCTTCAGAGAGGCCCTGCAGAGACGGGTGGAGGGGGTCAGTGGAGCGGGAAGCAAAGCTGTGGGCACCAACACCAAGCTTTTTCTTCCCCGACTTTGGCCGGATGTGGGTTCTGAACTATCCCAGATGGAATTTATTGGGTCAACAGTATGTGAAACGAGGACTCCCAAGCCCAAGGAAGAAGCGAGCACCCCAGGTGTACAGTCCCAAATATGTTGGCAAGGGATTCAGACACAAGGGAGAAAAATCATTTATTCATGGAAAACCCTCAATGGATTATTTTTAAATGCCAAGGTATCATTTTCTGTTGTTAATAAATACATGCAAGGTTTCACTGTTAGCCTGAAAATAAAAACGATTCAACTTTATAAAAAATAGCTGTTGGCATGGCAGGGAGCACCCATGAAAGTGACCTATCATGATTCTAACATAATAGATTCGGTTTTTAGTGACATT
>JAQHUG010000296.1:1569004-1597678 GCA_028555095.1 Dicrostonyx torquatus
CACACACACACACACACACACACACACACACACACAAACTGAATCTGTAAATATACTATCCTAAGTCCTATAAAACCTTGTTGAGTTATGAGTAGGTACCTGACGCATCTCATGCTTTTTATATTAACTGTCTGCTGACAGAGGTTTACAGCAACGGAGCAATTAGACCAGTTAAGGCACGACTCATTTCTCTCCCTCTCGGCACTACCCGGTCTCGTTTTCATCCACTCTCCTGCCCAACATCAATAGCCTCACATAAGAAACATTATGTTTTCCAGGCAAAAATCCAGAAAATTTACAGTTTCTGTAAGGTAACATGAAGTACAGATTTGCAGTTGATCTCAGATTTTATTTTATTTATGATCTGGAGAATTCATGTGAGATCTGAACACTGATATTTCTCTACTCTACTCTACTGAACACTCATATTTCTCTACCACGGAAAATCTCTATTGTATTTCCAGCATTGCACTGACAGCAGCCTGCCCGAAGTACCAAATCTATATCTTTCCTGTCTGGCCTCATATATATAAAAGGATGTTTTCTGAGAAGGCTGAAGACTGGGAGGAAAGATAATTTTCACTTCGTCCCAAACTTAGAGTTTCTTTCCTTTGGAGCAAAATTTTATGACTTGTTCACTTCCAGTATGTTTTTGAAAGTAAAGATTTTATGTCACACAGTTGTCGCTTGTTAAAAATTACTTATCTTTCTTACGGTGTAAGCTGTCTATCCAAAGAAAATGTACTGGGAGACCTAAGATCCCTGTAAATATTCTGGACTACTACTCAGAGACTATTGTCAAAGATGCTATATTTTTTTAGACTAAATCTCTCCTCTACTCACCAGAAACCAGTAGTAGCCAAGTGTTTCACTGACAGAAACCCAGAGCTACAATAGAAGGGGCATGCTTCAATTATAGCTACAGGCAACAATCTTCATGATGGAAAAAAAAGCAAAAAGAAAAAAGTTACTTTGACTGTTCTATCGATTTTGTTTTCCAATGAAAATGTACTTTCCTCTCTAGAAAAAACTAGGTCTAGATTTTCATATATAAAAAACTTTCAGTTCAAAGTAAGGAGTAAATACTCAGTAGGAGATGTCTGGGATATGAAGGTAAATAAGACGGTACCTTGATCCAAGTGCACGGACTGGAACTACCATTGAATGCAATCTTGCTGTGATCAGAACCTTTTAGATGGTTTTTTAATTTATATACAAAATGCTCCGAAAGCACAAAAGAAAGAGCAGTGATTTTTCAGTGTCGTCAAACCATGTCGGCGGAGTCTCATTTGCCTTATCCCTTGTAAACAAACGGTATCTTAACAAAGAGAAGGCAGCCAGTAAATACATCCTTAGGAGCATGTGGATTCTGGAAGAGTCATTTTGGCTAGGAGCCCAAGATAATCACAACTTGATGCTTCTGTCTCTCAGTTTTTCATAGACTATTTGGGCTCTCACTGAAGAAGGAAATGTCAAAATGAATTTGAAATGATGCTACAAAGAGAGGTAAAGAGAAATATGTGGTCTCTGCCCTCATCCCTACCAGCACCGTGCAAGGCAAGAACTGTAGCCTGGTTGGCCCATCCAAGAGAGGGCTGATTCCCCTACACCCTGTATGGACAGTGCCCCCACTCATCTCCTTCACGGTCTTCTTGATACCCTACATGTATTTGTGAAGGCAGGTGGTACCTACGTCCACCGTCAGCATTTCTTCCTTATGACAACAGTTTTTCTGAGTCTCCCAGGAACACCTCATTGTTTTGTGGGCCATCTGCAAATGTTAATATAGTCCCTCAGGGCCACTCACTTCCCAGATCCTCCTGGTTTTTCTACTTAATTAGACCTGCATACTAATACTGGTCTAATACTAATACTGGTCTTTTCTACTTAGTTAAACCTGTATACTAATGAAGTTCGGATTAACCTTTCAAGCTTAATGCCTTCCCAGAATTTCAGACTGCCTGCCTGCTGGCTCCACCCACTCACTCATAAGTCAGATAGCAATAGCCTAGAGCCATTCCACTCACCCACTTTCTTCTATAGTTGTTTACTTAAATAGCATCTCCTTCAGTACCTAGGCTTTCCCACACACACCACAGCCAAGATGATCACTACAGAGCCTTATTGTATGCACATCTTAATATCTTACCCTTCTTCTAGCATAGTGTGCCTTATTCTACATTGCCTATTTACTTATTTATTTTTACATTTTTCTGCACTATAATCATAATCTCTTACTTACATTGTACTTTTGTTTAATGTTATAGAATCTGAAACACAGCAATTCAAGAGAGCCAGACATAGGAACATCTGGGATACAAAGGACAGCTTTGAGAAGATTCCCAGATAAAACTGATCAGGCCCAACTTCACTGAACACAACTTGAGGAAGCTAACTTCTACATCTTTCCAACCATGGGTTAGTATAAGTCAGAGACTAAGACTCAAAGAGGATATGAGCAGTACTTAAGGTTTGTCTTTCCATATTTAAGCTGCAATATAGTTAGATGGAGACCCAACACAGTCTTGGAGACCTCCACAGTGACAGAGAAACACAAAAATACATAGAGGAAAGTCTGTAGGGGCATCAGTATTAAAAAATGCATTGCCAATGTTACTAGAAACTAGTTTCTATCAGCTATTGCCAGGGCACAACATGTCATTCTATAGTGCTTCGCCAGTCTCCTCTGCTATCCCGACATTAACCTAATTTTAACTGCCTATTCATTTTGCGAATGAAAGATTCATAAGGTATCTTTTATACTATATCTCTTTACCTGACCTTGTAAACTGAATTGTTTCCAGGTCAACAAGTCTTCAGCTAGGACATAAAATTTACTGATCAGGAAAGCAATATTTCCATTTCAAACATGTTCTACTTCACTCCAGAATAATCCAAGATAATTTTTATGTATTCCTACACCCTACCTCGGGTACCCTTATTTATCTGTCCTATCTAGTGGAATTTCTGTAAGACTCTTAAAGGCTCCAAACTGCACAAGATATTGTTTGATTTAGGAGGATGTGAATTGCCAAAAAGTTTTGGGTCGGTCATTGAGGGCTAAAGAATAAATAAGGACCATGTGACCTAAGTAAGAATTTCCTAGGAAGTTGTTTCAGGTCAGTGAGCAGTGTGGGATCCATTCCAGGTTTAAGTGCTTTGTCTCTTGTTTGCATTACCTTCAAAATTAAAAAAAATGTGTTAAGTCCAGTGAAGATAATCAGAACACACGATTAAGCCAAGGATGTGTGTCCCTCAACCATGGCACCTGCTTTATGTAAAATTTAAGTTACTTAGCCAAAGAGGATAATCATACTCTACTAATCAAGGCAACATGACATTTTCCCAAACTTAAAGCTGCTTGACTGTAATTACAAACACTAAGTTCTTATCATTGCCAAACACTTTCCACTCTGACCTCATTGCTTCTTGGTTGAAATTTCTGCAAATGCTTTTCCTCTGAGGATTAGGGGTTTCTCTGCCCAGAGGTGAGATGACTATTTAAAAAAGATAATTCGAAGTCCTCTGAGCCACTTTTAAAGTCATAAGCACATAAGGCAATCATTCCATTGACCTGTTAAAATGTCAAAGACTCTAACATTAAACACAAAGATATATGAATCAGGACCATCTGTAACATTTTAAGATAATCCAAAAGTATATAAATCTCAGGGGATGGAAGGTGAACATGCATGCTAAATTTTTACTGCACGATGATGTTCAGCTTAGTAAGCGGTTTCAGAAATGTACCATTTAGTATCGTGTGTGTGTGTGTGTGTGTGTGTGTGTTTGAGTAAGGATATGGTCACACATATCAGGGTACATGGCAGAGGTCATACAACAAAGTTTGGGAGTCAGTTCTTTTCTTCCTCCTTCATATTGGTTCTAGAGATTGAACTCAGGTGGTCACCCTTATGAGCACCTTAAATCACTGAGGTATTCTCACAGGCCCCATTTATAACTATAGATGTTTCGATTAAATTGTTGTTGCTATCCTTGCATGAGTGTGTGTAATGCATGTGGGTGAACATCTATGCCCACAGCACATGTGTGGAGGAGGACAGAGGATAACTCTATACCATTTGTTCTCTCAACTTCCCCATAGATCCAGAGATTGAACTTGGGTTGCTAGGCCTATGCAGGAAGCATTCTTACCCACAGGACCATCTCTCCAGTGCCCCATTTATCACTTTTAAAAGGGTGGCTTAACTCATTTTATTTTTAACCCAAGAACATTGCTGCAGAAATAAGCTTTCAAATTAGTACAGAGTGAGAGGTGCAAGTTTCCTGAAGGTGGCTGCAGCAGTCATCCACATGGTGATCAGGAGAGTATTTCCACGGGTAATGAAGGTGAGCAACCCCTGCCAGCTTGCTCACATGCATTGAACATGTTCATTTCAGGTATTAAATGATGAGGCATGCTCACACTGCACAGCTGTTTGCAGAGACCGCCAAAACTATGTAAGGTTACATATACAAAGAAGAAACTCAAGACAGAATATTGGGTGGAAAAGGTAAGGATATCAGATCAAGAGTTATTTCCTATCATGTTGTATTGATTAGCTTTTGTCAACTTGGCCAAATCAGGGGGGAAGAGGGGAACGTCATTGACTTAATTGAGAAGATGCCTCCTATACCTTGGCCTGTAATCAAGACTGGAGCGACGTTTTCTAGACTGATGGTTGTGGTGGGAAGGCCCAACCACTGTAGGCAGTGCCACCCCTGAGAATGTGGTTCTAAGTTGTATACAATAAACGTTACCAGCCGTGGAGAGCAAACTAATATGCAATGTTCCCAGATGGCCTCTGCTTCAGTTCCTGACTCCAGGTTCCTGCTTGAGTGAGTTCCTGTCTTGATTTTCATCAGTGGTGGGCTGTGATGGAGACATGTAAAGCAAATAAATTCTTTCCTCCAGCGATAGAAAAAAATTAATACTGTGTACAACTGGCACACAGCAAATTTCAAATGAAAACAAATCAAGCTGGCAAGCACCGTTTCATAATGCAATGCAATTTCTCTTTTTCCATGTCAACAACACTCACCTATTGTCATTTCTTTAACACTCATTCTTCCTTTTAGGAGGTAATATTATATTATATGTGATTTTAATTTGCATTTACCTAAGAATTAATGATGTTAACTATTAATGTATAGATTCATTTTCTCTGAGGTTGTTTAGATCATATATATTGAAATGTATTTGGATATAAAGACTATACTAATAAGGGTTTTTGGCTTTCAAGTACTTTATTATTTTAGTTATTCATGATAAAGTGTACTTGACAAAAGAATTATGCATATGAGGTATCAAATCCATCATTTTGGAAAAAAGAACGGGAAATGCATTACGAGAGATAGACCAGTGGCAGGCAAGGACTCAGAGAATTGAATGAATTTTTGGAAGCTTGGTTGTCTAAAGTTTCCAAAAATATCTATTTTACCCTCACACCTTCTTGATATTTGTCAGAAATCAACATTATAGCAAATAATAGTTTTCATTAAAGAGTATAAAGTGATTTATTTTATAATTGGCATTAATATTTACTGTGGTTTTCTTAAGAAATCTCAAGGCTCATTATCTCTGAATTTAAATATATTCCTTCCTTTGTAAATACTTAAGATCTCTATTGCTGACATAGTCAAATTTCATGTGGTGGAGTTCTTAAAATCACTGTGCAAACCAATCAATTGACCTTTGCAATCTGAAAACACAAATCTTTCATTTAGATTTTTAATTGTCTAACTCCCTTATTGTGTAAATTCCAAAGTATGCCTGATGATCTTGACTACAAAGTCAAATCTGAGAAAGACCTTAAAAAGCTGATTAGATTATTTTTAAATATATGGATGTTAGAAAGATAATGGGTCATCCTGAATCTAATAAAGAGTGTCTATTTTTAAAACCTAAGCAAATATCACATTCATTAATAAAATATTTCAAACATTCTTCTTGATATTGAGAATAGGCAAAGGACACTGAGCAGTAATCTTATTCAACAGTGCTCTCAAGGCTCTGGGCAAAACAAAATGATGGGAATTAGAAAACTGTCATGCAATTAGAAATAATGAAATAGAAGCAGGACTATCCATCTATGACATGAGTATGTACATAAAAAGTCCACAAGATTTTCCAAAGAAACCACTAGTCTAACATATTTACCATGACACCTGACACAAATCAATATTAAAATGTCCAGTGTGCTTATCAACATCATCATGGATAAGTAGAAAGTGAAATTCAAAATCTAGAAGCTATCTCAATCAACACATTTTCCCAATCATGCGTGAGTTTAAAACCCAAGTAAATAAATGCAATATATCTTCATTAGAAGTTAAAAAATATTACTGAATATACAGAACTATAACCTGTGTCTTTGAATATTTAAAAATTTCCAATGCAATACAAAGAAAAGATAATGTAGACTAAAAGTGCAAGACATCAGGTTTCTTTCACTGCGGCAAGTAAGGCAACGTGGTAGACATTCAATGTTTGAAGACTGTCACCTAGTTTAACCCTAATCAGCTCAGGGAAAATGAGAAAACAGCAGGCTCAGGTCATATGCATGGATTTATAGGTTGTTTTTAGAATTCTTCTTGTGTGCTTTGCTAACGGTATCATTACAGGGATGCAGAGTATGAATACTATGATCCTGACCAGGAGGATGCCTCATCTTTAATAGGCAGGCAGAACACATGCTGGCCCACCCCAGTGAGCACGCGACAGTGGGGTCCGGATGGCCAGGAATGCACACCTTTAATGTGGTTGAACACTGCAGGCTTCCTCTGAGAACTGATACTGAGTAGACTGTGGAAACTATTTCTAGTGGAATAGCCACCTGTGCAATGTGAAACTTGTCCCTTATCAAATAGCAAAATGGAAAATTCTTAGAAGGTGACAAGATATTTTATAGAACCAAATGTTGACATATTTCACAAAGGGTTTTCTTTATATATCTTCTTTTTCTCTTTTTTTTTTGAGATGGAAAGCGAGAGAGAAAGAGAGAGAGAGAGACAGAGAGTGATTGGTGTGAAGATGTGTGTCTGCTTGCAGTCTTAGCTCAGCTCAGACTTCAGAGCCTCTCCAGCTTCCTTCCTGACCTCCTGTTGACAGCGTCATCCTTGTTCCTGAGACTGTGGTTAGGACTCGTGATGGCTGTGTGATGGCTGTGTGACACACCTTCCCAGGGGAGGGTTGTGCACTTGCAGTGTGTTTGTTTCACTTCAGCGAACACAGCCAAGTAGGGCTGCAAACCACAGTGGACCATTACCTGAAAGTGTTGGCTTTCAAAACCAGGGATGGGGAAAGAAAAGCTTTTTTACCCTAATAAGCTAAACCCAACAAACACAAGACTATATATAAATAAATCAGAGGCATTTTCTGGAGAGATAATAGATGATAAAAATCTAAAGACTGCCAGCAAGCTTAAGAAATTTCTAGTTCAAGGAGCCCAATAGCTATCTTGAGGGAGTTATGGCTCTCTGTGGCTTTTTACACCCACCACACCCAGAAAGTCTTCCTCGTTGGGTGAAGTTGTATTTTATATCAAAATGGAAGCTTGCCTAATTAAAATATTCCCCTCCACAACATCTCTTTCCACTTGTAGGTGTGGTGCCATGTGACATGTCATGAAAAATACGATAGGAACAATCCTTAAGTTGGAATTACTAGATGTAGGAGGGTCGGTCTTTATTTCTGTGCTTTGATTGGTTAAATAAAAAAGCTGCCTGGGCCATTTGATAGGGCAGGACTTAGATAGACGGGGAAAAGAAAGAGGAGGCTGGGAAGAAGACTGAGTCAGAGCCAGTCGCCACGAGGCTCCTGCCGCAGATGGAAGTACTGTAGAACCATCCGGTAAGTCACCCACCTCGTGGTGACATACAGACTTTTATAATGGGTTAGTTTAGATGTGAGAGCTAGCCAAGAAAAGGCCAGTGATAATGGACCAGGCAGAGTTTAAATGAATACCGTCCTCACGTGGTTATTTTGGGTGCAAGCAACCAGCTGCTGAGCGGGCCAGAGGCTGGGGGCTGGGAGTTGGGTACTGGGAACACAACCCGCACCTCTCCCACCAATTACTTTTCTGGTCAGAAATGACAGTCCCAGTCGGCATCCTTCATCTGTCTAGAACAAAGTTCTGACAGCTCCAGGGGAATCAGCTAACTGTAGAAGGCATCCTCCAAAGCCTAAGGAGAGAATATGGAAGGCTTCTCTGACATGTCAGACATAAGGGCAGACTGATGGACCTGACCTCACAGGATTAATGTTTTGCTAGATATAAACAAATTTTGCTAGATATAAAAAAAATCACAGAAAAATATTTGCAATGTTCCCGGAAGACAAAAGCCATAGTCTATAATTACAGTTTTCAAAGTCAATTTCTTAGAGAACAAACAAATCCATATCACAAGGAAAATACAAGAGGTTCATAAGTTTAAGTCAGCCTTTTAAAATCAGTATTTAAAAATGTAAAGAATTACATCAAATTTTAGTCCATCAGCTTAAGCAATGATGAAAACCAGAAGGATAGCATCTAGTTAGAATAAAGGTGTGTTATAGTCTCACTTGTCTACAAACATGTCATCTTTGTATATTGCTCTAAAAATATGTAAAAGGCCTAAGCTGTACAATTAATAGTGAGATAAAGGGACTTATCAGGAGGTGGTGACTAATGAATTAACACCTTTGAGATATAAGAGCATTGTGTATCTGCATCGATGTCACGGGTTATTCATGTCAAGAAAAATAGGTCCTTGAATAGGATAGCAAGAACTATAAGTTTTCCAGTGATTATTATTTGCTTATGTAACAACAAGATAATTGCTGTGGGTGAACAGGAAATAGGAACTAGGCCTGTGAAATAAGATTTGGTGAATAAGTACTCAAGGTGTAGAAGAGTAGTACAAAATTCACTTGAAGTTTTTACTCCTTGTATTTATTCTAGAACTACATTCTTTTGATAACATTGCTTGACTTTCTTCCTTTCCCTCTCCCATTCTTTCTCCCCTTCTTGCCGCTCTTTCTCTTAGTCTTCCTCTCTCTCTGTCTCACTCTTTGTCTCTCTCTGTCTCTCTGTTTCATTCACTCTCTCTCCCCCTCCCTTCTTTCTTTTCTTCCTTTTCTTTTCTTTCCCTTCTTCCTTTCATTGACAAGACCTTGCACCTCTGGAACTGGTCTCAAAGCTTCAGTTCTCATGCTCAGCCTCCTGAGTTCTGGGACTGCAAGTGCCCCCATCTGGTCTAGCTACTCACATTGCTCTTCAAAGCCTTCTATGTCCCCTGGACTCTTCACCTTCTTCAGCTGCTAGGCTTTTTCAGATTAGCTTCTCAATCATTCGTTCAGGCACTAGGAAAGAAACAAAAAAAATCTTATTTTATTATTAAAAAACTATGTATTTTATTATAACTGAATTTATGTATCTATTCAAGAAATTAACATACTATTGTCTGTTTTAAGTCAAATTTTATGTTTTTCAAGGACATTTTTAAAATTTTACTCATGAAAGTCTCATGCATTTCTTGCTGCTATGCTAGATGTTTTGAATATGTTTCTACTCCACTTCCAATGAATGTTTCCAAATGGAATAAAAATGGAGATTTACACGAGTTTTTATGACATTCTCTCAGAACTCAGCACTTATTCTAACACCCCTATAACAATGTAGTTGGCTATCTTCTAATTTATACTTAAACAATCAAACTATTAAAATGATAATTTTTCCTCCATTTCCTGCTATCTTTATACCTTCCTCTGCTTTCTTCTTTCCTAGTGGATTGGAAAGTTGCTAAATAATTGTGATGATAGTTGAATTCCTGTTTTGTCCTTCTTTTAAAAGCTTTTAATGACCAACTTTCTTCCTTTCTTTCGTTCTTCTTTCTTTCTTTTTTTTAAAGGCAGGGTTTCTCTGTGTAGCAGCTCTAGCTATTCTGGAACTCACTTTGTAGACCAGGCTAGTCTTAAACTCACAGAGATCCACCTGCCTCTGCTTCCCAAGTGCTGGGATTAAAGGCATAATCCATCAGTGCCCTGGTTGATATTTTCTTAAACTGATTTTTTTCTAGCATGATGAATGATTTAAGTAGATACTGATCTCCTGAAACAGAAGCCTTTTCATCTTCTCCAATGACCCAGAAGGAAGGACTCATCCTGCTATCCTGAAGCAATATTGTACTAAAGTTAAAATAGATGATGACCATAAAGAGCATGTTATTTGTATCCTTTCAATTATACAACACTGTGTTTAAATGCCATGGGATCTCATGAAATTCCAAATAATTTTTTTCAATGACACTTATAATGAAGCCATTGAGGCTTGGAAAGATTTACCCAAGTAAGAACAGAAATTGACAGTAACAATGTTACCTATCAGCAAGTCCCCATAAGTCTTGGTTCATTCCTTTACTATACAGAGATATATTTCCGATGGTGACTCCATGCTACAGATTAATTATACGCTTAGGATAATAAGAAATGCCCCGGACAGAGACACACTATTCAAGCGATACTGATCTCTTCCTTTCCAATTATCTTAGTGGCTGGCAACAATAAATATAAAGGAGAGCACCTTCTTGCCAGTACTCAATCCTGGCATACCTGGACATATTTATAAACTACTCTGAACAATGAAGAAACTCGGCAAGCCACCAAGACATGTGTGGCACAGCCAAGAATGCGAGCCTGGACCGCGTCCATTGTGGTTTGCACTTTGGAGTAATTTGTACAATTCGGAAAGCAGGTTATAAAACTCTGGAACAGGTTATCCGAGGTAACTCTTGTGTCCAAGGTGAAACAGTAAGAATAAATAATGTGCTCCCAGGAGCTCAGGTGTTGTCAGTTATTAAGGCTAAGGAGAATAGCACCAGTTCATTTCCCAGTACTTTCTATGCTTTGGTGTGTTGCATATGGTTGTATACATAGGTGCTGATAAACATATGTACAATAAATACTATGATATGTGCAAATACAAACTCTTTATTTAAATATTTTCAAATGTCCAGCTAATAATATGCTAATAGTTGTGGTCAAAGACTAAAAGAACAATTCTGCCTCATGCAAAAACCTTGTTTTATTTAGAGCACTAATTATTCACATTTAGACTCTGCCATGGGAAAGTGTTGTTCAAGAAGCACCAAATGCACACAGTTTAAATGAGAGGTGGAATTTTGAGTGAGTACATTCAAAATTGTGTCAACGTGAGACTGCCATCTGTCACGTGGGTTCCCAAGACCTACTTATTATGAGGTGGTGGGTGTTCTCATTTATAATCCTCTGTGTCAGGCACTATTGAAAGGCTGAGGCAAGGTTAACAGGCAGGCTAAAAACAGTACAAGTTAAGGGTCAGCAAGTCAGGAATTCCATAAAAAGGGCTATCTAAAGAGTCGTATCGGTGCTCCAAGTTTGTTTCCTCCTGCGTCTTTTTTGAACCTCTTCAGAGGCACTTCAGATACGTAAATCCTTGGGATTCCATCCTAATGAGGCTATATCTTCCAGGAGCAAATCTGAGCCAGGAATACTTGAAAGTGTATTAGTCACTTCAGTACTGGTCACTGGTCACATGCTTACCTTCCAAAGAAACCATCGTGAGGCCTCGGCAAAGGAATCACATCATTCTTCCTTGCAAAATAAAATGGTGCCCTTGGCATTTTCATAGCACTCAAAGCCATCTGTTAGAAAGTTGCAATTCAGGTGGAGGAAGTGGACAGTCAACCAGATCGGTGCTCCTGAGTATGGGAGGTTAGACAGAGATGGCTAGAACAAAGACAAGCCTCTACAAACCCTCACTTCTCATCCTACGTCAATGAACGTACCTATTGCTGAGTTTAATTCTACAAGTTTCTTTTCTTTTCTTTATTTTTGCTGTTGAAATATAATAAATCAAAGCTCTCTCACGTATAAATGAGCAATCATAGCTCAAACTAAGATGCCTGACTGTCAGTGGTGTCTTGTGTCTCACAGGGAGAAGCACTGGTGAATGGTTCCCTAGTACTCTAGAGTGGAGGAAAGCTAGCACATTTCTGTGGCTGACCCTTTCTAAAGAAAGGGCAGCATGTACTTCATAACAGCTCCCTTTTCCCTTCTGTCTCTTCCAGCAATCATAATTCCATTTGTTTTACAGTTTGGGGGTTTCGCCACCTAAAGAATACTGAAAGACGTAACAGAATCTGAAGATCTGAAGCTCAGGAAGTATATTTACTCAACCAGAAATGTTACCCCTGGCCTTTCATTTCTTCCCAGTAGAAGGGCACATGTTTCTGCTCCCAGCTGAGTACACGGCAGTATTAGTGAATGTGGGATGGAGAAGGGGCCGTGGTAAAGACAGAGAACTGCAAAGGTACTGGGATGGTAAGACATTTGTAGAAGTTTCAGAAGAACGATGAAAAGAGTTTGAAAGGGTTCTTCAAATTTGTTTTAATAATGCTGATCAGAAGTCCATTTTTAAAAATTAGAGGAAGGAAATGAGGCAGAAATTGAAAATATCAAAGAAGTAATCAAATTGGGAATTCCAAATAGAATTATTAACTAAGTTACATATTATTCAGAAACTGACACTGGGTTCTCATCCCTAAAAAAAATTAACTTTCATTTGAAAGCATGAAAAATGTCTATAGTGTTCATGTTCATTTCTAGTTTGCTATAATAATCTTCTACTTTTTCTACTTTCTTGCATATGTGTGCATGTATGATGCATATATGTCGACATGGGCGTGTCTACGTGTGTGTGAACACACACCTTCTAAGTTATTTTGCCAAGATCTCTGAGCTGTTCACCATTGTGAATGCTAAATGAGCTGGCCTATGGACCTCAAGGGCTTCTCCTGTCTTCCTCCTCTCATCTCACCACAGAAGCTCTGGATTACAGACACTCGTTATAGTGTCCACTTTACATGAACTCTGGGGATGCAAACCCAGTTTCTTACACTGCAAGGCAAGCACTTGAACCAGCACTTGAACATCTCCCTCCCTCTATATTTTTCTTAATCATTCAAACAACTGACTGTTCATCTGCCTTGTTATTCTAGGAGGATGAGTATTCAAACATTTCTGATTGGCTTCGGAGTACCATGAAACAAGAATTGCAGACTAGTATGGAAACTGTAGCTAAAATATTTATCTTGGGGATGTTTCTCACTTAAGGAACACTAGAGAGAAGAATAACTCATTTGGAACAAGGGTAGTGACTGAAGAAGACTCTCACACTGCCTAGGCACTTCTCTGAGGTCCCATAGGCCAAAGCAAGTTGATCTAGAAGGAAAAGAGACCAAGAACAAGCTTCCCTCCAGACCTGGTAGACTTGGAATGAAAGACAGTGAGCATATACAGAGGCCTCAATGAACAAGCAGTGAAGGAGAATCTAGCATGAGTGATGAATAAGTTGGAAAACAATTCCCCAAATGAAGGTTATGAGGGACAGGTGAATTGGGTAGAGCAGAACAGAGCTCGCCTTAACATTTTTTTCCATTTAGTTCTGCATAAAAGTTGATGTGGTAGTTTGAATGTAATTGATCCTCATATTAGGAGGTGTGGAGTTGTTGAAGTGGGGGTAGCCTGTTGGAGGAAGCATGCCACTGTGGGGGTGGGATTTCAGGTCTATTTTGCTCAAGCTTCCCTCCATGTGACAGACAGACCATTTCCTGTTGCCTTCAAGATGTAGGACTCTGAGCTACTTCCAGCACCATGTCTGCTTGCATGCAGTCATGCTCACTTTCATGAAGATAATGGACTGAACCTTTGAAACTCTAAATGAGCCACCTCAATTAAATGTTTTCCTTTGTAAGAGTTGCCATATTCATGGAGTCTCTTCACAGAAGTAGAAATCCTAATTAACACAGTTGAGATTCCCCAGTTAAAGTGTACACTCACAGGGAATTGGTTTAAGATGCAGCCTAAATGCCCCTTGACCAAAGAATGGATAGGGAAAATGTGGTACATTTACACAACGAAGTACGACACAGAAGAAAAATATAATGACATCTTGAATTTTTCAGGCAATTGGATGGAGCTAGAAAACATCATTTTGAGTGAGGTAACTCAGATGCAGAAAGACAATGTACTCACTCATAAGTGGTTTTTAAACATAAAGCAAAGAAAACCAGCCCACAAATTACAATCCCATAGAACCTAGACAACAAGGAGGACCCTAAGAGAGAAATACATGGATCTAATCTACATGAGAAGTAGAAAAACACAGGATCTCCTGAGTAAATTGGGAGTATGGGGATTTTGGGAGAGGGTTGAAGGAGAGGGGAGAGGCCGGGAGGGGAGCAGAAAACAATGTAGAGCTCAATAAAAATCAATAAAAAAATTGCAACCTTCTCAGTGCCAAGAAACTTAGCCTACATTCCAGTATTTCAGGGGAATTTCCCAAGATATGCACCATGGACACATGTACAACATAAGCCAGAGTCTGTTCTCCTCTCTTTTTCCTCTTCTCCTTTAGGTTCTGACTTAAAATTTAACAAAATAATCACACAAAGCATGATTTTCTGTCTTTAATTCAAATTCTGGTTGACCTTGCTAATGAATGTGAGTTTGGAATCATGACATCCAATAGTTAATCTAATGGCTACTGACCCAGATAGACCTGGAAAATCCCGCTCTGATTCTAAACGGATTACTCAAGGCCTCTGTGACATGACATCTAATCTATTGAGGTAGAGGAGCAATGATATTCTTCCTATAGGGATGGGATGACCATTAAGGAAAGACCAATAAACAAATAAATAGCACAGGAAATAGCATATCTTAATTCCTCAATTGTTATTATTATTATGGAATTTAGTTGTGATTTTGAATGGAGGAGTCAGCAGTTAGAAAAAACAACGAAGAATACTCTCCTGCATCCTGCCTCACTGTTATTTGTAGTTTTATTGTTTTCAGAAAACCATGAATATTTAATCATTAGAAATTTCATAATTCTAAACGGTTTATATTTAATCATGAAATATGGATGTGGTTTTACCCCAGTGGAACATAATTAAAATTCATTTTATAAACACATTTTTTGTTGTTGTTTAAGGCTTAATAAAAGTTTTCCCTATGTTATAAATCTCACCTTAGAATCTCACATTCCAATTTTCACAAACCAATCAAAAAGCAATTATCCACAACAGCCAATCAGCAAAATGAACCAAAATGAGTCATCTGTCTCCCATTTATAAGCAGATGATGGATGATTGACTCTAAGGAATTTCTTCAATTTATTTTTATCATTCTGTTATATGACAAAGCAGTTAACAACCAAATTTAGAGCATAGCGCTCTGTAAAGCCATTATTATTAAAAAATACTTTTTAAAGACCTAAAGCCTATTAAGGATCCCAATAAACTTCTGCAGGCATGTCACTAGATAAAAATAGCATCTATTGCTCCCATTCTTCATCCATAATTAACAGCTACTGATCAACTATTTTAAAATGTCATCTCTAGTTTCTTAGATTCTTTTAAAATTCATATCTGCCCAATCGGGGTAACATCTTGTTTTATATGGATCCAGATTTTCTGGCCTGTGGATAAGACTCTGGCTTGTAATGTAACCAATCACAGATATAAAGGTCCAGATCACATGCTCCACCCTTACACATATAAAACAAAGGAAAAGAGTAGCAGTGTGTGTGTGGGGGATGTGTATGTTAGAGGCTGGAAACATCATGGACTTGCTGCATTAACTGTTGGTATTATAATCTTTCTAAGCACCTGGGACTAGCCCACGCATCTTTCTCTTTAGGCAAAGGTGGGCAGGTAGGATTACAAAGACCTACCCTTCTCTCCTTACTCAGAATTACTGAGCACCTCTTTGGAACCAAGCACCATTTAGTTAATTTTCTGCATTATTTTAAATAATGCCCATAATAATCCTACGAGATAAAGCCCCTCATCATAACTGTTTTACATATGTGGACATTAAGACTTAGCAAAGTTAAAATACTTCAAAGGATCAGGAAGCTAATAGCAAGCCAGCAGTGCTGGCAATCTTGCCCAGTTCTGCCCGTGGTTGCTTTCTACTCATGAGGTTGTATACTCTGTTTGGTTGTCAACTGGCCGTGCTACATATGAAACTCATTTTGAAATTTTCCAGTATTTCAATAGCTTGGTTTCCGGCCAATCCACTACTCTATTTCATCATTCAACAAATGTGTTTATTAAGAGCCTCTTATTTGTCCATTACTGTGGTAGACCTTGGGGAACCAAGACTGAGTAGGGGATAGAAGAACCCTGTCCTTGCTGCAGCATGTGCAGGGAGAAGACAGGACAGCCAACTAGGAAAGACTGGGACTGCAATGCTTCCTCCATACTGACACAGTCCAGGGACTATCAGACACATAACGGCGCCGGGTATGCTCGACAGTGACAATCACAAGCATGCGCAAAATATTCTTTTCTTAGACCCTAGACCAAGTATGATAAGTACTGTGATATCGTAATGATAGTCCTTTTTTCCTCACAGACAAAATGTAGCTGAGAAGAGTGAGATGGGAGAAAAGAGCATTATAGCTGTAATATAAATGGCTAGTGGGATCATAGTGCCAGAGGCCTGGGTTTCACAAATGGGAACTGAGAGTTCCCCCCAACAGTGAACCCCTTCATTCCAGGTAATCACAAGAGAGATGATATTTAGTGTAAATATCAAATGTTATACTTTCCCTTCCTATTAAGACAATTTTAAATGATCCCTCTGTCTTGTGGTCTCTCAGTCACTTCATTAGTCATAATGCTAATATTTTGGAAATTGATAAAAATTCAATATATTTACTGCTATTTCCCTTAAATTTCTATAAACTCTGATTTATGATATGAAAAGTAACTTCCATTCTGTCTAACTATATTCCTATGAAATTATTTCTGGAAGTTATAGAATGTCAACATGTTAGCAGCCAGGTTGTTTTAGCCTTCAAGGCTTCATTCCCTTAAACAAAGGTATTCATAGGAATTTTATTAATATTACTTAAGTTAAAAAAACCTTCAGACTACCTAGGTCACAACAATATAGATTGTTGGTTACCCACCAGTGGGTGTTAAGCAATATTTGGGGACGTTACAACACAGAGCTGCTGTTAACACATGAAGGAAAGTGAGAAATAGTGATCAATAACCCAGGGTGGCCAGGACATAATGCATAGCTTCATATTACATTCCAAAGTGTCAGGACATCATGCATAGCTTCATATTACATTCCAAAGTGTCAGTGGGGTTGACTGTAAGCCCCCCAAGCTGACATGATACAAGCTTGTTTGATGGGGAGCCATTGTCCTAGAATATGGGAAATTCATAGCAGAACTCTTTCTGGATTTCCTCAGGTTTATTATTTGGAAATGCACGCCCCCTCCCTGCCATTGACAAAGCCCTCTTCTTTCTGCACACATGTTCTTGCTGTCTGTTCTTCCTCCCTTCCTGTTCCTCAGAGAACTAAGCTAATTAGGTCTAGAAGGATCTAGAACAAGCACTAGAAATATAAACACTTCTGGGTTTCCAGACTAATATACATCAAAAGCTGGGTAGGATCTACCCAGGGATGGGGTGTTGTAATCAGCCTCATTCCCACAGATGCACAGGAGCACACAAGACTCTGGGGCAGGGTATCTGGCTGCTTCTTCTCCTAACTCACCTTCTGGCCTTGGCTACATAATATCGATGAGCCCTGACTTGACTATCTTCAAAAGGGATAACAGGAAACCTGCCTTGAGGATTAGCATGAGGATTTAAAGGAGTTGGGATATTTAAAGTGCCTGGCACACAGTAAACCCAGGATTCAACTATTACTATTCAATTTTGCCTGGTGTAATACCACTGTGCATTATAGAATGGAATTGATTTCTGTTTCCCTTGTAGTGAACAAATTTATCTCGTGTGTGTGTGTGTGTGTGTGTGTGTGTGTGTGTGTGTGTGTGTTTGGTTTGGTTGTTTGCTTATCTGAATCTTTAGATTCTCCTGGGAAAATCATTGGTTCTAGATTTTTCTGTGTACCTTGTGATCCTAAGACTTTCTATACATTCTGGTTCAACTCCAAGTCTTCCACTGATAAAGGAAGTTTGCCTGTGATGATAATGTCTTTGGCCCTCAGCCATTCACACAAATGTGCTACAAGCCAATATCATCAAAAACTAATGCTCAATTCTTAGAATTTCAAGTGTTGCCTTTATATCCAAGTCTAAGAGATTTTACTTCATGAGCCTCTTAATTGGTTTACTTAAGTTTATTATAAGCATCTCCACTCCAAGCAAATAACTAAAATTGACTAATAAATGCAGCTCCTGAAACTATATGTTTTCTTCACAGAATCACAGAAAGTTTAGGGATTTCTTTTAGCATCAAAGTGAAGCCATTTGAACGAGTGTGCACTCATAATCAGTAAAACCAGTAGGATATTCTTCCTTAAAAATAACAAAATGAGCGAAGTAAAAATTACAGACTCAAACATCTTATTCTCAATTTTGTTATCAAAGTTGACTAATTTTCAAAAGCATGACTCCAAATGATTCTAGCTATTAACAAGTTAATGTCAAATGCAGAATTAAACACTAGAAACAAGTAATTATAACAAAGGACTTATTAATCAAAAACCTGAAGTAATAATATACCAGAAAAGCCATTCAATGAACTGAATAAAAGACAAAGAATCAGCAAATTAATTAATTTTCCTTTAAAACTAACAACAAAAGTCACAAGCACCAATTCACAGGACAGCTATGGCACAGAAAGTATTTTCCAAAGAACTTAAAAATAAAATTGGGGCTTCTCCTTCTGTTTCAAGCTTGTGAACCATACAACATAGGGCATCATTCTGCAAATAAACACCTCCCATTGAATACAAGTTTAACATCCAATGAGTTTCTTATTTTAATATGACTGGCTTCCCTCAGGGAAGTTTTCCAAATGCAGGCATTTGTTTTTGTCATCATGGCTAAAGCAGGCATTTTCTTAGACTTCAATAACTGGTCTTGCTACACACATGTAACATGCGAATGGAGTTGCCCTTCTTTTCTAATGGGAATGCAGTGTGCCCTTGGCACACCTGATAAGGTCTGTGTGCTTTCAAAGCAGTGTGAAATCTGCCAAATCGTATTCAGTTCCCAGCTATTCCTCTGTCTGCCCTTCTGAAAGCATATGGTCTATTTTGCCAGAGAAGTTTAAATTAGTTTGGTGGTCCCAACCTGCTAAGAAGGAGACTTAAGAAGAACATGGCATCACCTCTGTGATAGGATCAATAGGAGTGCTTAGGGCTCAGCATGCACATACTGGAGAACTACTATGGATACCTGTGGTCATATTTTGTTTGTAATCTAACAAATAAAGCTTTCCTGGATATCAGAGTGAGGAGCCAACCATACTAATTAGTCCTAGAGGCCAGGCAGTAGTGGCTCACACCTTCAATCCCAGAACTCGGGAGACAGAGGTAGACCCATCTCTGTGAATTCAAGGTCACTCTGGATTATGCATGAATCAGTCTAAAAGAGAAACAAGACATGTGGTGGTGGCTCACACCTTTAATCCCAGCACTAGAGAGGTGGAGAAGGGAGGTGATATGCCTGGGCAGGGAGATGAATAGAAGGCGGGAGGAGACAGGAGCTCAGATTCAGTCTGAGGCTTCATAGAGAAGACATTCAGTATAAGGACTTGTAGAGACAGAATACCCCATTCAGTCATCTGAGGATTTCCTAGTGGCTGACTGCTCTGCTTCTCTGATCTTTCAGCATTCGTCCCCTAATATCTGCATTTTTATTATTAAGACCACATAGAATTTGACCAACAGATACATTATTTTTTATTGGGAGAAATACTTTACCGCCTCAATGATTTCATGTTGAACCTTTAACTAGAAGTCCAAATCTGCAGAGTACCTGCATTACTTTTAGAGTCCTGAAGACAGGCATCACGAATATTGGTTATGACAATATTTCACAAATAGGACAACTGCAGGTATTTTCCATATAGATTTAGAATCTGATTGTCACCTGACTGAACATATCTAATCAGTCAGCAAGTCCTAAGCGACAGGAAATCTATGAAAGATCAAGAAAACTGACACTTGGGTAAGAAGCAATACCATATGAGGATTTTGAACTGGTAAGGAAGCCCTTGGCAGTAGGTGAAGGCACTATCCTAAATATAGCATGCTGTTTGGCACTTCAGTTTTCTTCCAAGTCATGTTCTACCTAGACAGAACAGACATAGCATCCATCAAAGTTAAATGTGCTATCCTACAGACTTGGCCCCTGCTGCAAGGAGCAAGGCTCCTCATTTATCCCTGCAGCCTGGCTAGCTTAGCCCCCAAAATAACCACACAGAAACTGTACTAATTAAATTACTACTTGGCCCATTAGCTCTAACTTTATATTGGCTAACTCTCACAACTTGATTTAACCCATTTCTATTAATCTGTGTATCACCACGTGCCAGTGGCTTACCGGCATGATTCTAACCAGTGTCTGTCTCAGGAGGGAGGATCCATGGCTTCTCCCACTCTGTCCTTCTTCCCAGCATTCAGTTCTGTCTTCTCCACTACCTAAGTTCTGCCCTATCAGGCCCAAAGCAGTTTCCTTATTCATTTAACCAATGAAAGCAACACATGAAAAGAAGAACCTTTCACACCGAATCCCCATCTTCCTTTCAATTCTTACATTCCCTCCACCACAAATCCCCATCCCATAATTAGTTAGGCTCATCCAGTATCATTTCTGAATGCACCATGCATCAGATAAGAAATATGTACTTTTCCTCTTGATCATCAAAACTCTGCCTAACTTTCTCTTCTATTTTTGGGTAGATTTCTGGAGGTCCAGGAGACACCCAAATGGAAAGGAATGATGTGCAAGAGACATGAAGATTCTATGATGAGAGGTACAAAAAGAGACAGTAAAAACCAAGTCGTTCTTACAGTAACCTCCCTAGGACCCAGGTAGGTGAGTAGAGGACACTGGTGTATCATTTAAAAACTAGAGTGGTGTGAAAACTGAACAGCAGAAGCTGTGGATGACGAAAGTCTCTCTCATTTTCTTCCATTCACACTGTTTTTATCAGAAAATTGCAAATAACAATTCTGGCAAGAATAATTTCTAAGTTCCCAGCCCCCATAATGGTTCCCTAAATGAATGGTAACATGGTTTTCTAGAGCTTTACAAGTTGTGAGGGTCAGTGAGACTGAGATACCTCACCAAAAAAGAAAAAGAAAAAAAAGAAGAAAGAAAGAGAGGGGGGAGGGAGGAAGAGACAGACAGACAGACACACACACACACACACACACACAGAGAGAGAGAGAGAGAGAGAGAGAGAGAGAGAGAGAGAGAGAGAGAGAGAGAGAAGCATATGTGGAATAAAGCCTGATGTCCCAAACTCAGTCCTCCTTGGAACCCACAGTGGAAGGAGAGAACTGACTCCTAAAATTGTCCTCTGACCTCTAAATGTGCATCATGACACACATGTGCCCCGTACTCACACACATACATCAGACATGCACAAACACAGTAATAATACATCTTTTAATAATTAAATTCTGTCAGCCAAGGTAAGAAAACAAAGCTCTAGGAAGCCACGCATTTACTTGGAGTCGCATGCCTACTCGCTGAAAGTGAGGCTGACATTCAAAAGTTTGTTCACTGCACTTGGTACCGTACTGTAGATTTAAGCTGAGTTCACCTATAATTAAAAATCAAAGTCACGCTACCCAGTGTATGCTCTCTGTTTAATGTTCATGATGATCCCAAGTGTATCTCCTAAATTACAAGTATTTCTTGGGCCCTAGAAATCACATTGGTAGATGGATGTTCCATTGGTACACAGGCTGCAGTTTTAATCTTATATTTAGTGTCCTGTGTACAGATAGACTGGCTGGGAATATGGGTCGAGCATATACAAAAGACATATATTACATATGATGCTGCATAGCTTGCTTTAATATCTACAATAATACCTCATTTTCAAGTGTATTGCATATAAAGTGGGCATTATAAACTTCATGTATCACAGACAACAGAAGCTTAAAATATGGTAAATGATTGTCTTGAAGTTACCTTGGGTACAGTGAGCATGTATCCCAAGGTGTGATAAAAATCTATCAACACTTTCTGTAGTGATTGCTACAGAAAGAAGGTAAGAATGAAGACATCAAGCTCTTATTTCTTCATAGTTAGAACAACAGGGTAGGAGTTAGATACATGGGAAACAATAATTAACAAGTAGTTCTGAGAAATTATGTAACTACTGACACCTGTAAATTCATTCACTCATTTGTTCATTCATGAACCAAATACTTGAAGAAAAAAGTTTATAACGTGACTTTTTTTTTAACACAAGTACATAGGGAGAAAGGCTGTGGTCAACAGGAAAGCAGGATGCTTGGCTCTGGGTCTATATGATGGTCTTTTAAAGGGAAAAGTGTACTGGCTAGGGAAGTGCTCTCTAGTACAAAGGCTTCATGCAGGGAAGGAGGAAGTGGACCTGACAAATGCCTAAGAAGGATGTTGACTGGCAGAGGAAAGGGCATTTAAGAGGTCAGGCAAAGGAGTGTGCCTGGCTTTAGGAAGCTTTAATAAAATGATTTTAGAATATTCTGAAGTAGCAAGTGGTTATCATGTGTGTGTATGTGAATTTGGAAAGAGAAAAAGCAAACGTGAAAGACAAAAGATAGAATGCTTAGGGTATTGAGAGCCTATGTATAAGAGCAAAACTCCCAACCATGCTACAGCAATTCTAACTGATAAAGTCTCACAAATCTATACCTTTACTAAATGATATTTATAAGGCTTGCTTTTACTTATAACATTTTCTGAACATACTGTGATTAGCAGTGTTATTTAGCAATTTGTTTGGAGTTGTTCTCTCATTTATGACTTGGGCTATCTGTAGCCTACAGATCACAGTACAGCCTAAAAACCGTTGCTCTCATAAATTCAATCAAATGTTGGTACATAAAAAGTTAAATAATTACAATTAAAATGAAAACAATGTGTTTTCAATATTAGATCTGTTTAAGAAATTTGAGGTAACTAAGATAGGTAAGTCAATAAACGTGATTCATTACATTTTAGAAAAAAATTAAAATCACATAATTATTTCCATATTTTCAGGAAGAGCAAATAAAATCCATTAACTTAAAAATAATAGGCAATAATGACTAGAGAAAGAAATTTTGTTGACAAGATAAAGAGAACCTGTAAGAAAGCTTGTAAATAACATTATGAATGAGGCAATAATGCCTAAGATTATTTTGTTAAGTCAGTGTTATATTAGGGGTCCTAGAAAGCACATAGAATTTGGAATGAAGCATGTAGTCATTTCTATAAGGCGTGAGTACATAGAAAACTCACCACATTCCATTGATATTTTTAGAAAATAATAGAATGACTGAGGCACTTATGGAATTTGAACACTGTACATATATTGATTGCATAATACTTACTGCTGTAATAAAATATCATGACCCATGAAAGAACAGTTTGTATGGGTGCAGAGCTCCAGAGGGTTAGAGTCCATGATGGTAGAGTGTAGACAAAGGGACAAGAGAAGGAAGCTGGGAAATCAAATATTGAACTCCAAGTACAAAGCAGAGAAAGAAAACCAGAAATCAACAAATCTTTAAACTTTTAAGGCCTGCCTTTAATAACAGACTTGCTCCAAGGTCACATTTTCTAAGTTCACCAACTGAGGACCAAGCATTCAAATGCTCTAAACTGCAGAGGACATCTCATTCAAAACACCCCAGTACCAAAACCATTTAATAAACAATTTGTAAATACTTCACTTTTACAGAATACAAAATATTATATTCCTAATATTATTCCAATAGCACACATGTATCTTCTAAACAGTTTATCACAATATTGTTTTGAGAGACGCTGCAGAAAAGTTACACAAACAGAGGGATATACCACATTCATGGATCACAGTGTTCAGAATTTAAAAAAAAATCAACCCTCAACAGCATGTCCTATAGATTTGATTCACCCATGCCAAAGTTTCAGCAGCAACTTTTGTAATAATTGTTAACAAAATTCTAAAATACATATGAAAAGTCAAAACACCAAAAGACAAAGGACAATAATTTTGCTAGACTTTATTTCCAGGCTTCAAGATTTAGTAAAGTGTGGCAAACAAGTCCTATGCTACCCATGGCGTATACAGTAGATTACCTACACACATAGTGGATACCAGTCTTACTATAGAGATGTTAAAGCAGTGTGTCTAGGAAAAGGACACATACATACATTCATATATATATATATATATATATATATATATATATATAATTTTAGCAAGTAGAACCCAGTAAATATCAACACTGGAAAAGCATTACATTAAATCAGATATGGGAATCCATCCCAGAAAAGAGTGTAGATCTAAATTGAATACTAAACACTAATTAGTGAAGATAATATGAAAAGAGATTATGAACTGCTATTTGGAAGTCACAGTAAAACAATAGTTATATATCTCTTTACACTCTGATCTAGGTCTGGGTACCAGGCACTGAAGCCCCTCAAGATGTTGCCACTGATCTCCAAGCTCATCCAGCTGATATGGGACATCAATCTGATCTTTAACACATGTTTCTATCCCATCTTCATGCCTGAGAGGGGCATGAAGCAATACATAAATATCTGCATGGAAAATACAGTGAAAAGAGCCAGGAGAAAGATTGTAAAATTGTTCTTACCAACCACAAAAAGAAATAACAATCAACTATCATTTTCCTGGATTTTTAAAGACACGATGGGGTAATCCTGATCCTATCATGTCCACAGTCAACACACTCATGTGATCTTTGCAGACGACATGTGGAATTCAGAAAATGATTGTACATTGCTGTAAATTTCATTAAGTAGTAAAATCAAATCGCTACTACTGGTCCAGATGGATCATTACAGGAACAAGTCAACAGATCCTTTAGCATCCTCAATTTGATATCCTCTCCACTCCTTACCCCTTTCTTGCTCTGTTTAAAGGCCCTCTGACAGAAGCAGAAATACAGTTATATTTCCTATCTTTAGTCCAGTGTCATAATCTAGCCCACACCAGGGCATTGGTAATCCCTTACATTTCTTATGTCTTACTGATTAGACAAGGTGAACAGAGATTAAGAATTGCTGCAGAAATCCTAGATATATGCGTGAGAATAGAAAGGGGGAAAATGTCATATTAAAATTCACTGTACTGCCAACTTTCCTCCTGAGTGAATCCTCTTCTTTAGATAGAATGGTTTGAGACAGGACAGATCTGGCCAACTTTTTGAGTAGCTTAGTGACTAATTTTGAGAGAGAAGGGGCAGACAAGATAATCTTCATTTTGCTTATCATGAAAGCAGTTCTGAATATTTTCCCTATTTGAGTCTTTAGATGTGTAATAGCCAACTTTTTCTTTCCATTTCTATACCATATAGCATAGAGTATACTTATAGAAAGTATATTAACAGAAGATTTTAAAACATGAGAGTAACTCAGATATGGGAGTAAGCAATATAAGCCCCAAACCCCAAATACATAAGAGATATTCAAATTATTCTCAGGTGAGGAATAGAATATCGTATTATGATGTTTTTCCTTTTCAAAGACATGAGCTTAAAAGAATATGTTCGTATACATTCACATATATGTATACAACACACATATGTATGTATACAGGGGGAGAGAGAGAGATATCAAGGCAGTAAGGCCCGGATACTCTCACTTTGTGCTTCATCTGTTTATGATTCTTTCTTAACATCAGCAAGAAAATGCATACTTTGTAAGATTTGGAGAGTCTTTCACAGCAGTTCATCAGTTTTCAACCGGATCTTTACTTTCACTAGGGCCTGGTCTAAAACATGGCAAAATAAAAAGAAAGGAAGGAAGGAAGGAAGGAAGGAAAGAAGGAAGGAAGGAAGAAACAAAGAAAGAAACAAAGAAAGAAACAAAGAAAAGATACAGACTCTCCCACTGTGGCATCAAGACTGGAGATAATAAACCTCAAAAAGTATCTATTTTTTTTGTGTGTGTGTTTCCCTTTTCCTCAGTGTACCATTAGTCCCTTTAATATCCATGAAGTAACAATTAGTGACAAAAGAATCCACTGACCGAAAGGGAAAGGGAGGGCTGTATGGATGATTTGAAGGGAGGAACAGGAAAAAAGAATTAGATTATAAACCCTAGAGAGGCTATGGACTCCTCCTTTAATCCTAGCACTTGATGGGTGGGGTGGGGGAGCAGAGGAATCTCTGTGAGTTCAAGGCCAGTCTGGTTTAGAAAGTGAGTTTCAGAACAGCCAGGGTTACACAGTAAATTCCTGTCTCGACAAGCAAAGCAGGGGAAAAGATCAGGAAAAATAAATAAATAACCCTTTCTTTTCTTGTACAGTTGATTTCCAGTGATCTGAGGTTTTGTGTTAGGCACAGTGACAGCATCCTCTACCAGCGTCAAGGGTCAACAAGTCAGTCTAGTCTCTGGTGTATGTCATTCACAGCAGTTTGATGTCTCTGTTTAAAAATCTCAACTGGTAGAAGTGCTTCTGTTATCATCTAGTGAGACTGAATATATGTCTGTCTTACAGTTCATCAACTTCAGTGCAGAATATTTTCCACTGAAATAAATACATGCACAATAATCCTTGAAACAGACGACCTCTGGGTCTTTATTCATCGTTTTCTCAAACTGCAAGCAATCCAAATACCCACTAACAATAGAAAAGACAAATGCATCATGATTTGGACACTTGGAAAGTTATTCATCAATGAGCTACTTCAAACTTCTGCTTCATGCCAAAATATGGACAAAATTCATCACATGACAATGAAATAATAGATGTACATGAATGAATGTGCATTCCTGGGTGGGTCATCTTATGGGCATTCTTTAGATATGAAGAAGTTCATGAGAAAAGTGGTTGCCTTAGAAAGGAGATAGTGAAAGAAGCTGGTACCAAGGCACTTTTGGGGAACCGATAATCATCTTTCTATAGAATAGACTTAGAGAGGTGCATCTACTTTATGAAAGTGTACTAAATTGCATACTTAAAACATGTTCACTGTATCCTGGCATTCTATGCTCTCTCAAAATAAAACATATTTGTCTCATAGTCTAAAAAATCAAGTGATGTAGAATACAAATTTAATAAACCTTATACAGCACTATTTTGTCCTCATACAAATTAGCGACTAAAATTAAAAAGTTACATATAGAGGGAGCCAGTGCTGTCATTGAGAATAGTGATCACTTTACAGGAGAGAAGTTGTTTGTTGGCCCTGAAACCGTAACACTAGACTCCTGGTATCTATTATTTGTGTAATATCATAACCTCATTGTTTAGTCTGAAAAATATTTAACAAGCAAACACAGAAAGATCACCCTGACGTAGTGTTTTCTCTCCTCCTTTCTCTCTCCTCCTTCTCTGCCGGTTTCCTTTGTTCAGAGCGGAGACTCTCTCTTTACATTTCCCTCTGACTCTTCAGAGGGAATATTTTTGGCATACTTACTGTTTGAATCATCCCGTTCCTATGTAAATTATGCAGAAAGTCACCATCTCTGATTTTGTGCCTCCCCCAATATTGAGAAAAGACTCCAAGTGAATATATATTAAGCAAAGTGATACGGGAGTGTGAATACCCGTGAATGACACAAGAAGAGTTGGCATATGGGCCAGCTGGCACCCACGATCTGACTTCTGACCCAGGTCCTGTGTTATAGGACGGTAGTTTGACATGGTTTAGTTTAGCTTTGTGACGGTCCATGGCTATTGTTTCAAGGTCGCCAATTTCTGAAGACTTGACATTTTTCATATGGTTACTCTTACACTTTTCTTAATGAAATGGCAACATCACAAATCCTTTCTAAAACGAAGTGGGAATGAAGGGGATAAATAAATAAACAATGAGGGGACCATAGGCCAACTAATTAGGATCACAAAATCAGAAAGTTCATCTTAATAAGAAGCAAGTGTCACCTTGTTTTGCATTTATTCATAATCTGGAAAATGGTGACAGGAAATCCTTGTGTCATTAAAAAAAAAATCCTCTGATAGTCAATGAGCCATAACCGCTATAAATAATTTAAATTCTATCACATTAAAAAAAAAAAACAAAGGTTTAGCTGAGTTTTACCAGGTAAGCATGGGGCACTTAGCTATCCCCACAGCAGATGGGCCCTGTCAGACCACATACACATTCCAATTGTAAAACAGACTCTCAGATGACAGAAACCAGAGAATGCACGCGAATCAATGAGCCCAGCACACCTTACTTAAAGAGAGTGTTTGACAATCTGTAGAGAGACAGTGTTGAAGCTTCCTTTGTGGGGGAAGCCCGGGGTTTTAATTAGTCAAACGTCATGATTTTCTAACTGGATTTTAAAAATAAGTAACCCTTTTTAACAGTCTATTTAAAAATGATTTTATGCCACTGATGTTGGGCCTTATTCTCTGCCAAATTATAACTTTTGTTTTCATGATATGAAAGTGCAATGCTGTTCAATGGAGAGGGAAACAACCTTAGACACATCTTTCTAGGACATCTGGTAGCTGAATTCTTAAGTAAGTGCGCTTGCAGTGGGATTTGATTGCTGTGTTCTCATAGAATAAGAATCAGATGTTTGTAGCAGCATTATTTGTAATAGCCAGAACCTGGAAACAACCTAGGTGCCCCTCAATGGAAGAATGGATCCAGAAAGTGTGGAATATATACACATTAGAATACTACTCAGCGGAAAAAAATAATGACAT
>JAQHUG010000296.1:1604413-1615963 GCA_028555095.1 Dicrostonyx torquatus
CTTTTCTTATGAAGGTATTTTATTTATTATTTCCTATGAAGGTATTTATCCCTATGAGCTGGCTTGGTTAATTATTGTATTGCTACAGGCCCCTATATTCTTATAGGGAGTGGCACTATTAGGAAGTGTGTCTTTGTTGGAAGAAGGATGTCACTGTGGGGCAGGCTTTGAGGTCTCCTATGTTCAGGATACCGCCTTCAGTTCTCTCAGTTGACTTCCTGTTGCCTGCAAGATGTAACACTCTTGGTCACTACTCCAGCACCAAATCTGCGTGCATGCATCCATGCACTCCATCACGAGATAATGGACTGAACTTCGGAAACATTAGTTTTATACGGACAATGAAGCATTTTCCTTATAAAAAACTACTGTGGTCATGGTGTCCCCTCACAGCAATAGAAACCCTAACTAAAACAGCCTTCTAGCTTTCCTTTCATTAGTGTTACCTCTAAAATATGTGTAGCACTAATTTATAACCCCTTTCTTCTAGGCAGCAAATTAGAAAATCTTGTTTGTTTGTCTTACTTACTCTGACATATCAGCTGAGATTTTTAGGTCATTTATATGTAATGTGATGTCCTCATGATTGGGTAAATCTGAAACATTAATCCTTTGACCCTTTTACTCCATATGAGTTTTGTTCCCTTTTCTTATGTTCTATTCTTTAGGATTATTTTGTGATTTTATTTTACATATGTGATGTGCATTTGTGTGTGTGTGTGTGTTCATGAGTATGGTATATTCATGTGTCTGTGTATGTATGTGTGCATATATGTATATGATATGTGCATGTGTATGATAAATATGTATGTAGCACTCATTTTAAGAGTGTCAAATATATTTTATTAAGAATGTCCAAATATATATATTTTATCTTTTAATAGTTTATCTTATGATAACAGTGTACCCTTTTATACACAGCTTGGCATTTTTCATTTCATCTCTGATTTTTTGATGATCTTTGCACAGCTTCATTTCACATCTATCATAAACCACTCAATGTATTATTATTATTGCTTACATTGCTATCTTTCAAATAAGCTTCTAAAATTTAAAAAAAAATCCTTTATGTATATTCTTTCCAATCTTCAATGCCATGTCCACTAGACATTTCCTTCACTTCACTTCCTGTCAATGGTGTAAAAACTCTCAAAGACTAAGCAGAGGCAACTAAATATCAAAGCTTACATTTCCTTTCTTTGGAATGACGTCACTATTTATTTGGTTGCTTTATTAATAGCCAAATATTTATATTTAAGATTGGGGCACAGGGCCTTGTGAGATGGCTTAGTGGTTAAGAGCATTTGCAGAGGACCTCGGTTTCATTCCTAGCACCCATATGTCCACTCACAGCCATCTGTAAACCCACTTCCATAGGACCTGATACTTTCTTCTCATCTCCTTGGGCACTTCACACACTACATACATAAGCATATAGACAAAACACTCACACACGTAAAATAAACGTAAATAAATCTTGAAATGCAAAAGAGCAGTGAGTAAACTTATTCTACTTGGCTCCATTTCTTATGTATAGAAGTACAGATAATTATCTTAAGATACTTTTCCGCTTCCTCTAGATTTTACAGCATGAGAATTTCTGTCTAAATGAGTCTCACACAAAAATGAGTTTTTATTCTTACAAGAAAAAATGTTGCTATCAAAAATGTTTAGAGACTGAAAACGTTAGATTCAGTGATACTGTAAACGTTTTTCATGTTGAATATCTGTTTGGGATTTAGGACCTTTGGGTCACCAGTCTTGAAATTTAAAAATGAGATTATGTGGTCATTTGCAATGCAAACAAAGTTAATATTACTTATAAGGACAATGTCTGAAATCATCTGAATTAAGTGTAGTCTTTTATGAGTATAAAACAGCAAAGCTATGGAAAAAACTAGCCCAAATTCAAACACAAATATTTTCTCTGCATGCAAATCATTTACATGCACAATTAAGAGAATTCATTAGGAGATAATGGGAAACACACAATCATACAAGTGTTCTGCCGGGCAATTTTTTAAACCTTATTCATAGTTTTCAGATACAATGCTAAATTGAATCTGTTTACTACATGATTATAAGATTTTCAAAGATTTCAATTAATTTCTTCTAAGAAAAAATAAGTACAGAGAACAAAACTGGGCTTCGATGGAAGAAAGACAGCTAATCAAGTCACCCAGATTCTATTGATCATGGTTCAGCATACATTTCTTAGGTGCTTCCCACCAACTTTTCTTTGCTGATAAACAAGGTTTTTAATCTACCCTAATAAGTTCTTCTACGGAAGGATTATCCCATCCTATAACAAAACAAAGCCTAAAGAAATAATGGTAAAGTCCTATGACTCCCTTGCTAACTTTTGAGACCTTACTCTTCATACTGAGTCACCTTGCCCAGCTTTAATACATGGAGAGGCCCTAAGTCTTACTGCAGCTTGACACACCAATGCTATTGATATCAATGGGAGACTTGCCCTTTGCTGAACAGAAGTGAAAGAGGAATTGGGACAGATAGGTTGGGAGGAACTGGGAGGAGATCAGGGAGGGAAAACTGCAGGTGGAATATAAAATAGATAATTAATTAACTTAATAAAAGAGTGAATGGCAAAAATATAACTCTCAACACTGGGCTACAAGTTTCTTCTCCCTCGGTATGTGAGTTGTGTTTGAGGATTCAATGCTAAGACACCATAGCGAGTTAAGAATAAACAGGACATAACAAAATGAATGGGGAAAAGCCCAAGAGGCTCCATCCCTACACAAATAACTACAGGCAACTGAGGAAAGCTGGGAGCAGTGGAGATGATGCTCCCTAGGAAAGAGCGCACCAATTGGTTGTCTAATGCCAAATGGTCAACCCTGAAAGCATACATGATGGTAATATTATATAGACTAAAAGATTATATTTGGGAATATATATGTATATACATATTTGTATGCAATAACAATTAGTGGAAAAAGAAGCCTTGAATTTGAAGGCAAGTGGGGAGGGGTATATAGGAATGTTATATATTATAACGCTGTGTATTGTAACCTCAAAAAAAAAAAAGCAAAAGTAGCTTAGCAAAGATAAACATAAGTAGCTAAATAGGATGACTTTCAAGCAAGCAGCATGAAGAGAGGAAAAAAAGAATCAATATGAACTATTATAAATTTAGTATATCCCATACTTCTAATTAAATAGATAATAAAAATTATCAATAAAAATAAAATTACCTCCGAAACCCAAAGTCAGCTTAGAAATCACAGCACTGCATACAACATCCCCTTCATCTTATGATAATAAGAATTTTGGTGGCTATAGGAGAAGTCTTATGTCTGTGAATCTGTTTCTAGAAGCCAAGTAGAAACAACAAGGGCCATCCCACAAAGACTCCCAGCTAAACTTGGACAGTCAACAATGCCAGTGCTTCTTAGGCATATTTATTACCTTCTTCAAGAATGTAAAAAACTTGTAGCGATAACATGTCTGTTAGGTACGGGGGCAGAATTATATATTTACATATAACACCTTTTCCTTTACGCCAAAATTACTTAACTACAGACCATTCAGACACAAAGAAATTCAAGCTATTTGAAAGTATGAAGAAGTTTTTAATTGAAACTTTCCCTTCTGGTTCCTGAAATATATTGAAGGGCAGAACTGCCAACTTGATTTTAGGAACTGCAAGTGTCTCATAGAGAGTTATACATGTTTATATACATGTAAATTTCACCTTTAAAAGCTAATGCATATATAGTGTGCACAGCAAACTTAAAAACTATCATTCTGAGACAGTAGAGTCTTTAGTTCAAGCAAATTAATAGTTGTTATGGTTATAATTACAAGAGAGGAAACTTGGCAGCCCTAAAACTGTGGACTTAACATGAGTTAGAATTAAATAATTGCATGTTTATGTAACCTAACTTCACAAGTCTACTCCAACAAAACACATCTAAAATATACAGGAAAAATTAAAAGACTCAAAGCGGTTGTAGCAATTGATTCTGTAATTCTGTAATGTGAGTCTATGTGGGTCATAAATGAACCAGAATATTCTTAAAGAACAAGCCAGTGGTTCCTCTTTCCCTCCATCCTCTCCAATATTTACTGTCTGATTCCAGATGACTACCATTCTGACTGGAGCGATGTGGTGTCTCAAAATAGTCTTAACTTCCTTTTCCCTGAAGACTAAGAACACTGACACTTAAAAAAACAGTTATCTGCTATTTGTGCTTCTCATAAAATGTAGTTGATCGCAAAAGTGTAAAACCCTAAGCAAAGCTCCAAGGCTTCATCATGGTCATTCCAACTGTATGGAAGTTCACTGAGATGTCTAGAATTTGGCGCTGGGAAGGTATGGGAATGACTGTCTGAATATAGATGCTTTGTATTTGTGGCTTTATTATAATAGACTGATATTTTTATTTTAAAAGAAGTATGTCTTACTATGTAATCACATCAAATCAACATATAAAATGATAAAAAAAAATGAGCAAACTCCAGTAGCAAAGCTCCATTTTGGTGCCCTTTGAAATGCATAATATAATAATATTTGAAGCTGTGAGCATGTTTA
The DNA here is from genome assembly GCA_028555095.1 of Dicrostonyx torquatus. NCBI lineage: Eukaryota > Metazoa > Chordata > Mammalia > Rodentia > Cricetidae > Dicrostonyx > Dicrostonyx torquatus. Next base: position 1,608,972 of record JAQHUG010000296.1, read on the forward strand.
TTTTCCATAGTCACCCTACACTTGTGAAGCTGTATAGTGTTATACAGAGTGTGTCAGTTTCGTATGCGCTGCATGACTTGCGGATATGTAGTTCCATGATCTCTTAAGGTTGAAGCATTTATAAAACAATTTCCATAGCTTCTTTCTTTTAATTCCGGTAGCCTGTATCTAGCATAGTTATTATTCTGTCATTCTCCAGTTGGGGAAACTGAAAGTCAGCTTTGCTATTGTTGCCAGATGTTTCCCACTCATAGTGGAAGGTATAAGCTAGAATACAGCCTTCCTGGTCTATTATCTCATTCTTGAAATAAAATCTTGCAAGCATTAGAGGTAATTCTGTTGTATATTGGTTAGACTTTCAACAGTACTTATTAACTGAACGAGAAATAAGAAATAAAAGTTGTTTTGTTTTTTTTTTTTAAAAAAAAAAAGCCCTGTTAAGGGATATGCTTCTGTTTTTCTGGTGCATTCATTGTGACACAGTTTGAAACTTACAAAGTATAGAGCAATCTTCTCTTTGCCTTGTTTGTACATTTTCCAGCAGAGAACATTTTGTTAATGCCTGACATTGCTTTAAAACCAGCATAAACAAAACTGGTACCAAGCAACTGGGAAAATAGCTTACAGGATTTTAAAATGTTGCCAATTTACATTCTGACATTTACCAAGCAAAAAGGGCACACAATACAGGTTAAACAATTATGGCATACTTCTCTGAGGTCTGCCCAGGCATCACATATTTCAGCAGAGAGATGTAAATTGAAAGTCTAATATCTAATATGCAATCAATTGAAAATAAATGTGTCAGAGACACAACACAGGCTGTGCATAAAAGAAGTTCTCCATACTTCATCTATAAAAGGTGAATACGTGGCTGATGTATTCACCAAATTATCATTGGGAACACGTTCACTCCAAGTGTTAAGCTTGGGGTATGCTTCCTCAGTAGAAGATATGGGATGCAAATACTTAATTCCTTTTTGAAAAAATTTTAAAAAGTAGAGTAAAACTATTTCCTTGGAATGAAAGGGCGTTAGGAAACTTAAAATAAAAATTAAGCAGCTTGGGAAATAGCTCAGTGGGTAAAATTTTTTCCACAAAATTATGAAGACCTGAATTCAAATCCCCAGTACACAAATCTGCCGAATGCTTTCCATGAGCATCTCCAGAGCATAAGTGGGAGGAAGAGACAGAAGAATGCCTCAAAGTTAGCAGGTGAGATAGTCTGCTATATGAAACAGAAAAAACAGGACAAAGATTCTGTCTCAAACAAGGAGAAGGCAAGGACCAATACCCAAGGTTGTCTGTCCTTGGACCCTTTGATTTCTATATGTATAGACATGCCCCTATTTGTATGCATGATATTGTAAATGCGCTCGTGCCTACGCATATCACCCCCCCCACACACACACACGGGGGGGAGTGTGAAATCCCTAGAAAATGTCTCCCTGAGATAAACCTAGAGGACTGAAGATCCCTGAAAACGTGTTGCTAGCATTGAAATCAGAACCTAGAGGCCACTGTGGCCTCAGCTTGCTGGTAGTATAGTGGTCTCACTTGCAGAAGGGCCCTGGGTTGTATCCAGCACTGATACAAACAGAAATCCTACAAGCTACCCAGAAGTCTCAGAACGAAGGAGTAGCTTCCAAAGTATGAGACAATCTACGAGCGGAAGAAGTATACGGGGTACACGGAAACACCTTATGTTTACTTATTTATTTTATTTGTGAAAATATAGGATCATATATTTAGTCAGTAGCTATCCAGCAGCTGGCATCCTGTTTCTGGAGCTCTTACAGTTTTTCTGGTCCCTTCTGGAGAGATTCTTTTCTGCACTTTGGGTGTAGAGGGTATGTTATATATGTACTGTTGAGGCTGCATCCCCTGTGGTTGCTTAGTTTCTGCATTTTGAACAACTGTGGGCCCCTAAAATAATGCTTATCTGTTACCAAAGAAGTTTTTTTGATGAGTGTTGAGAGCTACACTTATAGGCTGGGCTAGTACAGTAACTATGTGTTTAGAGCTAGGACTAGGAACATGGGAAGCATGAACATACAAGGGTCATCCTTACCTTTGAGCTAGGCCTAGGAACATGGAAAGCATGTACAAGCAAGGGTCATCCTTACCTTTGGAGCACCACTTAACCTTGGTACTTTCACGTTTGCAGCCTGATACATCAATGCCCACTGTGGATTCAGAAGGATTCCAGAGTTTCTTGTGATGTCTCCATGCAGTACAGGTTAAGTGCCTGGAAAAGAGAAATTGTTTCCAGTGGTAGGATTGGCCTGATCCACTGGCAGCAAGTAGGTTAATCTCACAGGACTTTCTGGATAAACTGTGCAGATCATGGAGATTTATGACAGCAGGCAAAAGATCTGTTGTTTTCTCCAAAGTTTTCTTCAGGAAGAAATAAATTGTTGAAGAAAAATGTCATCTTGGGGTTTTTATTGCTGTGAAGAGACACCATGACCACAGTAACTGTTATCAAAGAAAATGTTTGATTTTGGCTTCAAGTTCAGAGGTTCATTCCATTACCATCGTGGTGGGACATGGCAGCGTGCAGGCAGACATGGTACTGGAAGGGAAACTGAGAGCTCTACATCCTGATTTACAGGCAACAGGCAACGGGTCTGTCTCACTGGGAGGGACTTGAGCATGTACAGGACTTCAAAGCCTACCTTCACCGTCACACACTTTCTCCAAAAAGGACACACCTACTCTTACAAGGTCACACCTCCGAATAGTGCCACTCCCTTTGGGGGTCCATTTTCTTTCAAACCACCACAAATGTTTACTTGGAATTTTTGACACAACTAGGACATTTTCATGTTTATAAGTTTATAAGTTCTGACAGCCTCGCCACAGCAAAAATGCTTGATAGTCACTATTAAATGTCCTAGTTGTGTTAACAAAAATTCAGCATGGGATCATACACTATTTAAGAATTTTCTTCTTTCATTTTCTCATTTATAAAGTGGGAACAAATTTGACAATTTTTCTCAAAAGTTTGTTGAAAGGATTAGATGTGGTAGTTTCCATAAAGCATTTATCAGATAGGTAGGTACAAAGAAAATGCTTGATAAGAGTCATCATTATAAATTCTTGCTATTAATTATTTTGACTCTTATCTTGGTGAAGACAAAAAGCAGAACAACACCCTGTGACTAAATGATGATGTAACGTTCTTCTCTGGAACTGTGTGAATGACTCAAAAGAGTATCAATTGACTTGTAATAACAGATTTATACCTTAGTTTTGCCTGCGCCCAACACACACACACACACACAAACACACACACGAGAGAGAGAGAGAGAGAGAGAGAGAGAGAGAGAGAGAGAGAGAGAGAGAGAGAGAGAGAGACACTAAAGAAAGCAACTTAAAAATATCTGTTTAAACCACAACTTCCCCAAGGTCAGGCCAAGAGGAAGGGGACCCTATCCTTCTATCCAAGAAGCACAGCCCTATTAGGACAGACACTAAGATCTCAGTGTCTTATCAAAGAAAATGTTTGATTTTGGCTTCAAGTTCAGAGGTTCACCATATTCACAATGGTAAGTTATAAATGTATACATTTAATAGTGACTATCAAGCATTTGTTATGGCGAGGCAGTTCATTTGTTATGGAGGTTCAGTCCATTACCACCATGGTAATCTTGTTCTCTATCATACAGTGACACAACAGCCCCAGCAGATGCCACTTCCTCCTCAGGCTTGTAGAGTAGAATCCGGACTCCTCTCTGAACTCATTTAGGTAGCATTCATCACTAGCAGAGACTTTGTTTTGTCAAAAATTCCAAGTAAACATTTTCATGTTTATAAGTTCTGACTGCCTCGCCACAACAAATGCTTGATAGTTACTATTAAATGTATACATTTATAACTTACCCTTGTGAATATGGTGTAATCTTACATTACCTATTTCCTGCCTGCCTGCCTGCAACTGGCATCAGAATTCCAGGAGACTGTGGTAGGGCCCGCATTCAGTTCCCAGGACATGTCTAGTATAACAGATGCTCAATAAATGTCAAATGCACAGATGACAGATGAGCTGATGAAAATCTTCTCCAGTGTGCAGAAGAAATGAGTGTCACAGCTGACCCAAAGGCTCTCCCTGTTGTCATCCTGTTCCATACCAGCATGGACACATAAGGGTTCTACACGTTGCTAACTGCTTCCTTCATAGTTACCAGACTGGTGGACATGCACGAGCTCAATCTTGAAGAATGTGTCCAGGGCGTTGTTGCTAAGTATTACAGATACTTCTTGTGTTTAAGATGAGTACAAAACAATTTTTAAAGTAGAGAAAAACCTATCACATATGGGAATAGAGAACATTCAGCAGCTCAAATGATTTAATTTACTTTCTGGTGAACATGAGCTTTTTGACTTTTTCAATCTTATGGTTAAATGCCTTCAAGTTGACTATGAATTCCTTTTTAACGCTACAGTCTATGCCTCTGCTTTCTTGATAGTCTTGGAAGCACTCTTGTTCATATTATCTCATGGAAAACCATGTACTTCACAGAGAACAGCAAGACAGATTTGAGGTCCCATGGGAGGGAGGGAAGGCTTCAGGAGTACAAATTGTTTGGTTATCACTACACAGAGAGCAGTTGATCAGCTGTTCAGACAGCCTACTTCTTACTCTTGCCGTATTTTTGGCAACTTCTCCAATTCCATCAAGGACTGGAAAAATACCCTGTAAGCCAAAGCTTTTAGAACACCTGCCCTGAGCAAATGTTGAACTGATATCTGAGCAGAGAAATCGTTCCTGGGGCCACACCTCCAATTCATGCTTGGCCCTAACTTCAGACTTCTTTCTTTCCCCCTAACATACTCCTCTGTAAACAGATGCAAAACCATGGTGATGTTGAGGGGGGCACTTGCCAAGGCAGTGAGGGAGGACTTTGTTCCTGTCCTTTATCATTCCCAGCTCATACACGACCCAGGTCAGTGTCACCTGCCATTCCAGTCTACTGACAGGTGTGGCCAATTAAGGAACCAGAGAAAGTCTCTAGCGCATTGGAATGTTAATTACTGCCCTATCACTCATCTCTTTTTGCTGTGAGCTATAGTTGGGGGTTGAAATTCATAGTGTCTTTCTCTGTGTGTGTCTTTCTGTCGTTTTGTCCCTCTGTCTCTTCCTATGTCTGTCTTTCTCTTACTTTCTCTCTACCTCCCTTACTCCCTTTCCATTTGTATGCTTCTGGTTCTGTTCTTCCATTTCTTTTAGCTTTCATTAATTTTCCTTTGGTGAAGATTATTTTAGTGTAACAAGCTATTGCCATCTAGCAGTTTATCAAGTTAAGAATTCTCTTTTGAATTTCGACAAAACTAAAACCCAGAACTATAAAGACAAAATGCTAAATTCTTATGGGTGCTGAATAATTTTTGAACTTATTTTAGGATGCACTTTATCATAAAATTATTTAAACAACTTCAAAACATTATTTACATTAAAACTTACCACAAGTCTAAATATAGACGTCTCCCTAGAGTCTAAGGCCTGGATGGTATTTATATCACTCCTTTGAACAAAAATGCAATATAGAACACTGATGGAAGACATTTGTATCAAAAATTGCTTTATTCAAGTTTTCATTAAGTCTTTCACATATCAAAACTAGTGTTTAAAATCCAGCGTCAAAATGTCAGAGATTCTCAGAAGTGGGGGTTTGAAAATTATTGTGCCAAAACATGTTCACTTAGCCCTCTCAGTTATATTATATTGGATTGAATTTTAGATGTGAAAATTGAAAGAGAAAACATATCTACATACAGAGCATTCCTAAAATAGTAAAAAAAAGTATCAAAAAATAAATAATGCCTAGGATATTTTAAACTTAAAGAGAAAAAGCCTTAGAGGGATGGGTTATTTACCATAGCATCTGACTACATTAGTGAAGAGATAAATCTGTGTGTGATATTGACAAAGAATTATGTATATATCTACTGAGTAAAAGTCTAAAAATTACTTTCAGAAAGAGCTACGTCAAAATGAATAATTCTGGCTGAAATGGGCACGTTAACACTATTAAAATGCAAGGATCATGACTTCTTTCAGAATTGCTATCACTCTGTCAAATAAATCATTGACATTTAAAAAGACTAAGTGTGTTGAGAAATAAATGCCATAAAATAAATATATATATAATTCACATATATATTCATAGATAGATAAATTGATAGATGTATAGACAGATAGACATGCACATTTATTTAAAAAGAATTATAGGGTTGAGGTACCTTTGTTTATGAACATTCCACTGTTTATTGTCATTAGAAGTCAATGCAGGTTATTATCACATGACTTAACACTCCAGGTTATCAATCATTATTATTGCTTTTTTGATTAAATATCCAGGTATTGTGGATGACAGTTCCAATGATCTCTCTTCAAATTAATTGAAATTTAATTTTCTCTGATTTCCCACGTTTGAGTGGACTCTGAGGTAAAAATTTTATACTCTAATTGAAATTTTTTATTGATAGTTGCCTGTTTATTTCTTTCCCATCACCATCTTATGTCATTCAAATTAATTTTATTTCATCTTAAAATGTTTATAAGCATCATACATGTGATATCACAGATGCAAGAGTGATGCTGGTTCCATACTGGTCATATCTTCAAAATAGTCACAGACAATACTTCTTATATCCCATTTACATGGTGATACAAAAGGGGTTTCCTTGGGGAAAGTCATATTTTATAACTTGCACTTTTAACATTAAAAAATATTGATACAAAATTGTAGCGATAAGGCTATCTGAAACAGACAAACAAGCAAAAGACATGTGAGACAAGGAACTAACTGTCTTTAAGGTGTGTACAAAATATTCTATGAAGTTATTTCATCCACTGAATTCTATTCTCCTCTCTCTGTTCTTTGTTGAGTCCTATCAACATCAGACATCAGTTCAGGATTAGACAATGAGAAACAGTAATGTAGGTGAAGGGAAGAGTATCTCCTGTAGCCATCACTGCCAGGTAC
>JAQHUG010000296.1:1622023-1659920 GCA_028555095.1 Dicrostonyx torquatus
CTCTCATATTATACATTAATATGGCTCTCATATTATACATGGAAAGACATGTTTCTACTTCTTTAGGCACAAACAGACAGTTACTGAATTGATACGTAGTAGATCTATGTGCCGGCTAACATATCATTGATGAGTTACTGAACAGTTTTCACTTAGGTTTTCTGTAAGAGTGTGGATTCCTAAAATTACATAAATTCTCAATTTCAAAAGCATCTCTTCTACTCTATAGGTAACTTAAGCCCAGAATTAAATTCATCTGATATTTATGAATCAGACCGTAATCTTTATGCTTATTTCTAGAGCAGCAAGTATTTGAAGTGTTGGAATGACTTGAAAAGTCTGAGATGAGGTGAGAAAAACTGGCTGTTAGCTTTAGCTAAAACATATATGTTTTCTTTTAAGTCAGACCAGCCAAAAGGGATACACCATCTGCACAGTTTCAAAGTCAGGTATTCACTGCAGCATTTCTGAAGCATAAGGATAAACCTGCTGGGTGATTCCCTGTGAAAGCATTGCTTAAGGCAAGCTAGGTTAATATGATATATGCCTTCTGGAGGTAAAAGTGAGCAGAAATAGAAATTTTAATTCAATACTGTGTAGAAATATTATAGAAAAACATTTAAAGACTTCCCTCCATATGGTCCAAACTGACTGAAGACGAACGGGTTATCTCATTTCTTCTCATAGGTTATGGTCACATGGCTCATAAGCGAATTGATCACAGTAGTCAATTTTTTAGTTAAACAATATATCTCATTAGGTCAAAATGAAGAGCTACAATGTTTTTGATTTTACCGTTCAAAGCTTAAACTTATCAACCATCTAGTGAAATCAGTTGCTTATGATGCAAACTTACCTAGTTATAAAATTTTCAAAGATCACTGTGTCACCTGAGTATAAAGTGGTAATCAATGTTGAATATTGAATATACACACTCATGAAAAAACACCTCATCTTTTAATGTGAGCAGAGAGTAAATTGTAAGGGGCAAATTGCGGGGAGGGAAGAGTTGGTGTTAAGTATCAGCTCTGATTGAACTCAGCTTCCTGGCCTTTCTTAAATCCTTAATCTTTCTCTATGAAATGGGAATTAGGAGGAAAACATAACAGAGTGAAAGGGACAAAGCTGACGTTAGGAGAAATAAAGTCAGGGTCATCTCTCTCCTGACATGGCATGTAGAGGGCCAATATGTCCTCCAAGAAAGTCTTGTCCCTCCAGTGTTTCACTGTGACCTTTTCGAGCCCAGGAATTGGTCCAGAGTTTGCCTCCTCTCCAGATTATGCCAATCAAGTCCATGGGCGTAGCTCATCCTTCTGTCTCTATAGTATATGTCATGATCTACACAGCTCTCATAGAATCCCATTCGGTTTCATTCCCAGCAATTCTCTGAACCCACTTTACTTCCACTTTTCATGTCACTGCTTTGCATGAAATAATTTTCAAACTGTCGCATTATGAACAAGTTCTTCCCTGAGAGGCATTTTTAAAACAATAGCCCTGCATGGTATAGGGAGCTGTGTCCCTAGTCCCTGCTATAAGAGGCCAAGGCATGGTGGTTGTTTAGCTCAAGAAGTTGAGTGCTGCTTGGGCAACTCAACAAGAATACGTGTCAAAATAGAAGTACAAAAAAAAAAAAAAAAAAACTAAAACAACTTGTCGGCAAATGCTCCCCATTTTTATTTTCTTCTCACAGTGATCACTGTTTTCTGTATCATATAATTTGTTTATTGGATTTATTACGCCTTTCCCACTCTGTCCATTTCTATTACATAAAGAAGGAACTTTAGCATTTTTCTCAATGTTATCTCTCTCTATATGAACATAGTAAGCATTCAATAAGCATGCAATATTTGAGCTTCTAAATTGTCGTGGATTCTATATTTTTGCTCACATCAAAGTCTTTATTTTGGGTGCCTCTCTCTATGTGAAGGCAACAAAGAATGATGAAGTAGAACGCACACATGACTCTAAAGATTGGGGATCGAAGTGTACCCCAATCTTATGACATTAGAGATCTGATCTTTAATCCTCATCCTGTAATTGAAAATTACAATACCCTCTTTTCAGTGTTTTCCTAGGGCAAAATGAATATTTACATGAAAATATATACACAGTGCGCTATTAAAGAGATGTTTATCATTGTCATTCAACAAGAAAATCTGGCTGATTTATCTCGATTCATAAGAGTAGATTGGAGCATGAAAACTATGTTGAGATGTTTACACTATCTGGAAGTGACCTATAGTGCTCATTGGCTGGCTACGTAAAAGAATGTTAGGAATTTACTATGGTTCCAAGTAGCTTTTTGTCTCCTGTCTCAACTGTAGACTTAGTTGTACCAGCTGAATTATAATGCTATCTATCTTTTCTCCATAATGTTATGATGAACTGAAATAATCACCACTTCACTTTGTAGGCAGCATATATTTTTCATATCATATAACCTATTCTTTAGCAAACACTCTTAACTTTAAAATTGGAGGAAGGAAGTCATTTTGTATGTTTATTGTCACTTGGGAAAATTGATGTGGTAAGCTTATTGTCTGAAGAGAAAACTGCTATTTGACTCTGTAAAATAACCTGCTTTTCATACTGTTGGTATAGCACTTCATCTGAGAAATTGGGGAGGGAGCTGTTTTGTTTTGAACATTGCAGAAGCATAAAAATGAAGCAATTTCAATAACCACTTAAGAATCAAGCCTGAGCTCAAAGGACATCTAAGAAGCCTTCAGGAACAAAAGAAGTAGGAATAAAGGGGAGTGGTTGGAATTCCCCCCTCTTATTCGAGGTCTTTCAGGCTTTAACATGTGTCTTGCTTCAGATTCAGAACACAACATGAATTCTAAGGCTAAGCAAAATCCTTAGGCTAAAGAAACTGAGAGCAACTGAGAAGCAGTTAGCTACACTTATACACACTAAAACTCAAGATAAAATTCAAAGTTATTTGCTTTAATTAATCATGGCGGTTTTTCCTGAAACTCTCTGAAAGCCTGACACAGATCAAGAGTGCACTGCTGGAGCCATCGCCACTGCCACAACCCAGATGTATTCTTACCATTGTCATAGCCACTCTTTATTCTTGCTCCAAAGACTCCTTTCATAAAGCTGGAGAAACATTACATTCTGGTGCATTGTATTCATCTGAATAGATATAGACTGACTGGAGGAGAAACAAGAGAAGAGAGAGTTGGTAGGGTGCCCGGAGGTCACTGATCTAACCTGCTCACTTTGCAAAATGACAACAGGACCCGAGGAAGTTGGAAATGTCGTTAAACGAGTGAGGTGGAGATGAAGGGTCAAGTCCCTGTGCTAAATCTTAAGGTTTTGTTGACTTTGAGTTTCCCGTGGGACCTACTTTAATAGTTTTAAATATTAGATTATGGAGACAGATCAATTTACTATGATAATCAACAAGGCAGAGAGCAAGCTCCATTGTGCAAAAGAAGAGGAGTTTAGTTTGCTTTTCTTCTACTTCTGATAGAAGTGCCCACTTGTTAGTGCACGCTATCCTGGAAGGCACTATGGAGCTGAGAATGGTCTCAGGCATTCGCTAATACTCCCACCTCAGCCTGCAAAACTGCAGAGCTTAAAGATGTGACCTGCCATGTCCATGAAAAAAAAAGTTTATCTCTTAAGTGTGAAATGATATAGAAAATGTTTACAGCAATAAGTGATATGACTTTTATTTCACAAGGCATAAGCAATACAAATTAAGCACAAAAATTTGAAAGAACAGGCTCTGAGCTGTTGGTGACTTCTCTTAGAAGTAGACAGTGTGAATTATTATCATGTGTGATGTATTTTTACCTGTGACACCTAGCCTTCTCTATCCAGCTAATGTGCAGTCCAACACTGAGAAAAGCAAATAGGGCAGTAGGTATTATTCACCACAAACAAAGTCTGTTTCATCAGCACACAGTAGGGCAGAGGGTCTGCTCCACCACATTTATTATTATTCCATAAGACTGGTCTTTGACCTTGATATGTCCATATGCCCCTACACACCTTCCTGTCCAATAGTCAACTTCCCAAAAGATCACCTTGTTATAATTATATTAAGAGATCCTCATCCTCCTAACAATGAAGAAGGATAGGAATAGTCAAAAGACAAGAAGAAACAGAAAAGTCTTCCTCAATGCGTACAGAACTAGGAGTGCTTTACACATGTGTAAATATCATCCACACAGGCTTCACTCACCATATACACAGCGTTATGGCCTCTCTTTCCATTGTTCCTTCTTCTTGAAAGTGTCACTCATAAATTCACTTTTCAAAACTTCATGTGATCTGCTAATGACCCCATCATTAAGTCTATCGACACTAAGTTATTAAACAAATTCTAATTACGAAATAGAACAAGCTTCATTCTTATCTTTCATCTTCTCTCCTTTGTTTCTTCTCTTTGACCTTCATTTCTTCTCCACTCACTCTTATAGATTGAATTTTATCCTCCCAAGGAAGCTTTCGTCCTTAGCTACCATGCCTATTACCATATTCACCTTATTTGAACAAACATCTTTTGCAGCTATGATCAGGCTATCATTAGGGAGTGTGGGATCTGGTGAGGGAGAGAGAGAAAAACAGAGAGAATTTTAATTGATTAAAATTTGGACAGAAAAGAACACATAGGAAAAATGATTATACGTTGAGGTAGAAAGAGGTTATGTGTTAGAAGTCAAGGAAAACCTGAAGCTTCCCAAAAGCTGGAATACCAAAAACTATTGTTTCTGGAGAGAAAGATTTCACAAGGAAAAGGGCTTTATCTACATTACAAGTTTTGCATTTTCTCTAATGAATGAAAAGCTTCTCAACTTTAAGCCATCCCACACTTTCTTATGATGTGAATGAGTCTTCCTAGTGGAAACCACTCCTTCCTTAGTCAACAAGTCATACCCAAGCACATGACGCCATTGTCTCAGATAGTATGTGCCTGTGGCTGTACTGATACTGGGCAGAGAATTTAGCCTGCTATGAGCTAATTCTGAAAAGCATTCTCTTAAGGCGATAACAAAACATCTCAGCTAAACAGTATATTTGTCATGAGACTTTCCGCAGAACGTGAACCAGCCAAGACCAGTATGTCTTTGGTCACTGCCTATATATTAAACAAGGAACAGATGCAAATGAGAATTTTAGGAACACAAAACAATAAACAAAGTTATCCACTGTGTTGAGTGTACACTCAAAACTGAATGGTAAGTATATCTGAGCTAAGCCATATTTTCTGAGACTATAGCAAACTGATATTTCCTTTTTACTCCTTTACTGAAGCCCAGAGAGATACTGTTGATTTGTATGTTTCAGTACTCAGTTTGTATACTTATTTTTGTTTTATTTTTGTTGTTGAGTCTAGCCTTTAACGACTGAGCGATCTCTCCAGCCCTTTGTTTTGCTTTTTTTTTTTCCTTAAATCAAATCTGGTGACAAGAGGATTTCAATTTGTGACAGCTTCCTTCTCAAATGACAGCAAACAATTAGATCATCAAGCCTCTCATCATAGATGCTAGTCTAATGACTGCAGAGTAACAAAAAGGAATTTGCTAGCTAATGAATTGAGGTTGAACATGACAGAGCTAAAACCTAACTTTTACAAGTGGTCTCCACAAGAGTTCAAATTGGAGCTGTTGGGAAACACACATACTGAGCTTTGTCTACTTGTGACCTCATTTTTTAACTCTTCAGTTTTTCTGAAAATAGTGTGGATTAGGGACGCTGAGGTGGTTTAATTGGTAACATATTGCCACAGGAATCTGAGTTCAGATTTCTAGAACCCCTGTACAAATCTGGGTATGACAAAATAGGCCTGTAGCCCTGGGCTTAGGGAGTAGAGGGCAGGAGATGGAGGCAGGAAGATCCTTAGGGCTTGTTGAAGGACCATTCTATCCACGGAGCTCCAGGTTCAGTGAGACTCTCTGTCTCAAAAATAACCCCACCAGAGCACAACAGGTAACTGGGAAATGCCAAGAGAAGAGCAGAACAATTGGTATCCAATATCAAATATTCCGCCCTGAAAACATACACATAAGTAATATTATACAGACTGAGTACATTGTATTTATGTGCATATAGTTGCATGTAACAATGATTAATGAAAAAAAAAAGACCATGAATTTGAAAGAAAACAAGCAAGGGTATATGGACGATTTTAAAGAGAGGAATGAGAAGGAGGAAATTATGTAATTATAATCTCAAAAAAAGAAAAAGAAAAGAAATAAGAAAATAAGGTGGAAGATCTGGAGAGGTAGTTCAACAGTTAAAGGCACTTGCTGCTCTTCACAGAGGTCTAATGAATCATTCCCCAAACCCAAAAAGAGTGGCTTACCACAATCTGTCACTCTAGTTATATGTCATCTGGTGACAACTTCTGGCATTCAGGAGCAGCGCATACACGTGATGTACATACATACATGCAGGTACATACGCGCGTGCACACACACGTACATATTAACAAAAGTAAGGTTTAAAACCAGTATGGTGAGGACAGTGTCACAACATCAAGACTCTACACATGTGCACATACACCTGAATACCACACACACACACACACACACACACACACACACACACCAATAACACAGATTAAAAAATATAGCTGTGGATTCTCAAATAAATAAATGAACAAGGTAAAACATGCAAAATGTCTACTTTGAATACATTTCTATAAGATAATTTGCAAATCTTTACAGAGGTTAGATTTTAGAATTTCTCACAGCAGATATGCCTAAATTTCCATATATAAAGATATTTTACATTAGAAGCAAAAATATACAGAGTAACTGAACTATTAATGCAATCTTGAGCCTACTCGTCTCTCTTGGACATCTTATGAGTTCTGTGGATGTTTTCATATCCTCTTATGTAGTTGTTAAAAAATATGCAAGAGGAGCTCTTAGAAAACTGCCTCTATAGAATCGAAACTGTGCTAATACGTGTCTCAGTGTCCTGGACTGAAGTTGAAAGCCTGTCTCAACTATAAAATCTGCTATTGGTATCAGAATGATGGAAAGGCAATAATAAAGAATACCTGTGTCTACACTGCAGCAGAGACAATCAACAGGCTGTAGCGACCTAGGACTGGTGTTGTCCATAGCCTTAAACAGAGAAGCTTCCTTTTACAGTGAACAGAGGTTAATGAAAAGACTCAGGGCTGGGCAAGATCCCAAGAACAAGTGACTGTTGAGTGCTCAGCCGTAAATAAGACACCCATGTGATCCTTTCCAAGGCTCAGGGGATATCACAAAAGAGGAAGTCAAAAGAATGCAAGAGCCAGAGGACAGAAGGCAGGACCACATGGCCCTGTCATATATAGGCACAGAATGGCAATGATCAAATCACTTTAGATATAGCTATCTACCCATGTTTGGGTAGACAGTTCCAGACCCATGCCCACACAACCTGGTTAAACCCAAAAGACAACAAAGCAAAACCAACAACAAAACGGAAAGTCATGAATGTGGAGAGAGGACTTGGAGGAGGGAGGGCTGGTGGAAGTAGTAGAAGGCTAAGAGACGGTAATGGGATGAGCGTGGCCAGAGTTTACTGTTTTAATGGAAGATGGAATTCTCAAAGGATAGATTAATTTTTAAAAGAACTTTGGAGTCTGTAATCTGATATCTTCATATCCTAAAAGGAGGACTTGATGCTACAGAAGCAGAACTGTGGCTGGGCGTGACACAATTTAGGACTTCAAAATGTCCTCAGCCTTGATCCATCTTGCCTATGAAGTCATGAAGTGAAGAGGCCTTACTGTTTGGGAGATAGAAAGCTAATTGAAGACCATCTGATCCCACTGGTTGACAGATAAACACATTAGTCATTTTTGACGCAAGAAACTACGTCCTTAAGGCTGCATAATTGGTTCACAAGTTAGCAACAAAGTTGAAAGGTTTGGCTTTGCATTTGATGTCACTCTGTATTGCCACTATTCTAGAGAAGATGAAATCCAAACTCATTTGAAGTTCACAAAGGTTTGTTTGAGAAAAGCATTTCTTTTTTTCTAATAACTTTCAGGGAATTTGTTTATATTTATATCTGTCTGTACACTCTGCACACACACACACACACATTCTAAGACTCCATACTTTCTTATTTCTGTTTCACCATCTTATCCTTGTTATTCACCCTCTCCTTTTGCAGTTTCCTTTCCCACACCTATGTCTTTTTGCTTTGTTTTGAGTCCTGCTGAGTCTTACCAGGATTATCTGTTTTTTTCACTTTGATTTAAGCAGATGCTCTGGCATTGTCAATCTCTACCACATCCAGGTTCCTAGCATCTTTGCTCTCAGGTTAAAAAGCTCGCCACATGATGTGGGATTTCCCTCTGCATGCTGTGCATACCATTGGCTAATAAAGAAACTATCTTGGCCTGTGACAGGGCAAAAGAATAGATCTAGGCAGGGAAAAGTAAACTGAATGCTTGGAGAAGGAAGGAGGAATAAAGAGAAGCCAGGTAGCCCCGCCAGAGACAGATGCCGGAACTTTACGTGGTAAGCCACAGCCACGTGGCAATACACAGATGACTAGAAATGGGTTAAATTAAGATGTAAGTGTTAGCCAATAAGAAGCTAGAGTTAAAGAGCCAAGCAGTGATTTTAATTAATACAGTTTCTGTGTGGTTATTTCAGGGCTAAGCAGCCAGAAACCAACAAGCAACCTCTTACAACAGCATTCTTATGCTAATGAGTGACTGCCCAACCTTTTCTGAGGGAACTTGCACTATAGACCATAAAAGCATTTGTAGATAAAGTTATTTTGTCTTATTGTAGAGCTAGAACAAGTCTGAGAATACATATAACATATCTTCTGACGTTCAAACAATATATATTGCTGGCCTCCTCTGTTGCTTTTGTGTGGGACACAATAGGCTCCCGTACTTCCTGTTGACTTCCCAAACCATAGCAGTGTAAGAGCACACACATGGCAAAAGTCAACAATTCATAACTCCAGTCCAAGGAGATCTGACACCTTCTTCTGGTCTCTACAGTCAATGCACACACATGTTGCACAGACTTAGATGCAGGCAAAACACCCATACACATAACATAAAAAATTAAAATCTTTAAAACTTTGTTTTACTTTTAAAGAGCAAGACCTATGTGCAGCAAAGGGCGATGTTTTCTCATGTAGCTCCAAGCTCTACCTGTATTAGCCATTGACTGAGAGTCCTGTTGCTCAGTTTGGATAGAAATCACACGAAGGCAAAACACAGCTCCTTTCGGTGCAGCCTGCAGTTCTCAGTGCTAGTTCTCAGTGCTAGCTGTTCTCAGCAGCATCTTGTGCTCGGTGTTACTAGCTGTCTCTGCCAGCAGCGCAGCCTGCTCCTTTAAGATGGAAATCACAGCTAGGCAAACTAAAACCACCAGAATGAGGTTATATAGGGGTTTGTGCTGCAAGGTAAAGAAGGCAGTATAAAAGACAGGATTCCTGCTGTCTTTTTAGGTTCTGCCTCACTCACTCGAGATTATGCATTGTTGGCATCCCCGTTACATGTTTAATAGAGTGAATAGCAATGCCTGAAATGTAGACTCTTGTCCACATGTCAGGAAGACACTTCCACACAGGAAGTCCATTATTATACTGAAAGCTGTCATATTATATAGTCTGAGGGTATCCCATCAATTAGACCCTCTCTCACAAGTCAGTTCTAGCTTTGTAACTAATTCATCCATCCACCCATTCACGTACCCATTTAACAAATATGCATTAAGATGTAAAGTTAACAACTTTCCTTGCCCTGGAATCAAAAGGATCTAGAGCCCACCTACCCCTACACCATATGCCAATTAAATCCTTAATTTTTTCAATTTTTTCCAACAAATGGCCCCTTTTTCTGTTTTGCTCCTTTGTTTTCTTTTTATTCTGGACAAAATGACTTAAAAACTTATTGCAAGTAAGCCACATAGTTTCAACATATTTCCACTGCTCCCCCAAACACCACAGAAGAAACAATTTACACAGCAGGCTGTGTTAGGAACATGTCTCTCAAAAGAACAAGTTTACCCAGACGGTAGGATACTGTGTGTTCTCTGTCTCCAAATCTGGCCAGTTGATTTGGGAGCTGTAGCCAAGCAGTGTTCTTCACTGGTGAGGATGGCTTCCCTGGTGAATGAGCACACCTTTAACTGAGAGCCAAGTACGTATCCAGATAGTGAAAACTTTTCACTGAAGAGAAGAATCAAAAATGGGATATCTGTCTAGATCTGAATGATGGTGGCAAAGATAGGAATGCATCTCAATTATGTGTACCAGTCCATCACAGAGACAAGGGAAATGTTAGAGAAGAGAGAGGGAACAACAAATTTTAGATGCCCCATGTTTACATCAGCAGCTCTTGGTTAAGGCATACAAGATGTATAGCATATAGAAAATTCTAGAGACAATTTGATTTGCTTGTTGCATAGTTGTAGCATAGTAGGATGCACCACCAGTATCTCTTTGTAGAAATAAGGCTGTCACCTAGCATTATGGAACATATCAGACCATATTCTCTGGAATGAATGACTTAGCCCAAATGTCAACAAAGCCTTGGTGATAAATCAGCATCTCTGATGCATTTATTTAATTTTCATGGAACAAAAAGAAAAAGTTGTCACCTGAAATGTTTTCGTACACGCACACAAGGCATTTCTTCATGAGATGTATGAGGACTTTCTGTTTGTGTTACTGCCTCTTTACATTTTTTTCCTATGAGGAGCCTTCTTCACCAAGGAAACCAGTGTCAAAGACAGTGCAGCCAAGCATAAGGAGAAACATGAATAAAACAGCTAATAACATGAAGCAAACAAACGATGCCATCAAATTCCCATGGTAATAAATCACAGCTTAGAATGAGGTTTAAATGCACTGAGAATTTCACAATTCTTCTCATGATTTATTACCACTTCCACAGATTGTCTCCTAAAACACTGCGAAAAAAAAATAAGTTCATAAATAATCTAACTGCAAATAAAACATATTTACTTAATGTCAATCTGAAAGTCTGAATAAAGATAAATGCCTTACTTTGGGTAACATGTACATGAATGTGGAAGTGTGCTCTCTTTGAACATATTTTTCAGTTCTCTTGAGGTTTCCAAACTAAGTTGGATGGTTGAAGAAACAAATTACAGCACTATCTGATTTTAAGTGTATATACAGATATGCATATATATGGCTATATTTATGAAACTTATTTAAAAGATCAATAAAATAAAGTTTCTATAATTTATTTAAACCAGCAATATAACACAAATAGACCCTTCACATGAAAACATAAATAATACATAAAAAGATACAGATAGATGGATGATCATAGTCTTCTGCATTTCTTAGTCCAGGATGCCATAATCCCATGGGCTGTGTGGCTCACCAACAGCAGAAACTTACTGCTCGTGGTTCTCCAGAGTGGGAAGTGCACAAACAAGGCACCCTCAGATTCAGTTTCAGAAGAGGGCTGGTTCTTAGTTCACAGACAGCTATCCTGTCACTCTGTCTTCTCAATGTAGAGGAGCAAAAAATGTGCTAATAGTGATTTTTATCAGTGTGTTGAAACCATACATCACCTATTTGGAGTCCCACCTCTTAGCAGTCATCAATGTGCTTCCACAAACAAATTTTTGATTATTACAAACATGAATCCTAAAACGTTTGACCCCTGGTCATCCAGACATTATAATGCTTTAAAGTAATCCCAGGAGGAATTTCCATGGGCATTAAAAAATTAATGCTGAGCTGAAAATAAATGAGCTTAGAGGTGAGGGGTGGTAGAGGATAGCTTTGATCTTTTGAGCAACGTAAGCATATATTTAAAAGCTCTAAGGAAAGAGCATAAATAATACGGGAGTATTGGAAAGACCCTAAAACCTCAAAGGTGTTTGAATAAAATAGCCATTAAGGGAGAAAAAGGACTTTACAATATGATCAAAGTACGTGTATGATCGAGGTGAAAAAGCATTGGGCAGTTGTGACACATGGATTCTAGATACTGTTGGCAGAAATGGAAAGGTAACAGCCACCCTGTCCTTGGACCTTACGTCATACACCAAAGTATTTAAACTCTTTGTATTTTAAGGGGACACTAAGAATCCAAGTCACATCATGATTCTAATAATTGTCTTTATTTTTCAATGCCTGTTACCTTGGTATCTTTATCTGTGTCTCCATAGCCATTCCCATATAAAAGCACAGCATATAAAAGATACATAACATGAAGCTTCTGTAATTCATTTAAATTAACAGTATGACTTCAGTAGATACTTCACATGAAAATATATATAATGTATATATACATATTATATATTAATACACATACACTAGTATATTAGTGCACATATACATATACTACTATACATGTATATATAAAGGCATAGATAGATAGATAGACAGACAGACAGACAGACAGATAGATAGATAGTCTGGACTATGTCAGTGCAGCCTCTTTAGCAATGCACAACCAGAGCAACTCTGCCCCACCCTGAGGTGCATAGAACTAATGGAAGAATTAGGTCTTGCTAAACCTCATCTTACTTGATGAAAAATCCTCAAAATCAAGGAGGGGGAGAGGTAGAAGGTTAATTTCAAGTAGATTAGCATTTAGAATATCTGTAGATATAAACACCATGCCTTGAACAACTAATAAATGGTGCACATGTGCCAGTCTGGCTAGGATGTCTATTAAAGCGACAGTTCCTAAACTGATTGATCACCTTTTTGATCCATCTGTGGATCTTTAAAACTCTTAATTCCCAGCCCATACTCCAAATCCACTCAGTGACTCAAGGATGCTCTTACACGGTAGCTAGGAATTAGTGATTCTAATTCTGAGCAAGTTTAGAAAGCACTGCACTAGACTTAATACTTGATATGAACTGAATATAGTTTCTTCCCAGTTGATCTATTGAACTCTTAGCTCCCAGTACTTCAAAATGCAACCACATTGATTAAATGAATCCCTTAGAGGTAATTCACAAGAAGCTAGTAGGATAGTTCCTAATATGGGTGGTATCTTTCTGATAGCAGTATATTTATAGATAAATGTCTGAGCCAGTAGGGATGTAAGCAGATGGAAGAATGAATGCCATGTGAACTCAGAGAAAGGGTCTCTTTTAAGGCGAGAGAGATGCCTTAGGAAGTCAATCCTATTGTTTCATCTTCAAGACCATATGAAAACAAATTTCCATGGTTAAACATGCAGTCTTTTTATATACAACTGTTCCTTTATTTGTTGATGATTACACATTGATTATTCTTGTATAAGTATTTTGTGTTCTTTTTTAGCATTACATTTTAAATTGTTTTTTATTAAGCTACATATTTTTTCCTGCTGCTCTCCCTTCCTCTCTCCTCCCCTCCTCCCCTCTCCAATGGTCCCCAAGCTCCCAAGTTACTCAGGAGATCTTGTCTTTTTCTACTTTCCATGTAGATTAGATCCACGTATGTCTCTCTTAGGGTCCTCTTTGTCTAGGTTCTCTGGGATTGTGAATTGTAGGCTTTTTTTTTGCTTTATGTCTAAAAGCCTCTTATGAGTGAGTACATATGACATTTGTCTTTATGGGTCTGGGTTACCTCACTCAATATGATGTTTCCTAAATCCATCCATTTGCCCGCAAATTTCAAGATGTCATTATTTTTTCTGCTGTGTAGTACTCCATTGTGTAAATGTATCACATTTTCCTTATGCATTCTTTGGTTGAGGAGCATCTAGGTTGTTTTCAGGTTCTAAGCTATACAGTCTTAAATACTACAGGTTGCTTTGTGATGGCAACCTTAACAAGCTATGATAAAGCAAAATCC
The DNA here is from genome assembly GCA_028555095.1 of Dicrostonyx torquatus. NCBI lineage: Eukaryota > Metazoa > Chordata > Mammalia > Rodentia > Cricetidae > Dicrostonyx > Dicrostonyx torquatus. Next base: position 1,635,794 of record JAQHUG010000296.1, read on the forward strand.
TACACGCAGGTAAAGACAGTGATAATAGAGTATATGGCTGCTTAGCCAAGAAGTTGGTCATGGTACAAGTGAAAACCAACATTCAAAGAATGAATGAATTGGGGATTGTCCATTGAAACTGGGGTGTTCAATTAGGCCAAATTCCACAGGCCTTGGCACTCAGGAGGCAGAGACAGGAGGTACTCTATGAGTTCGAGGTCAGTCTGGTCTACAGAGTGAGTTCCAGGACAGGTTCCAAAGCTACAGATAAACCCTGTCTCAAAACACAAAAAATAAAAACAATAAAAAGTAAATGCAGCTATACTCCTTTAATTACTAAGGTTTCCACCTGCTTTTAGAAATGATGGCAATGTTAAACAGTTGAGACAAAACCCATTTGGTAAGACCCAGTAATTTATAACCTGACAGCTTTGTAGAAAATTTGAACACTCTATACTACACTGTAAACTACAAAATAGCAGATGTTTTTCTCTCTTTAGCACCATATGATCAATAAGTCCTTTGGTAATTAGCAAAATAATATGTATCTAGGCTATCAATATGCTACTAAAGATATGTGACTCCTAAAAATTAAAATTAATTGCAATCAAATAAAATAAATGTTTCAGTTCCTTCATCTTGTCCACAGTCCAAGTTTGCAGTTCTCCTAGTTAGGGAATATTTTCCTGATAACATGGATCTAATCTTATCACTGTGCATTTACTTCCTGGATTAGCACAGGGCAAAGAAAAAATTGGATTTCCAGAGAAAATTGCTAAATTAATAAATATGAGAATCAGGAAAAAGCAACAATATTATGTACATGTAAATGGTTCACATTCAGTCAAATTACAAGCTATGGCCCTGTTGTTTACATAATTATATGGCGCAAATAATCATGCCCCATAGTTCTGTCTTCTGATTAAGCTTTACTAATCTAGGAATTGCAAGGAAGGTGTGTATGTGTGTGTGCGTGTGTGTGTGTGTGTGTGTGTTTGTGTGTGTGTGTGTGTGTGTGTATTTGGGGTGTCTATAAGGTATGCCGGTGTGTGTATATATCTGTGTGCTGGTGTGTGTATGTATGTGCTAGTGTGTGCATGTATATATGTGATGCTGTGTGCATGGTAGCCAGAGGCAGACATCAAGTGCCCTGCTCTCTTTTTCTATAGGGTGAAGCTTGGCCCTTTTGACTAGGCCCTCTGACAATGGATCTGCCTATCTCTGACCACCATTAATGCTAAATCATATATTGGTCCTGCAAGGTTTTTTACATGGGTAACAAAGACTTGAGCTCAGGCACACTTATTCACCATGCTATCCCCTCAGCTTTGAGAAAGACTTTGATGATGTAATTAAGACGACGAATCTTTTTTTTTTTTCATTTTTTGAGACAGGGTTTCTCTGTGGCTTTGGAGCCTGTCCTGAAACTAGCTCTTGTAGGCCAGGTTGGCTCGAACTCACGGAGATTGCCTCTATCTCCCAAGTGCTGGGATTAAAGGCATGGGCCACCACGGCCCGGCTGACGACGATGAATCTTAAGACAAAGAGACATTACTATTCCAATCTGATCATCTCATTCTGTAAAAGCAGAAAATTTGTCTGGTTGAGTCAGAAGACACATGCTGTTGTAGAGGAGGGAGAGAGGAGGCAGAAGTGAGGAAGGGGGAATCAGAAATATTAAGTGTGAAGACTTCTGGGCTTGTCTTGCTGACTAGAAGGGAGATTCACTAGCCTTTTGAATGCAGATGGTGTAAGGCTGAGAATGATCTCCAGCGATTAGCCAATGGGAAAAGAGGAACCTCAGCCATGCAGCCACAAGCACCAAAAATTCAACTCAATCGACTGCCAAAATTAGTCTAAGAGGGAGTCCACTCTAGAGTCCCCACAGATAAATGTAGTCACCCGGTGAGTGTGTGTAGTGCTTAGAAGCAGTGGATCTACTAGGCCACACTGCCTGAACTTCTGACCCAAGGGAGCCATGAGATAAGAAGTGGTCAGTAAGCTGTTCTATTGGTGCATCTGTATCCCTTCCATAACCACAATGCAATCATTAAGTCTTCTCAAATTCCATTTTAAGAATGTTTCTAAATAAAATAGAAATAATTAAGTATTTGAAAAGAAGATAAACTACTGACCTTCATTCCAGATTTTGCTTCTGAAGGAATTTGAAGAGGAAGTAAATAGGTAATTTCTTTGAGACAATTTCAGTCCCTACAGGAAATGGTAAAGTAGCTAAACTTACCAAAACAAGTGAAATATGGGCAGCAAGAGAGTCCTTCCCAATGCCCACAGCCCATCAACTTCTACGTTAACTCAACTCAAAACAAACTATAATAAATCACTTCTTTGCAGAGTGAAACAAAAAATATTAAAACAAATGAACAAACACAGAAAGTAGAAAACAAAGACAGGACTAAGTCACTATGAAAAAAAATCACAAACCATGAACTGATGTCCTCCTCATCTTTGATCTTGCTTTCTCTGCAGTCACTGGTTAAGTTATCCAATAAAGTATGTTTAATAAGTAATCATAGAAGTCATTTTCCAGAGAGTCAAGATAAATGCAAATGGCAGAGTTATGAATGTTCAGGTATTGGGTACCAAGTTAGTAATTTTCCAGTGCCCTTAAGGGGATAACAACATACATCTAAAAGTACAAATGACCTTTATATAATGTAGAAAAGAAAGCACAGCTCTCTCCACGACAATGCCATTTACAATAGCCTTCTCTTGACCTCTTATCCAATGCTTTCTTCCCTTCTGTTTCAAATGCCATAGTGTTTCTTGAGCCTCATGCCTTTTGACTTTTTTCCACATAAGTACATAGCTACTGTTTTACTCTGACTTTTTCTTATGAAATGCATACATTATTAGTATAACTCCAGAGAATATTATCAAGTCACTCTGAAGAAAGAAAATCATCACTCACATTAAATCATATTTAGTGCGTATTTTTCAATTTCTTATGTATATTTCAGTGTTCTCTTTTACATTTTAAATTTATTTTCTTGGTACAAAACTTGGAAAAACAGTGTTATGGGAATTCTGTATTTAGAACTTCTGATCTAATAAAATCTATTAATTTAATAAGTTAGCAATAAGAGCAAATGATGAAACCATATTTATTTTGATTATATAAATTATCATAAATTAATGACATGTATATATTATATAATTGCATAAACACAAAATATATTCAATAGGATATTGATATTAGAACTTTTTCTATGAATTATGATTTAATCAGATAAATTATTATTTATTTCATAACCCTAAAACTTATTCAATCTGGTATTAGTGTTGGAATTTAATAATGAATATATCATTAATATGAATTATTATTCAATTCATAAGCCTAAAGTTTTTTTAATGAGGTTTTTCTGCTGGGAACTTCCAGTCCTAATCCACCTATCACTCAGTGATAAGGATCAAGAACTCTTGAACAATTACCAGAGAACTGTCAGTTCCTTGTTATCCAAAACATTGATTTATACTTATTTTGTTGTTTGTAGTGTTTCTCTTTGTTGTAGTGGAGCTTAATTCACAAACACCTGCTTTCTTACCTATGCTGAACTGTATTTTTACATATTTAGGTTAGCTCATCTTGAGGTCCAAAACTAGGGAGAAACACCCAAGAAAAAGTGACAGCAAATCAAAATCAAGTGAGCTGCATATCTGAGACATAGTTCCCTGTTGCTGCCTGAAACTTTTGTTGATGGCAAAGGAATATATCGTAGCATAGTAACCAAGTCATCCACTAGGGCCATAAGTGAAAAAAAGTGGACAATAAAAAGCTGAGAAGCACGTTTAACCTTTCTTCACTCCGCACTCTACAGAAGTTAGTAATCCTCCTTAGATCTAACAGGACTTGTAACTGGAGCGCTGAATAACTCTTCATGCTCTATCTCAGTCTTGCAAAGCTGTGGGTAAGATTGGTGTGATAAAATCCTCAAAGTTCCTTAAGGAGGTAAAATTCTTTAATTATTAAACACAGAGCTTTTCTCAATGAACTAATGAACACCTCTGAAGAGCTTCTTTCCCAAAATCATCTAACATCTCTGGGAATTAGATACTCAGGTCACCTCATTGCTGCACTCACCTATATTTCTAACTTCAATCACTACTAAAGAGTAAACATTCCTTCTAACATATGATCTAGTGGGGTCTATATGTAATGCTTTATCAACTCTTTTTGTGTATAAAAATACATGACATAAACAAAGCTGTTTCCAAACATAGAGTGACTGGAAGAAAGAGTGGGTGCCTTTCCATCAGCAGCCACTCTATCTGCTGATTCTCAGGTGAAGCCTTTTTTGCCATACACTGGAAACCATGAAGAGGAAGGAGTTCCTCAACTGAAGAGAACTTTGTACCCCATGAGACTACGAATATGTATGTGAGATGAGTCGGAGAAGTTCAGCATACTGAACTCAGCATATTCTTCAGAATACTGAGGAAAATCAGAGAAGAAAAATGGAAAGTCTATGGGGTTATTCTTAGGTTCAACGGAAATCCTAAACCTCTTAGTAAAATGTATTCTATATAGTATGACTTTATAATTATTTTCACCACTACTAATTTTAGTAGGAGAATCTCTTTCACTTTCATTCTTTGCTCCATTTTTATTTTCTACCCAAAGAAACAAAATCAAGTGTACTCCTCCTCCTTAGTATGTCAAATGCATTCTGAGAGAAATGCAAGTCTCCCTTCATGTCTCTCAGAAAAGAAGTAGCCCTAGGGGAAGAATATGGTGTGTTCAGGCACATTACCTCAATACGAGGAGCCATAGTGCATCGAAGGAGGACCCTGTTCTCTAAGTTCCTGGCTTCCTGTGCTTTGGCATGGGAAAGCCTTGCTTATACCCATTGGCTGTAACTCTGTGCTTCCTGCTTCTGTACTGTTTACAAGTTGAACGAGTAATCTTTTCTTATAAAGTCAACTTTACAGATGATGATGACAGCCACTGAGCCAATTGTATTCACCTACAATCAGTTCACAGAAAGGGGACGTGGAGGAGCCGCTTGATTCTTAAGGCACAGTCATATTCTCTAACATAGCTCTTTTCCAGAAAGTTCTACAATGATGTAGGTTTCTACTGCTGTGATAAACAACATGAGCATGCATAGCTTGGAGAGGAAAGGATGTATTTTGCTTACACTTCCACATCCCAGACTATTATCATCAAAGGAAGTTAGGGCAGAATTCAAGGCAGGAACCTGGAGTAAGGGACTGAAGCAGAGGTCCCGGAGGGGTGTTGCTTACTGGTTTGTTCCTCACAGCTCATTCAGCCTGCTTTCTTATACACCTGAGAACTATTTGCCCAATGATGAACTGGTCCCTCCCACATCAATCACTAATTAAGAGACTGCTGCACAGGCTTGTCTACAGGCTAATTGGATGGATAAATTTTTGCAATTGTGGCCACAATATCAGTGAAAAGAACTCATAGTTACATGGATCCCTGGGCAATAGCCTTTGGCTGAAGGGTGACTTTATTATAGCGGACATGTTATCTTTTCCTGTAGATATCAAGGGGAGGTAGATTTCACTCATAGAGGAATCTCAAATTAATTCTATTATGCATAATATAAGAAAATTTATTTTGCTCTATCTCTCCCCACTCTCTAGAGACAAAAACAAAATAAAACAAGCAACAAAAACACTCTGTAGCAACAAGACAACCCTTGTTGCCTTGATGAAAATCTGCTATTTGCAACAAGAAGCAGCAGAACTAAGCTGAGCATAGAGACCTGGGACTGTGGAAGCCAGAGTATCAGGAGCTCAAGGCCATCCAGAGCTGCCAGGAAAGCATGATGCCAACTGAGATATCCAGGACACCATCTCAAGATCAAACAAGCAAGAAAAATATTGGAGATTATTGGTTGGTAGTTGTACACATGTAATTATCAAACACTTGGACCTAGAAACAAGTCTACTATGAAAAAAGGGCATCAACAAAGTAACATTGATTGCCACATTGATCCATGTTGTCATAGATTGCATCACTTAATTATGAAGCAAGTATTCTTAGTTTCAAACTTCAAGATCACAGTACATTTTAAATATGTTCATAGGTTTTTGCTTGTTTTTGTTTTGTTTTGTTTTTTGAGACCAGAACCATATTGTAGACCAAGATTTTCTGGATATCACTACATAACCCATTCAAGCTCCAAATCCAAAAATCTTCCTGCCCCAGCCTCTTATAAATTGTGATGAAGAGTAAGAGTGCCTATGCCTAGAATATGTTTACAGTTTTAGATTTAGTGATACAGTCTCACACTATAGTAAAGGTTAGCAGAAGGGAAAGAAGTTCTCTACTTGTTTTACAATTTGGAGTCAAATCTTTCTCTGATACCTTAATTCCCACCTGCTTCTCCTAGCTTTATTTGCAGGCAGGCAGGACTATCTCTCATAAGTGTTAAGGAAGATGAGGCATTCTCTTGCAGTTTCACTGTAAATACAGAAGAGAATTGCTGTCCTCTAATAAGATAAATGAAAGGATAATGCCTTCCAAAATAAATTCTCTGGAATGTTCTGTTGATGAATGATGCTTAGTCATAATGAGGCAAAGTCAGTGAACCAACAATTACCTGTAGTTTCTGCACAGCATACCAGACTCCAATTACTTCTTTACTGCTGGGTATTTGACATCACAGTTTCCAAAGAATTGTTGACATAAACACCAACTTACTTAGAATTTTCAATTTAGAATTACTTGGAAAACATAAATTAAAAATTAAGAAAAAAAACAAGAGTGAAGTAAGATATTGTTATAAATGAAAAAATTTTGCCTAGAGACATTTAGTATACTGTGTTCCTTAAACACTGTTATTTGAGAGGCCATTGTAGTCAACACTTACTCTGCTCTTCATCATTAATGGGTCAATGCCTAATATACATACTATTTTTTCTATGCTTATTAGAAAACTCTTTAAGGACAAAAGATGGATCTTTAACAGCTACATTTCAGTCAATGGTGACTTTTCTCCTCAAGTGTCATTTGAAACAGTCATTGTGATGGCTGTTCTTGTTAGTCAACTTGACTATATCTGAAATGAACTACAATCCAGAAATGGAGAGCACACATGTGAGAGATTTTCTACTTGGTTTGAAGTAGGCAAATCCTCTTCTAGTCAGCACCTTTGAGGTAGGAAGACACACACTTTTACTATGAACTTAAGGCTGGAAGACTCAGGACTTTAATCTAGATTTTGAGGCAGGAAGTCATGCCTTAAATATCGGCCATACCTTCTTCTGGAAGTCTATATGAGGACATAGAAGAAGGAAACCTTTGCTCTTTGCCTGCTTGCCCTCACCTTGCTAGCACATCTATTCTTTTGCTGGCTTTGGAGCCTATTTCTTCAGGATTCCAGAATATGCAGAAGATCAGCTGAGACGTTCAGCCTTGTGGGACTCAGCAACTACTAGATTCTTGGACTTTATATTTGCAGTTAGTCATTGTTGGATTAGCTGGACTGCAGCCTGTAAGTCACTCCAAAAAATTATATATATAATACACACATATACATATACATACACACACATATATATTATAGATAGATAGATAGATAGATAGATAGATAGATAGATAGATAGATAGATAGATAGAGATTCATTCCATAAGTTCTGTGACTTTAGAGAACCCTGACCAATACAGTCTAGAAACATCTGTCATAGTCTCAGTAGTTTAGGATGGGAAAACACTTCTGCTATCTAATGGATCATCTCTCAAAGCACAATACACTATTGAACAAAGTATTTTCTGTGCCTTAAAGATCAATGGTGCTATTTAGACAAATTCTTTAACTGCAATCCCACAAATTTTATCGTTCAGGCCTTATTGGCACTGGATTCATCCATAAACATCCACTGTCCTCAAATGCTTTATTAATGTAAACCACATTTTATGCATGGGAATTTCAGCACTCCCTCAAGAATGTGGGGATCTTTTGACCAATATGGTTCTATGTTGAGGGAGATGTTCTGGAGATAGTGTAAACAATTTGATATTCAAGTGGTGTGTCTCTGCTTTTGGTTCCACATTGGTGAAAGGACACAAGCTAAAAACAAAATCATGGTGTCAAGTCCTAACAGAAGTGCTTTTAAAGACTGCTAAGTGATTGCAGATGACACATCTATTTCAGATTCAGAGAGAACATCTGAGAGGGGAAGAAAAGTTTTAAGCTGTTCCCAACACTGTCTCCAATAAATTCAGAAAGATACCATCAACCCACACTGCAGTAGACAAGCCAAACATCTCTAGCTTCCCCCAACGACCTGGGAAGTGAGAGCATTGCCCATGCATTTCTCAGAAGTCCCTGCAATGGTCAGCTCTGTGTGTTTTGAGACCACCGCAGCAGGGCTTGGATACCACAATCTGACCAAGTACTAACAGGTTGTTTACACTTTCCATAGGATGACTAAAAAATGTGTTCTATGAGTAGGTGTTCTATGTCACACTGTATGGTAAGTTATTTCACTGGCTTGCAGTTGCAGAAAGAAAATTGGCAGGGTAAGACTTTCTTCTACTATGTTCAGATGTTTGACCAGAGGCTGCCCTGAGACGCAATAGTAGCTCATGTATAATATGATACAATTGGATATTATTAGCCTTATGTACCATCTGTTCATTTCTATTTTTTTTACCCATTTGTTTTACATGTAACTATTTTCGTCTGATGTGATACACATTTGCTAAGAAAATCCCAAGCATATTTGGTGTAGGAGGCCTTCTTGACTCATGACTTTCAGAGTACGAGATAGAATTTCATTTAGCAAGCCTTTATCTATTTCATTTAGAGATATTTTTCATCCCTGTATTTGGGGAGTTCATTAATTGTACATTTCACAGTTTTGCTGTTCTTTTCTCTTTAACGATGCTATTTGGATTCAGGCTCACATTCAGGAGTACTGGAATGGAGCCAGTGTGTGAAATTTAGTATCTGAATTTCTAATCATCCTAGATTATAAATTCCATACCACGCATCACATTCTTCCCCTGGCACACATATGCTATCATTGCCAAGCAGTTTGCCACAGATTTATCTCCCTTAATCAACTTCCCAATAGACAAAAAAAAAAACAATCAAACAAATGAATCAAAAGCCAACCATACACCAAAAAGTATTGCTATCTGGTCACACCCACCCTCTGATACAAATTCTCTCCACAAGAAAGCTGTTGCTTGACTTTTCGTAGGAGAAATAAGGAGATGTGTATTTCTATCCATCACAGTTAAAAAGAGAAGCACAGACCAAAAAGAAGGTTTCATCCAAGTTCAGCATGGTTTACCAGTGGGTTTATTGGAAATTCTTACAGGAGCAAGAATAATTCAAAAGGTAAACTATACCACAAGGAAATCTCCTGGGCCACTTATAGGCAGCTACATCACTGAAAAATCTCCACCATAGCAAGGATGATAGAGAAAAATTATACCACTCAAGACTCTCAGCTATACCACTGAGTTTCAGAAGCCACTCATCATTTACCACTCATATCACCTATGGGAGCTGCGGGACCCTGACAGCCTTATTAATTTTCCATTCCCCCACAATAGGGGGTAATAACTCTGATATCTTCAGGGTCTCATGCAAGTGATCACAGCTGTTCTAATTTAAGATCCTAATGATCATTTCTTTTTCAGAAGGAGCAGCCATACAAAATTCTCCCCTCCACTCCAGCTTGTTCATTTTTCAGTTTCCTTTTCTGCAATGTCCCTTTTCTTCTGTGAGCTTTAAAAGGCATATGACTTATTTCCATCCAGTCAGGGTTAAGCAGTGGCTCACTAAGTCACAATAACAGTATAGGCCACAGAAACAGTTTATTTCCAATAATATGAATATCCACAGTAACTATTGCCCACTGCAAGAAAAACAAAGTTCTTTACTGAAACTTTTTTACTCTTGGCTGAGAGTAGCAGAAATACACAGCTATGAACACAAATACAAGCATTCTCCAAAGCTGAAGCTTTGTCAAGGACAATTTTATTTGCAAAAGAGAAAGACCACTACAGAAAACCACAACCAATCAAAATGCAGAATTGTGGTGTCTAGTCACAATGGGTACATCAATAAAAGACCTTGGAACCTAAGGCTCAGGGAACATTGTAAAAAAAAAAAAAAAAAAAAAAGGATGTTCAAAGATTGTCAGAGTCAGAGGATCCAGAGGATCAAGGAGTAAATGTGGGATTGTGTCTCCTAGTAATACCAGAAGCTACACCCATAAGGTCTCACCAACATGATTACCCAAACATGAGGCCTCAATTCATAAAGAATTAGAGACAACAGAGGAAGTCTGGAGGCAAGAAAGGTGATCTTCCTCCTGTGAAGAACATAATAATTGGTTGGTCAGCACCAAACATCCCTGAAAATGTACATACACATAACATAAACACTAAAGAGGCCATATATTAGGAAATACATGTATACACATACACATATGCACATGGTAACCATTAATAAGAAAAGGACCTATGAATTTGAAAGAGAGCAGTAATATAGGTTGAAGGGAGAAATGTTTTAATTATATTATAATATCAAAAAATAAAACCACACAAATGCTTAGAATATAACTTAACAGACATTTAATATTCATTTGCTGAAACAAAGTAGTAGCTTTCCTCCTGTGGCCCATGACCTCATCCACAGCATTTGCCCTGGCTTACAATACTCTTGGCTGAAAAATATTTGCGCCAATATCAATGGTGCCACTATTACATCAGCAAGTACATCTTGCCTGGCATTATAGTAGTACATTACATATGGGGTCATAGCCACAAAGGTTTTTTGTGAACAAGTGTGTCCCAAAAATCTTCATAGCACTTTGCTGCACGACAAACAGTAGTCATTAGTGAGGGGGCTTCTTGGTTAGTTCCAGTCTGATTACTCCATGTTCTGAAACCAAACTATGCAGTGTCTTCATCAATATACAGTTCTGGCATGAAAAAGAAGCAGTAAAAATAGCTTATATTCTGCATATGTAGAAGTATGAGGGGCCCTGCTGGCCAAAATAACTTGTTGGAAGAAAGCTCGCCTCTACCCTAAAGATTTTACCCAACAGTCTATAGCTTCTGAGCCTGTCCATTTTCACCCACACAGGATAACTTCTGTATTTTGACACTCTGACTTATTCAGTATTTTTCCAGTTGCCTTTTAAGATCTGAAAATAGTCTCATTCATAACAGGTACAACTCAAGGAAAGTTCTACCCCTGAAGAGTCCCCTATGTAATGAATGTTTGGGCACCAATACCACCAAAGAGTATCAAATAATTCTTCATTGTTTATCGATTACATTCACAAAGTGAGTGGGTGGGCTCTTTGAGTCTTGTGAGCCTTATGAGCCCCCTTTTCTCTAAGGAGTAGTAATAATAAGCTTGATCTTCTGAGAGTCTAACCCATTTTCTTTATTATGAAACATTCCCTCATGGGAGAAAGAGAGAAGCTCCTTAGACTCAGGAAGTGTAAGGAAACTCCTATCACTCAGGAAGTTCTAAGATTCACAAAGTCTTTCTCCCAGGTTATTGCTGATGATAGAGACTCAGTACCTCTTAAAATCCCAATGATGCTTTCCCTGATAGAATAGTCAACATATGTAATGAGAAGAGACAAACATTGTGACAAATGGTGAGGGAATGGATATACAGATGCAAAAGCAACATGAGTCTTTCATGTGAATGATGTATGAAACCAACTGGAAAATGGATCAAAGAGTTAAAACCATGAAATTTAGGAGAAAAAAATTAAGAATCATACATAACAGTAGGTTTGCAATGATTTCTTGTATAAACAACTAAAGTAAATGTATATGAATTACATTACATCAAAGTTAATTTTTTATATATTACAGTACATGATACACAGTAGGACAAAGCAAACTGAGGAATAACAAAAAATATTTGCAAATTACATATAAGTGGTTACTATCAAGAACTTATAAAAATTTCCCACAATTCAACAATGCCAACATCATATGATGTACTATCATTTTCAGTATCCAAAAGATATAAACCAGGTGTCAAATCTTAAACAAAATGTGCTATGTACCTGATGGAATGTTCATGCAGCTTTGAAAAGGAAAGAAATTCACAAGCGCTCCAACATGTATGGTCCCTGAGAACATGGTTACAAGTGAAAATGCCAAGCTGAAATGACAAATATCCTGAGCTTCCACTTGCATGACGTATCTAAGAAAGGAAAGGTACAGCAATTTAAAGTGAAATGGTGGTTATAAGAATCTTCAGAGAGAAGGGAAAGGAGTGGTTTTGAATGGATAAGGAGTTTGAGTTTTGTAAATTGAAAAAAGTTCTTAAGATTATATGTATACACAGAGTTTTTGTTTTGCCCAATACTACAGACATTTAGTCCCAAACAAACACACAGAGGCTTATTTTAATTATAAACTGTTTGGCCTATTAGCACAAGCTTATTATTAACTAGCTCTTACAACTTAAATTAACCCATAATTCTTATCTATGTTTAGCCACATATCTCGGTATGTTTCCTCAGCAAGGCATTCTTATCCTGCTTCCTCTGCATCTGGCTTGTGACTCTGACTCTTCCTTTCCTCTCCCCAGAATTCTTCTACTCTAGTTGCCCCATCTATACTTTCTGCCTAGCTACTGACCAATCATCATTGTATTAAATCAATATGAGTGACAAATCTTTACAGTGCACAAGAGCATTATCTCACAGCATAAATGTATAGTAATGCTGATATATTTATTTCTACTAAACCATACAGTTTAGGGTGCTCTAAATAATTATGCATATTTTCCACCTTCATTCAGCAACATTTTCCTGTTGCTAGGTTTGGATGAATGTGACTGAAATACATTACTTAAACATATGAAATGTCATATTAAACCCATAATTATGTATAACTAATATACAGCAATAAAATGTTCTTTTTAAAGTGAAGGGAAATGCTAAGGTTATGTATAAGGAAAAAGAAATATTTTTTCAGTGTAATATTCATTCTTTGAGAATTTTGTACAATGTATTTTAATCATATTTATCCCCTCTCCCAAATCCTCAAAGATCCAAACATCTTCCCTATACACTCAACATTATGCACTTTTCTTTTAACTAAGTACAAATAATAATTTCATAATTAGATAATATTTATTGGTCTTGTTGTTTTTCTCTCAACATGCTGCTCAACTATCTATCTCCAGGTTCAAACTGAAAGGGAGTTAGATGTGAGAAGGAGGTGAAATTAATGATATTTTGAAAGGGGAGCAAAAAACACAAATGAATTATTTTTATCACCATAGTCCAAAAATGATTATAATCTGTAGTAGTGAGGAGTGGGTTGCATTCCTGGTGCCGACTATCTTAACCCCCAAAATAATTATATAGGAACTGTATTAATTAAACTATTGCCTGGCCCATTAGCTCTAGCCTCTTATTGGCTAACTCTCATATCTTGATCTAACCCATTTCTAATAATCTGTGTAGCACCATGAGGCTGTGGCTTACTGGGATGAGTCTAACCATCGTCCATCTTGGACCAGAGAAACATGGCGTCTTCCATACTTCCCTTCCTCCCAGCATTCCATCTTGTCTACTCTGGCTATCTGATTTTTGCCCTATCAAAAGGCCAAGGCAGTTTTCTTTATTCAACCAATGAAAGCAATACAAAATGCAAAAGCACCTCCTACATCAATGATCTGTTTTAAATCTCTTTGGATATGAGTTGGAATGTCTTGGCATTTTAAACAATCAGTCACTGTGATGTGTATAGTCCTGGATGAACAGTATGTTCAGTGGACTCTTGATGTGATTTCAGCTCGGCAAAGTAGAACATTAAGTCCCATGTAAGTTCTGTGGCTCTGTCACCTGAGCAGTCCAGCTCTGTGAGGAATAAGCTGAAATCACTCCCTTCTTTCACTGCAGACTCCACAGCACCCTTCCTTCCTTCCTTCAAGCTGTGAAGGTTTTGTATGAGGCAATCAATGACCTCCACCATCTAATTTTCAGTCTTTGAGACTCCAAAGAGATACCACGCAACAAAACGATTTCAGGGTCAGCTAATGACCTGTCATCTTGCAAGAGCCGTCAAGACTGTATCAATTGGCAATTTTTTTTTTCATCTTAAGAAACAGCTGCTTTCCCATCTGCCTGGCAGTTTGCCAAAGAAACACCTGCACCCAGTTAACACAAAGCTGCCAATAATCCATGGTAGCTAGACTTGATAAAGTAACCAGAAGGGGGTATCATTTAATCAAGATTTTCCAAACAGGGGGAAGCAATTGATATTGCTAATCGAGTAATAGTGGGGGTTGATGCTTAGAAATCATATGATCTGAGCCGATGAATGGCAAGTCCAGCCTTCTGTGGACACAATGATTTCTCACATTGATGTCATTATTCTTCCTGTGACTGTTAATCTTTCTGTAGTGTGCAAACAAGATGGGATACACCCTTCCCTGAAACCTGGCTCCCTAAGCATTACATTTCTGGCTTGTGTTGACCACAGATGGTGACTAGATGCTGACTGGAGAAAGCAGACTTTGCTGCAACATTCAAACAAATATGGACACCACAGATCACACTCAGAGTCACATTTGACCAGACATCAAACAAATATAAATTTATTGTTATATTTGGATACATCATGAATAATACATGCTGCCATTCTAACAGGGAACTTAACAGTCTATAGTTTTTGTTTTTGTTTTTTTCTTTGAGAAATATGACTGGGTGTGCAGCTTTGTGATAGAGCACTGACTTTGAAATTTTGAGATATTTGCTAAGAAAAGTTTCCAGGAACTGCTTAAAAGGAATGTCCCTATCAAGCTCCTCCCCTTGAGGTGCAGGGATCCAAGTAGACGAGGAGGCAGGAAGATTGTAAGAGTCAGAGGTGGTAACAGGAAACAGTATCTTCTAGACACTCAGAGCTCACACACACATCGAGACTGTGACAGCACACACAGAATTCTGAACAAGTTGAAACCAGACAAAGTCTCAGCACTGAGAAGGGAATATGGGCATAAAGCCTCACCTTAACCAATAAGCTATTTGAAATTTATACCTGATGGGAAAGGGAAATCAGTTTTCTACAATGGACTATATCAACCAAGCCCCATGGCATCCCCAAAACTAGTAGTAGCTGAAAGAAAATAGGCTCCTTAGTGTGTGTGTGTGTGTGTGTGTGTGTGTGTGTGTGTGTGTTTGGTTACTTGTGTACCAGTTTTCTGCTTGGTTTGTATTTTTTTGTCTTATGGTACTCTTTATTTTAACCTTTGGTTTTTGTTTTATGGCTATTAAGAGAGATATAAAGAAAGAGAAAAAACATTAAATTGTGTGTGTAGGGAAGTGGGGAAATGTGGGAGGAGTTGGATAAGGGGAAAGAATATATATTATGTATAAGGAATTTTTAATAAAACTTTTAAATTCCTTAGCTGGCCATTAAAATCAAGAATTACTAATGTTCATGATCAAAATTTGTTCCAGAAAATGTATGCTTGTACTTGACTATGTGGTATCCTATATTTTATTTTAGTTATATATTCCCACCCAGTATTTTGTCTTCTATTTAAACCTGTTGTCACCAAAAAGATTTACCCACCACAAAGAAGCCTAAAGAGAATGGTATGCAGATAGATAAGGCTTCTTGATACCGTCTGAACTGTTAGTAATGTTTTGTGGGTTTTTTTATGATGTATAGATATTGTGTACATGACACATGCATGTTCATGTATGTGTGCACATGTGTATGCAGAGAGAACAGAGATGAACATAAGATGACCTCTTCAATCCCTTTCCACTATATTTTTTGAGGAAAGTGTCTCTCATTCAACCTAGACGCCACTGATGTAGGCTAGGCTTCCTAGTCAGCCAGTAGGGATCTATGGCCAATTCTTTCTGTGCTGGGATTGTAAACCCACCTTTCCACCTCTGGATTTCTACATGTGTTTTGGGGATTAGAGTCTTGTCTTCATGGTCCTATAGTCACACATTACCAACTGAGTCATCTCCTTGACCACGCAAGAGCATGTTGTTCTGTAGTATATGTATTGTTCTATTAGAATGGCGCATGTCATAGACAAACACAGGTTGATTTCCAGCCCCTCTCAAGGATTCACTGGCTCTTAATAATATCACAGTTACCCATCCACTAACATACAGATATTTGCTGATCATTCTGGGATGAGAGTAGCAACATTTAGGGGATGTATATAAGTGTGGCTTGGCTGGATGACACACACCTAAAGTCCCAACACTTTGAGAAAGGGCCGGCAGATCAGGAGTTCAAGGCCATGTGCTTGAGACCAGACCAGGGTACATGAGAGCCTGTCTCAATAAATAAGTAAATTAACAATAAAAAATAGGATGTAAGAGATTTAATGAACAAAAAATGTCCATTTCTTTCTCATACAGTCTCTTGAATTGTTGATACAAAACAAAGATATTTTTTTCATAAGGTAAGTAGAAGAGTTTTGTAGCAACAGTTTTAATTCAGAATTGAAAGTGCAAAGTAAAATACTAATAGATGCCACTGTATAAATCATTAAATCTTTTGCACTAAAAGGCATTTCAAAATGAGGGGAAATGTTCTTAAGTTGAGAAGGCTAGTCAAGTGAGAGAAACATAAAGTGGTGTCTTACATTATTCTTTACCAAAAATCCTTCAAAACAAATCTGAAGTATACAGAAAAACTAGTCTCTATAGTAACTTAAGCAATATAAATGTATTTCTTAATCTCAAAACAAAATGAGAAAGAATTTCTATTCATTATATCAAAGTCAGAGTGTATAAACGGCTTGCATATTTATTTTAAAACATTTTAAACTGTAAGAATACAGGAAATATCAAAGAAGGCATTGACTGTGGAAAGCACCTGAAATATGTGATATGGCTACACAAGTAATTTACACAAACTAAAAAGGCTTTAAATGGTGACTTCAAATAAGCCTTTTGTAGAACAGACTGCACATGAATTGAACAGAGAGGCATTAGACCACATGGACAACCAAATTCTCATTGAAATAATCAGGAACAAATATTTGCCTTTCAGCTTAACAGTAGTGAAAATGAAAACAAAATACTCAGAGTTAGAAATGTTAAATCAAAAACTAAGTGTTTCCATCGCAATCTTTTGGTAGGCATGCAAGTATTCTCCCAGGCAAATTAGCAACTCCCATAAAAATTCAAATGTTCATTTTTTTTCTTTATCCATTCTACTTTTTGAAAACCATTTTAAAGGGATATTAGCATTAATATGCAAATATATTTAAAACATAAAGCATTAATGACATTAAGGCATCTTTATCGCAGTTTTCATGGTTACTAATGGTAAGAGATTTATAAAATACATGACAGCATGCTGTTAAAATACCATTAAACTAATAAAAATAGTTTGAAAATCAGAATTTATTGATGTGGAATTTTAATATCTTAATATTAATTGATATTGATGTAATTCCTATCTGAGATATTCTTGGATTTTTTTTTCTCAGATGTTTTGAAGCATGGAAAGGTTGTTACTAAACACTTATATTATGATCCAGTTCTAGTGTAATTTTAATAGTATGTATAAATAAATAGATTCTCCATGCTACATAAAATGTCAGTGATTTTCTTTTATTGCTTTAGTATCTTTTCAATTATGCAAAGATACTGTAGTCACTTTGTATTTTAGTAGCATGATGAAATGTGTGACTTGACAGAAGACAAAGTGGGTTTTTGTTGTTACTCTTGCATTTTTCTTATTGGCCAAGCACTCACAAGCATCCTAAGCTGTCTGGCCAGCAAGCACCATGGATCCATCTTGTCTCAACCTCTCCAGCCCTGTTGTCACATAGGGTATACGCACACCCTAAATTTGTATGTGTGCCCTGGAGGATCAAATGCAAAATCTCATTCTTGAGAAGTTTCACCAACTAATGCATTTCCCAGCTCAATAAATAAATTGGTGTTACACAAAATAATGTATCCAATTTCCAACCACAAAATATTTAGTCTTATTAAATAGATACAAAGACTCCTATTTTCAAGGCCTTGCAGGAGTCTATTGTTATATAAATGAATATGAGACAAATACATGTTATATCCATATATGCACATGTATATTTTATATATACATGTATACACAGCACAAGTAACAGCAAATGATGAGATTGATTACCTTTTAGAAATGTGAGCAATGTATGTGGGCTATAAAGGAGGAAATCATGACTTCTGACTAAGACTTATGGGATTGCTTGTTCATATCTCCTGAAGACATCTGCCCTGGGTCCTGTCATTTGAATGAATTTTAATAAGTAGACAACAGAAAATGCGTTAGGGTGGGAGCACCATGAATAAACATAAAGAAAAGCACACTGCAATTTGTAGATGAAATAGTAGAGACTAGATAGGGAAATAAATGGGGGACTACGGGGTATTCGACTGGAAAGGCAGGCTAGGAAGCGGTTGTTACAGGCACCCATGAGTCCTTTAGATGGTGACTTTAAATCTCTTGCTGAGTCTGAAGATGGAAAACATACTAAAATATATACTGCCCCTATGCTAGCATATATAGTCCTCTTGCATAACCAGATAGCTATATCTGATTTCGGCACCATTTCTATTAACAATTGCAAAGCCACAACTGCAAGTACTTGACCTGAAGAAAACAGTCACCAGAACTGGGAGAGGGATTACAGAAGCTCTTGGATATTAACGATTGGTTCCAGAGGCTCAGTTTGCATTAAACAGCCTCAGCTACTTGGAAAAAAGCAACCAGAGTTAAGACTCAGTGTAAAGGAGAGATGATGCTCAAGAAAACGTGCTTCTGGTGAGAATTTCATAGAGGGGATGCCAAAAGGGTGAGAAGGACTAAGAGAATAGCATGACATGATATGCAGCCCATGGTGTGGTGCCCAGTGGAGCAGCCCTGGATGGCCGCCACATGTATGTACTTTGTTGTACCACCACCCCTCAAAGAGCTTAGATACACACCAGCTAGAAGACAGCAACCATTTTAAGATGGAGGAGGGATCCTACCACCAAACTGGAAGATGCTTTATCCAGAGAGGTAATTCCTCTTCTGAACAGCTCGTTTTTTATTGTTGCTAATTGTTATCGATTCTCTGTGGATTTCTCATCATGTATCCAATTCCAATCTTCTCAGTCTCTTCACTTAAACCCTCTTCTGCCCTTGCAACTCGGCCCCAAAACAAAATTCAAAAGTAAAACTAAGAACAAACAAACAATAAATAAAATCTCAGCTTGGAAGCTGTAGTGTGACTCAGTGAGTCCCATCGTTTACCCTTTAGTCCACACATATTTACTTGTAAGTGTTCATTACGATGAGTCATTGGTTTGGTTTGAGGCCTCTGGCTTTTGCTACACCCTCAATACTGGGACCTCACTGGGACTCTTCCTGGATATCCCATTGTTACCTTGTGTCATGGAGATCTGTTGTAATAGGTTCAGGCTGTGCTCCCAGCACCTGAGAGGAGCGAGGGCCCTTTGTTCCATCCCGCCCAGCTCCAGGCTGCTAGGCTAGCTTACATTCGAAATGATTACACAGAAACTGTATTCATTTAATACACTGCCTGGCCCATTATATCTAACCTTTTATTTGCTAACTCTCAGATCTTGCTTTAACCCATATCTAGTAATCTATATATCACCACGGGAATGTGGCTTACTGGCATGAGTCTAACCTACGTCCTCCAAGCATTCTGTCCTGTCTATTCTGCCCACCTAAGGGGCTGCCTTATCAAAAGGACAAGGCAATCTCTTTATTCAACCAATGAAAGCAACAGAAATACAGAAGGAACTCCTACACCAGAGATCCCATAGCTTTGGATCTGTAGGTCTGACCCCTTCACTTGCCCCAACAGTGGGTACCTCATAGTCCTGGTTCTGAGCCTGAGTGGTAGCTGGGTTGGTCAGCCTACCAGCTTTCTACCATCGTCCCTACCCAGGCAAGCTCTTTAGCATTGCCCCAGTTAGCTCAGCCACTGTAGCAGACAGCAGGGAGCATGGCCAGTTCTCCTGCTCTCATGCCCTAAGGTCTAGCTCACCCATATTCACACCACAAGGGCCAGCTCACCGACACTCATACCACCAGGGCCAGCTCACCCACATTGACACCACCAGGGCCAGCTCACCCGCACTCACAGTACCAAGGTCAGCTCTAATATTTTGCCTAGGTTGATGTGCAGGGCCTGTTCTCCAGATTGCACTTGGTGACAGGGCCAGCTCAGTGTCTTATGTTGCAGAGGTCTCTTCTACTGTTTGCCTGTGGTGGTAGGAGGGGTGAGAAGGGGGCATATTTTCCTTACCCTTACCATCCCATGGTGTGAGAGGGAAAGAAGGAGCAGGGTCAGCTCTCCTGCTCTCATACCCGCAGGCTCTGCTCACCTGCACCCTTGCCAATAGGGTTAGCTCTAGTACACAGCCCAGGACGTGCAGGGTCTTCTCTCCTGAGTGCATCTATCATTGTGGATGGGGAAACGGCGTCAATTCTCCTAATCTATCCCACCCACTACAGGCAATGTGGGGTGGGGGAAAAGAGAAGGGTCATCTCTGTCCCTTACCCACTCCACTGTATGGCAGATGACAGATGCGGCCAGATCTCCCATACATATTCTTGCACCCCAATCATCTGTACCTCCATCAACAGGGTCAGTTCTACTATGCTGCCCAGGCGAGGTGCAGGGCCCACTATCCTGAGTTCTGCAGTCAGTGAGAGGCAGGGTCACCTCTCCCATTCTTGACACCCCAGGACCAGCTTTTCCCACCTGCAGTAGGTGACAAGGAGTAGGTCCAGGAGCAAGGGTGGTTATCTCTCCCTTACCTGTGCGACTGTGGGACAGACTTTGGGGTTAGCTCTCCCACTCTGGAATCTTCAGAGCCAGCTCACCCGCACTCCCACAAGCAGGGACAGCTCTATCCTAGGCAGCTCTTTTTTGTGGGGATAAATGTTAACGATCATTTCATTTGTTATGGAGACATGAGAACAAACATCAGAATAGGGGTCCAGTCCTGTTGGGAGAACCTGGAGACACCAGGCTTAAGAAACAAGGCGATATGGTCACAAAGCTGCGGAAGGAACTCTGCATATCTGGAGATCCGAAATCTCTGTCCATGTCATGCTTTCTGTGAGAAATCAGAAGGTAATGAATGATGCTTGTTTTCTTGTAGCCTGTAAGACTTGTTGAGTAAAATTCCAATAAAATGGATTAGATAGTTTATTGAAAGGCAGGCCCTTGAGGCCATCGAGATGAAAACTGATACCCAATGGCTCTTAGCACCCTATAACTCCAGCTCTAGGGAATCAGTGCCTCCACCCTCTCCATCCAACTGCACTCATGTACGCATACCCATATTATAAACACATATACATACTTTAAAACGTTGAAAATAAATGCTCGAAAACAAGAAAAAGACAGGTTTGCTTTTTCCTCTCAATAATGCATACCAGAAATTAAGGGCTATCAGTATTAAGCATGTTACTTTGTAGTTTAAAAAAAAATCTGCAGCATCAAGTGCCAAACTGCTAACTCAAAAATGGGTGTTAACTCTTCCAGTGCATACTTTTGTCAGGAACAGCACCGATATATATATTTATGTTACTATTTCAGCATCACGATATAAACTTAGCCTGTCAGTGTGGCAATGTGCTTTATGCTGGATACCAGCTATAGCCCGACCTACAGTTTGCTGACTGTGTGAACACTATGCTTTCCAAAGGACACAGGGTGGTAAATCTCCCCTGGGTTTTAAAGGTTAGATGGATTTAACTTCCCCTTCAACTTGTATTCATTCCAGCCATGCAGATCCTGCACAAACTTAGTGGAATGTGTGAGGAAAGAGGTCAGAGGGAGGGCACTGCGGTGAAAGCCACCAAAGGTGCTGCAAGTTGTCACAAGTGTATTTCACAGATTCTGGGGAAGACTCTTCTTTAAAAGCTATAAAGGGGAAATTCCACCAGAAAGTCGAAAGGAAAACTTTGCTAGCCCGAATTCTGGGGGAGAGAAAAGTGTGGTAATCTGAATGGACTTCCAAAGGATTGAATTCAAAAGCAGATGTGCACAGGAGCCCAGGTGACCCTAGTCATCCAACACGGGCTCGACCAGCATGCTGCATGCCCTGGACTAGCTGATACAATGGTTTATTTTCCCTAAAATCTCCCTGCCCACAGACTACTGTGAGGTTCATCTCCAAAGAATGGCCGCAGTACAGATGACCCTCAGAGTCAGCTTTCTGCCCATTCTTGATTCTGGAGCATCTGGTCCTCACACTACCATGGCTTCCAGATTTGCCCATGAACCCTAACACCCACATTCACCTCTGTGACAGCTGTTGACTGAGCAGATGATAGACCAGATATGAAGCTTCCTATCAGGGACACAGTAGCTCACAAAACACAGACACATTCTCAGGCCTCTAAGAGCATGAGCCCAAGAAAGAAAGCCAAAAAAATGAACAGCAGCCGTAATTATCAGAGAGATGAGACCAGAGTGTCATGGGTACCCAGAGAGGCATCAACTAGCCTTCCCTTAGGGCCACTAAATACATTTTCCAAGGTGATGTTTCTAAAATGAGAACCAAAATAAGACGAGAAACCTTACTTGTCATGATAGCAAGGGCGCTTTCCTTTGGAAGAATAAAAAAGAGATGAAATCTCAAGACTGAAATGGCACAGTCGATTTGTAAAGCTTAAGTACAGTTTCGGGGGAGACCCAACTGAAGAAAACAGGAAAGTCACGAAGCTGATGAGGCAGCAGTGTCTACCGAAGCAGAACCATTTCAGCGGCAGTGCATGCTAGAGAGATCCTCATAGGTGTTTATGGGACTCTTCATAGGCTCCTCCCTCTCAGCTATGCAAGAGTGTAACACCCGCCATAATGAGAGCCACGAGCCCCAAGGCTATGTGACTTAACGCCATACTTGCTCATTATAAATCTAAAGAAGCCTTTAGGTAGAAGATTTTGGCTTTCCTAAGCAGCACATTCTCCTTCGGCGGTTTTCTCTGGTATGTCTCTGAGTCATTTGGCCACCATCAGCTGATTCAGGGTGACTTTTGGATGGGACAACTGAGGTAGAGGAGAGGCAGAAAAAAAAGTGAAAGAACCCCTTCAAGTTTCTAGAAGAGTCTTGTGTAGAAGAATTTTATTGTATAATGTAAGACCCATGGCATCCTCAGAATTCAGAGGGAGACAAGCCGCCTGTTTTGGGAGAGGTGACAGTGCCTGCTGATATAACATAGCACTTATTACAGGCTATTGTTCACAGGCTGATTTCCTGATGGGTGCTGAGCCGTGTCTGGAGTATTGTAAAGGACAACAATGGCTAGATGTTGTGGCATAACCTTTTAATCACAGTACTCTGGAGCCAGAGATGGGTGGACTTCTGTGAGTTGGAAGACAGACTGATCCAAATACCATGATTCAGGCCAGCCAAGGCCACACAGTGAGACCCAGTCTTCACACACCAACACACACACACCTGAATAAATAAATATCTACTAAGAAATTTTAAGAAAACCTTTCATGTAATTAAATCTGTGTAAACTGTTGTAATATAGCAAACACGCATAAGGTAGGTGTTACGGATAGTCTCGGTTGACAGCTACATCTGGAATTAAATAAAACCCAAAAATGAAGGGCGCACCTGTAAGGTATGACTAAGTAGGAAAATCTACTGCTAATCCAGATCTACGAGGTAGTGAGACACACCTTTAATCCACTTCTTTTGACCTGGGAGAATGCGCATCTTATCTGGGCCATGTCTTCTGCTATATACAGGACACGGGGAAAGGAAGATTTAGTTCGGTACTTCACCGGTGTTGGAACCTACTCAGGGATTCCATTGCATACTGAAGACCAGCTGAGGCATCCAGCCTCAGGGACCGAGCAACGTCTGAACTCTTGAACTTCTCATTCATAGATAGCCATTGTTGGGTTAGAACCACAGTCTGTAAGTCATTCTTGTTTCGGGATATTATTTTAACTACATAAAGATGTGTTACATTTGTTTATGCTGCAGAATATTACTTTCACAAAGTGTGTTACGTTTGTTTATGCTGCATTTATTTAATGATGCAAGGATGTGTTACATTTGTTTATGCTGCATTTAATTATGAAAAGATGTTTTGTTGCTATTTCACTTCGCCTGCCTAAGTTAACTGATTGGTCTGGTCTTATAAAGA
>JAQHUG010000296.1:1660505-1679200 GCA_028555095.1 Dicrostonyx torquatus
TACTTATTACTGATATATATGAATCTCTCTCTCTCTCTCTCTCTCTCTCTCTCTCTCTGTGTGTGTGTGTGTGTGTGTGTGTGTCTTTCCTCTGCTTTAGTTTTACCATCTAAATATCATACTGAATCAGCTAATAGTGGCCAACTGACCCACAGACATACCAGAGAGACCTGCCAAGGAGAATACGCTGCTTAGTGCAGCCTAAATCATCTACCCAAAGGTTTCTCGAGATTGACAATGAAGAAGTGCTGTGTTGAGTCATGGAGTGTGGGGCTGGTGGCTTTCATTTTGGTGGGCTGATACTGAGTAGGACATGAAGAGTGTTGTAGCTGTTGATGTGGACTCTTTCTAATGTGCACTCCTGCAGCGGCATTTCAACTGTATTTTAATAAATAAAGTTTGCCTGAGAATCTGAAAAGTAAAACAGCCACACTGGACAGCCATACAGACCAGGCAGCAGTGACACACACCTTTAATTCCAGTAGGCACACTAGCTTGCCATAGAAACCAGGCAGTAGTGGTGCATGCCCTTAATCCCAGAACTAGAAAAGATAATAAAATGGGAGGAGACAGCTCTCAATGTCAGTCTCATTCTGAGACTCCTGGAGGCAGGATTGCCATTTCAGACTGAGGTAGAGGTAAGAGCCCGTGACTGGCTCTTTTGCCTTTCTGACCTGCAGGTTGAACTGTATTTCTGTCTCTGAGTTTGTATTATTTGTGCTTAACACTTCCACTGACATGGTTCTACTTTGGTAGATCTTGTCGATCTCATGAGTCATATATATATATATATATATATATATATATATATACATACATACCATAGGGGAGATATGATATATATGTATGTTTACATCATATATATATATAGTCCAGACAGATATATCATAGGGACATATCTGTAAATCAGTAAATATATATGTATGTATGTATGTTAACACATATATTTTATATGTATATAAAGCATAAATATATAAATATGAATGTACATAAAATTTATAGATTACATAAATATATAAACACAAATTTCTGTTTCTGTTTAGCATTGCTTATAGTTTCATGACTTCAGGACTGATCACTGAAAACTAAGGCTCAGTGAGCTACTCTCATGAGTTCACCCTTGAATTTGGAACTCAGCAGTCTGATTCCTTAACTCATTGCTTTAAATGCTCTATGTCACATTGTCTTATCATAAAATGTTCTAAGCCATGCCCTTAAGAATACATTAAAAAGATACCCCAAAGACTATTGTAGAATATAAAAATATATATGAACACTGAGCCCCATGAACACTTCCTTTCCATGAATAATGCAGTGACGATCTCAAGAATGTATAGAGCGGTGCCAGGGGAAGGCTGCGTTCCTAACAAGTTTATCTTTGATCACTAATTCATTTGCATAGATCCTGTCGGTGTGTCAATCCTCATGACTCGTGGCGCTGCATATTTTAGACCTTGACATATGCATTCTTTTTGCAAGCCTCTTCTCATAGCAGCTCTTGTTCGCTGTCTACAAGAAGGAAGAAAGCATGGCCGGAGTATTGAAAGCCCAGCTTCCATCTAAACGAGGGTTTGTCGTGTGCTAGGTTAGGTATGGGATATGGTGGAGAGTGAGTCACCACATACAGAACAGTGGTGGGGTCTGACAAAAAAATCCAAATAGGAGGAACGAATATGAACAAGAATGTTAACAACACGTCTCTCCCTGTAACTCTGTACAGTTATTAGAATGGTCCAAGAAGTTCTTTCCATAATGGGATTACTGGGGATCACTCAGCCTTGCTGAGACGTATGTACATGCAAGGAGGAATATTTAAGTTACATGACAAAGGGCTTTAGGACCTGAATGTGTAGAATATATTCAAATGTTCTAGAAAGCAAAAGACAGCCATTAGGCATGCCTGTGTTCTCTAATGCCGAAAGATAGTCTGCTTTGTGGCTTTGGCACAGAGACTGTCAGGTGAGCTGGGCTCTGATGATTCAGGACCCCATTATGACCACATTCACCAGTCCTCCATCTCCAGTCTGGACTTCATACTACCTCCAGATCCTCAAGAACAACCCAAGAGAGGGATCCTTCAGATCAGCACTGGATACTCCGATAAAGAGTCTGACAGACGTGGACTGGGGCTTATCCCTGGTGGTGGCCTAGAAGATGTCAAGGTTTCAAAGTAAGCCTTTAACATATGTGGATTTTTCTATAAGTGTCTTTCTCTTAAAATATAGCTATGTTTTTAAAATGCTAATTAAAACCTCTGCCAAACTCAAGTTTGGACTAATTTTGAATTTTCCAACAGAAGTTAATGTAAATACTCTAAAACCAAACTCTTCATAGATAATTCTTTAACATTAAGGAACTTTGGGCATTGGTGCCTTGCTTCAGTATTGACACAGTTCCTAGAAAAGTCCATCACAACTTCGCCCCTAATGTCCAGTCCACTGTATTACAGACAATAATAGACCCAGCACTAATGAAGAGCCAAAGAATGAGTACCAGAAATCATTCCTTCGATTTCAATTTTCTATAAATTTTAATTGTTCTCCGGACTGTAGTCCATCTGCTTAATTTTTTATTTAGTGTGCAAGTACTCTAACTTCTTTTCCCCTGAGACTTTTCTCTACTCATATACCTTATCTTCTGCACTTGTTGGAATAGTTCTGGTTGATTCTACTGTTTGCAGGCCTCAACAGAAGATAAGAGGAAAGGGAATTGAGGAGACGTCGCTCTTGGGCAACTACACATCCAACTGACACGCTATTCCCAGACTAAAGTTTGGTTCTTTACTTTAAAATGGGGCAAATGCCTAGCAAAGGACTCAGGAGAAAGGATGCTGGCTAAGCAAACCACACTTGCAAGGCAGAGAATAAGGCATGCATTAAATAGATCTATAATGTCAAGGATGTATAATCATTCAATTATTCAAAAGATACTTAACAATACTCTCATGGCACAGAGAGAGATTGAAAGGTAAAAAGAGGCATTGCCCCTTCCTAGATGGAGATTATTGTCTAAAAAAGAAGATATATACCAATAAAACAACCTCAAAAATGAAAAAAAAATCACATTGTCATACTAGAGAGGGAAAACCTTTGAAGCTATGAGAAGTGAACACAGGTATTGACCCAATGTGGAAAGTTAGGAAACATTTCTAGGGAAAACTGTCTTTAACCATTAGATAGGAAAAGATGAGTGCAGAGGGAAGGTAGCAAGATAACGGTATGCAGAATGAAAGAAGGCTGGCAGACTAGATATAGGGAGAACATCACCCTGCTGGACATTTTAGAGAGAGCGACCTTGGACAGTCCTGGTCTAAATCTGATGCCATGGGTGATAGCAAACTACTACCTCTTTCCCCAAATCACATTAAGTTGAATGTCACATTCAACAGAAACCAAGTTAATTAATTTGTAGTCCTTGACAAGACACCAGAGTGACAACATAAAGGTGGGTAGTTCATTGGTAAAAATGCCAGAAAAAGACAAAACAAATATGGAATTTTTTGTTAGTAACACACCACCAGTAATGTGTTAGTTTTGACAAATGTGGGCGGTTTATGTCAGGTTTATGTCAGGGAACACTGAGCAATGAGTATTTAGCAAATATATGCATTTAGACCTGGTTTGTAAATCTAATCTTAGCTTCCAGTTATTTTTAAGAGAAAAACAATACACTATCTTTCATTTAGTCAATATTAATATTTATTATTGATGTTTAAAGGCATTTTAAATAAAGTTTGAAAATACCTTAAGTTTACTAGGGAGTTACAAACACTCATCCCACGAGTGAATGTCTATATTTATATTTTTGTCTTAATACCCTGGATCATTAGCTAAGAATCAGCTGTAAGAGATACATCCCTATTTTAATTAATAAGGCTCCTTCAATATGAAATGCAACTCCACCTGGAGGGTGTTAGATGAACAGAAGGATGGTCTTCACAGTGGAAATGTCCTCAGCTCCATGGAGGGGTCCCTAAAGAGGGTCTGGCACATAGGTGACATTTAATATCAACTGAGAACAAAAGAGAGAAGAAGAAACATCCCAACTATCAATCCACTCACCTGTGAAATC
Organism: Dicrostonyx torquatus; assembly: GCA_028555095.1. NCBI lineage: Eukaryota > Metazoa > Chordata > Mammalia > Rodentia > Cricetidae > Dicrostonyx > Dicrostonyx torquatus. The sequence continues at coordinate 1,664,577 of JAQHUG010000296.1, forward strand.
AGCCTGGTCACAGCTGAGAGAGCTTACATCTGACTATGGTGCTTAGATTAGGGGTTAGACATATATATATATATATATATACATATATATGTATATCAAACAGGATAACAGGCAAGATTGTAGCTATGATGAGGAGATGGAAAGCTAAGGAAAGTTATATATTATTGATATTTGTGTCTTCAAAATGACTACCAGAATGCTGTCATTAGGTAACAATCTAATTAAACTAAATCCTGGCACATTAAAATGTGTACATGGATATAAGAATTTTACTTCTTGTATAGAGTGTCACAAGTTACCAGTGTAGCTCAGGTACAGAGATATACTTTATGTTTAGTAATTATCTGATGTAAGCTAGTTTACTTAGTTCTTTCTTGCAGGCTATAGAGTATTTCTGTAAAGTACGATGACCTCTGTAGTTCTCATCTGCAACCCCATTCCCTTTAACTGGAGCCATTTTTTTCTCCAATTATAGTAGAAGTAAGTACAAAGCTAACCATTTCATGTCTCTGTCCCCAAAAGGAAATCATTCACTTCAATGTCAGGGTCTGTACAGACCAAATTATGCATTGTAAGTACCCCAGCTTTCTACCAAGCAATAGAAATGAATGAATTGCTTTTTTGGTGGATTGTGTAAGAAGAAAAGCTTGCCTGATCCAGGAATAGCCACCTCCTGGAGAAGTGGCAGCAGCTGTGGGTGGCTCTCAAGGACTTGGCTAGGAAGTTGGTTTGAGTGCCAGTTTAGCTCCTGAAGGGGACACCCAAGTGGGTGGTGCGGGCTGTAATTTGTTGCTGCCTGGTAGGAATATGAGTCAAGTTCCTTGGAAGCTGCAACCCTACTTAATTTACCTGTCAAACTGCCTGATGGATATGTCCATGGAGTTTTAAAATAGAAAATGATGCTTCTCCGGGCTATGAAGTCTTCCCCTTCACAGGGAGCATATCCATTACCCACCCAAACTGATACTGCTAATTAAGGACTCTTCTGTCCCTCCCAGGTAAGCACATTCTCTCTACTATTTGAAAAGGGATTATTGGGAAAGGAAGTTAAGAAGTTGCTCATCTTCTGGTAAGTTTTATTTTTAATAGAAAGCTCAAAGGAATTGATCAACAGTGGCCTCTGATTAATGCCCTGATACCATGCTCCTTTTTATCTATCACACATAGCCAGACTTGGAAGTCCAAAAGTGCTAAGAGAGAAGGTTCTGCTCACACAGGTCAATGGCCAGACCATGGTCTGACTTCTGACTGTTGTCTAACTTTCCCTTTCCACTTTCCAGGGTCTCTACATTTTGCTTGACCTCTCATTGGAAAGTGTAGCTTGGAAAAGGGAATTAAGTGTGTGACACAGTCAATGCAATCATGACCTTATAGCACTGTGGCTGCCTGCAATTGGTCTATACCAGACAAGCCCAATCAACAGTCAAGCACGGTTGAGGCAGGAACTTACCCCTCTCTGCTGAAATACTAGCTACTGATAGGTCATTGTCTTCAGTTGTACACCTACAGAGGATTCTAGCAGACTCATGAGCAGTTTCAAATCCATTATCGTAAGCTAGTCCTAGTTAAATCCAGTGCGCATCAAAATGACAATAATAAAGTCATGATGGAATTATAGTGACTTATTAAGAATAGAAAGTTCACAGCACACACATGTGCATGTATACACACAAGCTCCTCATTTCATGTCTCTTGATGTTCAAACCCTTCCAACTTTGACAGTCAAAAAGTTTCATCAGCTTCAGCCACTCAATTAGAACTTTTCACCAAAATAACTCATTTTTCTTTATAAAATATCTGCTATCAGATATTTCATTTCAGTAATGAAAATCAGAACAGTACTGGTGCTAAGAATTCATATGCATGCAAAAGGCTAAGTGTAACTCAAAGGCATACAGGGCCAGCTGAAGTAGCCGTGAGTGATTCTAGTATGAAAGATAAGCAACAATTAAGAGATATAATACGGAATTATAACCCAGAATGTACAATACGTGTAAATGTCCCTATATTGTTGCTAACATATAAAGGAATCAGGAACTAGGGGATAAAACCATCAAACAGAATTTGAAATGATTTGTGACTCTGTTGCTTATGAAGAAAAGCATAGCTCTCCTCTCTTTATGTATGAGCTCAGGATGCTGATTTCCTTCTAAGAAAGAAAGCTTGTAAAGAAGTAAAAGAGTAGTTTTGCACAGAGAATTCTAAAAAATAGAAAAAGAAAGAAAAAACCATTTTATACATTAGATCAACATGATTATCAGTAGAGACAGGTGGTGCTGAATGTGTGTGTCCTTGGTCTGAAGTAATAGGAATGGTACTTGTAGATTTTGACCTACAAACACACTACCCATGCATGATGAGAAAAAATACCACACAAATCTCAAATAGGGATCATTTAACCAACATGTCTCAAAACTGACAATGTGGTATGATCATAATTATGATGATAATGATTAATAATAATAATAATAATAATAATAATAATAATAATAAAAGGATGAGACACTCAAGGCAAGAAGAGCCTCAGAAAAAATAAAGACTAAATGGGAGGTACACTGAAGGGCATCTTAGAATCAAAAATTTCTTTACATGCAAATTAATAAGTCTAGATGTCTGCTTCCCATTTTCCAACCTTCTTGGGTGAGCCTGACAAATTGTGAATAATGTATTTCTACTTGTGAAGGACATTTTCAAACAGACCATATTAATACAGACAAATTAGGCTCATCCTAAATGTAACTTTACATATGAGGAATAGTGATTGTAAATTGCTGAAAAGTGTCAATGATTTAAAATAAGCATCAAATACCAAACATTGTGATAAGTAGTCCATAAATACTGTCTATTATCAGTAATTACTCTTTATATGATTCAGAGATCCCCAAAGAACTTTGGAATGTATGTCAGAGTGAGGAACAAGCAAACTATAAGACTATCTTTAGCATAAACTGCCTGTCCTTATTTGTCTATGCCAGGACACAGGTTGGTTCCCATCCCCGTAAGAACAGCAATAAAACAGATAATTTTTGAGACAAGGTAAATATCATCATGGTCATTAACCTTAATGTACTGGTTTGAGATATTGTCTTTCGTTGTTCCTAAACAGGATATTTTAATATGACAAGTATCTCTCATCTTGTCTCAGACAGTGAATTAGCATAAAATGATTTGGCCAGATCATGCACACCAGTTTCTAATTGTCAAGGAAATTGTTGGCCATTTTATTAAGTTCAATGACTGCACACCAGGCCAGGTCAACTAACATATTTGAATGCCATCTAACACCCTGTGGCTCTTCTGTGGCAACACAGAAGTCAACACCCAGAAAGAAAGGATGAAAGGATGTCAATCCAAACGTACAAGCCCCCGATCTAAAATCAGAATGCACGCAGAGTGTCACAGCCCAGAGCAATCAATGCAAATCTATGCCACAGTGAGGAGGTGTTTTCATTCCAATAATAGATATCCTGTGATTGATGAATCTTTCGCAGCTCTTTTCTGTGGAACTGCTTAATTCAAGCATTCTGGCAAAGGTGGCCGCTGACTTTAGCAAGTTGTCAAAAGCAGAGAACCTCGCATGGCCTCAAACTTGTTGAAAGGAGTGGTTGGGTTATGAGTGTGGATCTAAAAGTTATGAATGGGGACCTAGAAGTTGGTGTAAATTTACTGTATAATCTAAAAGTCAGATCCCATTGGCTTCTTAATACCACTGAATAACAGACAAATAAGGCAGAAGTTAGTGACAGGTTTTGTGGTTATTTCTGTCTTGCCTTTGACATGATCACCTACAAAAGCTTCCTCATCGACCCACAGATTATTCCCAAGGAAAAGTTGTATCAAAAATATGCCCTTGGGTAATATATTCTTATCTCTGTTGTCGTTAAAGGGACTAATTTTGTTTGGTTGGCATAATCTGTCAACCATACTTAAAATGGTTTAAATCTGTCCCATACTTAAAAGGGAAGAAGTTGAAGCAACATTCTGAAAAATACATTTGAATGTGCTCATTCTTTCAACCTTACAGATTGTTATTCTTTCTAGTTAATCCTTAAGAAGTCTAGCACAAAGTCACAGATAATATGCCATCATTCCTCACAGGACAGCTGATAATTCTGCAACATTTATAGTAACAGAGGTAAATAGTTCAGTCAGCAAAATTCTTGCTGTGCAGACACAAGAACCTGAGTTCAATCTCCAACACCAACATAAAATTCTGACTGTACCTATACATACCTGCAATCCCAGGATTTGGAAAGGGTGAAGAGAAGGATGACAAGAGCTCTCTGGCCACAAACATGTTCAGGTTCCTGTCTCAAGGGAATTAAGTGAAGAATGGAGAAGGACACCTGACATCACCTCTGGCCTCTCTTTGAGTGTGTGGCATGCACACCAACACACAAATGTGCACATATACTACACACACAAACACACTGAGGTGGAGAAGGAAGGGAAAGAGAGAAACAAAAGGAAACATGACTCATGGACACAATACGCTATTCACAGAGAATATGGGCAACTGTCAGGCCAATTCCCTGTATTAGCATGGACAAAAGTTGAACTGAATACCATGTGAAGAGTACACAGCCAGTGGCTGCCTAGGCTAGAACATTCCAGCTTTCTTTCTCCCTGTATCGTCTGTGGTCTGACCCTGAGAGGGGAGCTGGTGACCTAGTTTTATCCATTATATCTGCATCAGCCTTCCTTGAGAGACGTCCAATAAGGACTTCAGTTTTACAGATGCTTTGGTGTCACAATCTCCCATGTATTGTAAACAGGACCAACACACCAATGAACCCCCTTACCAGCTAACACCGGTGGCACCTCAGTAATCTACTGACCCTGTTAAAACTGATGTCACCTCAATGGCCCTAACATTGACTCAGGCTGTTCTTATTGATCTAACACTCTATTCTGTACTTTGAAATCTTCCTATCTCTAGATCTTAATAAACTAGTCAATTATTTGTATTGAATAAAAAATGTGCAAAAAAATGTTCCAACATGCTTCAATTCATTTAATAAAATGGACCATTATAAAAGCAACCATGATGGTTTAGCAATTGACTCTATTCATCTATTCAGAAACATACTCAAAATGTAGCTGCTATTCATGTTGCGATCATCGGGTGGATGGAGTAATTTTTCAGATACTTATTTCTTAAAATAGAGACGACTTTTCCCCTCACACATAGTGAGATCATACATTAGGGTTGTTCACAAAAAGTGTGGGGAAAGATCTATGTTAAATATATCTTTAACAGTCGTGTCTCTATGAAAAATAATCTGATTGAATCTAGGAAAGTAAGAGAATAATTTTCTTCTAAATTAAGTGTGTGGTAGACCAATAAGCCTCCTGAATGGAAACACTCATGGAGAATATCCACAGTCAGGGGATTCAGAAAAGCAACCACTGCCATAGCTTCTATGTGGTTTTGGTTTGGTTTGGCTTTTCATAACTCTAGCCCTTGCTTCATGTGTAGGACTATGTACTCTCCTTGTGATTATCCAACACCATTCGGGACTTATGAAAAGGAACAATTTTGAAGGGTGGCTTACTTTCTGTCATTTATCTGAATCTAACCTATGTCCTTTTAATAATTTTTTTCGAGACAAGGTTTATCTGTAGCTTTGGAGCTACCTTCTGTAGACTGGCCTCGAACTCACAGAGATCTGCCTGCCTCTTTCTCTGCCTCCAGAGTTCTGGGATTAAAAGCATGCACCACCACCACCAAGCCTTTTAATAACTTTGGGACTATAAACTTGTTATTGGATTTTCCAAAATGAGAGCAAGGAGGTCCCCATAATAACTACACTTATGGGCGGAGCTTTCTAATAGTACAAGTTATTTCTTCATCCTACAGGACCATTTTTTTTTAAAATTCTGATTAAGTGAATAGAATTTCTTAGGCCAATATCTCCATCACCACATTTTTAGCTCCCTGATCAAAGTTAGGTTAGTATTAAATAAGCAGAAATATTGATGATCTCAAATGCTCTGGGCATAGAAATGGAATTAAAGAATGTATAGCTAAAGTGTAAAAGAATCTTGGCCAAAATCATCCATGGCTTCTCACAGAATACAAAAATCTTTTGGAAACCAGTGTGATCGTTTGCAGCAAGATAAAATCTGGGAAATATTGAGATGAGCTGCACTTAACATAATAGTAATAATGATAATGTCTACTTAATCGTTAGTTCTAAAGAGTATTGAAATTGCTCGTTCTTAACACTAATCAAAATAAAATCATATAAGTGGGTGGCAATGGGATAGTCTTTCAGAGTCATAACATTAGATCTCAGCAAAGGGAGAAAAGGTAACTTAGGATTTTATGATGAAAATGTAAAAACAGAAAACACAGTCAGGGTCCTGAAATCTTCCTAACACTGCCCTATTTGTTCTAACTTCAAATGCCTTCAAGGTATTCAGTACATTCTTAACTATCCTGTGACACCTAGAAAACTTATTCCCAGTGGCCATCAGGAAGCATGAAGGAAAATCTGAATACCCTGAAAGTGATGATCTGCCCTGAATCTAGAGCACCAAGGAAGTTTCTACTTAGAAGCCACAAACGGAAAGATTCCTGGAACAGGCCCTTACTTGCACTGTCTTTGAGCTAACTTGTTTTTATCGTCTAGAAAACAAATGCTACATAGTTCCATGGTTTGATGTATATGACGGAACTTTACAGTGTGTCATTTCTAGGCCAGGCCTATTATCAGAAAATGTTAATTTTTGTTAATACATTAATTATTAACAACATTTAATCATGTTAATAAAGCTCCTTTTGAATTATTAAATCTATCTAATCCTCCAATACATTTCAAGGAAGTTGGATGCTACTAACCAGAGGGAATTTTGCTGAGCACTGAAATAAGTTCAGAGAGGCAAATCTACATATAATAAAGGGATGATGGACTTGCAACATGGGAAGTGTTTGAGGGCAGGAAATGTCCCTGCAATGTACTTTGAGGGAACAAGGAACTTTATTCAAAGAAAGATGAAAAGAGACAAAAGGAATGGAGGAGAAGAGAAAAGGAGAAATTCATATGTGAAATGGTCTAGGTTCTAAATAGGCCAGTCCTCCGCTCTTTCTAGCACCTATTAAGTAGGATTTCTACATTCACTCCTGATTGCTTTTTGGTTTAATTGGAGAGGACAAAGAAAGGAAAATCATATGACATCATATGACTGAATTGCTCATGGGATGTGTCATACTCTCGCTCACATCATATGTAAAATATTGAGTACATTTATCAACCACTAGATATTCAAAATCTGATACAAGCTGAATATCAGTTCCTCATCCATGATTCTGCATTGCATTGACCTAGCAGCATCTTTTGCCTACAAACTCAATAAATGAACTCTGAATAGCAAGTCTTCTTAGGACACACATGGAGGGGTCCTGGAGGATTGTATCAGATGTTCACATTCCCTCTGAAAGAAGCTCAGATTAAAGTCGGAGGTCTCCTATGCTTCTTCATGTAGCTTTAGTTTTGGTTAACCTACCTCCTATTCTCTGGTCCCAGATTCTTCTGTCCCTACCCATAACTATATTATAACTCTTGTTGTATGCCACATTTGTTTACTACCTCCTTTAATTGACTTTTTTCTTGTGTTGGAAGATCCAAACTTTCCACATGGTTTTTCCACGCACACTTTATTTTTGTTAAGACCAGCACTGTACTTCCCATCCTCCATCCTCTTCATGCTTGAGCCTTTATAACCCCAGTATTTACCCTCTCTAGGTTTGCTTTACCTGTATCTTCCTATTGCCCCCTTTTAAGATGTTTACTCACCATGACCTGTGAGTAAATCAGGAGTGAGTGTAGAAATCCTACTTAATAGGTGCTAGAAAGAGCGGAGGACTGGCCTATTTAGAACCTAGACCATTTCACATATGAATTTCCCCTTTTCTCTTCTCCTCCATTCCTTTTGTCTCTTTTCATCTTTCTTTGCATAAAGTTCCTGATTCCCTCAAAGTACATTGCAGGGACATTTCCTGCCCTCAAATACTTCCCAAGTTGCAAGTCCATCACCCCAACCAACTTCTACACGCAGTCCAAGTTAAACATACAAGACTAACAAAACAGTCAAAGCGAGGATCCGTGTATGAGAAAGAACATGTACCATTTGTCTTTCTGGACCTGAGCACACTTACCTGGTATATTTTTCCCACTTCCATCAATTTTTTTAAAATTTCATGATTTCTTTTTTCTTTACAGATGAGTAATATTGCACGGTGTAGCTATACCACATTTTCCTCATTTCCCGATCAGTTCATGGACATATTGTTTGATTCTGCTCTCTAGCTGTTGTGAATTGAACCATAATAAACATCAATATTTCAAATATCTCTCTATTACCATAAGAGGGTACCTTGGATATATGACCAGGAAGGAAGGAAGCAGATTGATCATCAGATACATGAATGATGGAAGAATTTGTTCAATTAATTTCTGTGGGTTACTCACAGGACAAGGATAGAGAAATGTTAGCTTGCTGCCATTTTTAAACTTTCTATTGTTCTTTATGGCACTACATTTCTGACTGTTTATTTCCTAATGTTATTAAAATCTGATTTTGTGTTTATTTCTTATAAACTTTGAATTGCAATTGAAGATCATTTGGAATTATTTCACATCATGCACATTATTGATGAATTTTAGTTCATTCAGTCCTGCCTGCTAGCCCTCTAAAATGCCCCAATACATATGCATACGGATATATAACTCAAATTAATCACTATATTTGATTACATTTGATAAACTGTACTGACTGAGTCAATAAAATTTAAGTCCCTTTTTTCCAGATGTGACCTAGATATGACCTGCAAGAAAGGACGTGAGTGATCTAGGATTACTGCCTAGAGACATTTCTGAGGTCACCACGCTACTGAATTACTTTTCAGCTGTCATCCCATTAACCTCATCCTATGACACTGCTCGCTTTTGCCACGTGATGTTGTTGGGAACAGTTTTCTTGATATCACACAAAGGTCTCTGTGAAGAACTATGAAGGAATATTTTCTCATTCCCAGGCCTAAAAATAGATGCTTTTATCATAAGTTACTGGCTTTGTTTTATATCCTATGAGTGATGTGGGTTTCAGAATTGACCATGTTTCCTTTTTAAATGTGGGGCTATGAAATCCAACCCAGAGTAGTTCTATGACCTGTATCTTCTCAAACAGTTGCAGAGCTGCCTAGGGCACAATAAACAAGGACTAGTCCTTCGGGATGTTGCCTCAGTTGACCTACACGGTCTGTCAACAGACAGGGGTGTCGGAAGTCGCCCTAAGTTAAAGATGGGTGATGCTGTGAATTCACCTGAACTGTATCATACTCCATAGTTCCCTCCCTCCTGTGTGTTATTGTCTTGAAGTCAGGTGTTTTGTTTTAAATTGCATCCATTTCTTTATTTCTGTGTACAGTCATGTGTCACAGCACAGGTGTGGAAACCAGAGGACAACGTTCAGGGGTTAGTTCTCACCCATCGTGGGGGTTCCAAGAATCAAACTAGGGTGGTTAAGCTTGGTGGCAAGCAACTACCTGCTGAACAACTTCACCAACCCTTTCATGTGGTTTTAATGGCAACCTATATTTCATTTGAAGAGTACAGTTAAGAAATGTTTCTAAAGTGATATAGAGACCTTCAGACAAATGATGAGTCTATTCTTGGTACTTGTATTAGGTTTACAGATTTTTTTGCCATAAGAAATATTTAGATGATGAAAGACTGTGAAGAGGGAGAGAGGGAGGAAGAGGGAAACAGGGAGAGAGGAAAGGAGAAAGAAAGAAAAGACACGAGGGGAGTGGCTCTATTGGGATTTTTTGCTTTCATATCTGTTACTCAATAGCCATAAAACCAGAGAAAAGGTGAGATACTGTCCATGTGCCCTTTTTCCCTAACTCTAAAATAATAATAAATTTAATAACTATTTAATACAGTTATATTGAAAAGTAAATGGAGTATAGAAAAGTATTTGTCATGTTGCCTAGCTTTAAATAAATAATATAAAAAGTATTTGTGTTACTGGCATATAAATCTGAATTCTTTTTTGTATTATAGCCCTCACATTGAAAATAAAATACCTCCAGCTTCCATGTTAGTATAAGCTATTGTTAATTCAAAGATAAAAGTAATTTTTGTAAAACAATTAACAGATTAAAATGTCAATCTACATAATTGGAGGAAATATTTGCAAATAACACATTTGATAACAGGTTAATATCTAAACTACATAAAGAACTCACTTAACTCCATAGATATATAAAATAACTCAGAATTAGCAAAATAAATGAATTGAATTATTTTGAAGAAGACACCCAAGTAACCAATGGGTGCATATAAAGGTGTTAAGCATCATATTGAGCAAAGAAATCTAAATCAAAACCACAATAAGAAGCTGCTTTGTATAATTTCAGAGGGATATTAGTAAAAAGACAAGAGATAACCAGGATTATTGATAATGAAAGGTGTAGTGACAGTTCATTGGTGCTTTAATAAATAATGATTTCCTGAAGATCTGATAGTAAAACAGCCCCACTGACCAGCCTTACCAGGCAGTAGTGGCACACACCTTTAATCCCAGTAAGCACGCTAGTCTGCCATAAAAAACAGGTGGTAGTGGTGAACACGTTTAATATTAGCACTAGAGAGGAATATAAAATGAGAGGAGACAGGTTTTAGGCTCAGTCTCATTCTGAGGATTCCTGGAGGCAGGATCTCCATTATTGGACTAAGATAGAGATAAGAGCCAGTGGCTGGTTGCTTTACTTTTCTGGTCTTCAGGTTGAACACAAATATCCGTCCTTGGATTTTCATTAATTGTGTTACAGAAAAGGAAAGGGAACAATTTTAGTAGTGATACATATTAGTATATTCATCATGGAAAACAGCGGACCAAAAAGTTAAAGCTAGAACTTTCATATGACCTATGACGGTCCTTTCTGAGTATTCTAAAGGAAGTCAAATCAATATCTTGTGAGAATATCTGTCGCATATTTATTATAATGTTATTCACTATAGAACTAATCTAAGGATTTCTCAATGGGTCAATGATAAATAAATTGTGAGATACAATATATATTTTTGATAGCACTAGGGATCAAAGAGAATTGTTCACACATGCTGACATGTGCTATATACAGGAGTTTCACTAATAGACCAGTGATACCATACACACACACACACACACACACACTCACTTTCATGTGTAGCCACACATAGAACTATCTACACAATAAATGTGCAATTCAACTACTAACAAAGAGGGAAATTCCACTGCTCATGACAATTTAGATCATCAACCTGAAGGAAAGGACATTTTACTAAGTGAAGTAAACCAGGCACAAAACGTCCAACGATTTCATTTATGTGGACTCAGAAAGAGAATATAACAGCGCTGCCAAGAACCAGAGGAGGAAGGAATCGGGTGATTTTGCTCAGAAACAAACATTTAGTCACATGATGAACACATTAGCCCAGCTAGGGAGGACATCCCTTCCTCTCGAGTCCACATGGCTCTCACTAGGTTTTTCCTGTCTCACCTTAGGATGGAAGGGAGAGGACTTGAAAAATCCCAGACAACAGACAGGAATCTTCTGAATTTATCTTATAAGATTATAAGATAAGATAAATTCTCCAAAAGATTTCATCCCTAACCACGAGGCTAGCAATGTCTGGGATAATATGAGCTCAAGGTGCAAATTGTCTAAGGAGGAGTGCTTAGCAAAACTCAAATCAAGGTCCATAAGAAATAACTGAGACTTGATTCAAGATACAGCTCAAAAAAAGAGCCAAATGATTGGAGAGACGATTTGCAAATCAGAACACTCCATAATAAAGTATCACTTCTGAGATGGCATATATGAGAATTTCCATGCTGTCCTGGTATTTTTTTCTGTGAATTTAAAACTATGGTTTATCACTTAGTAGCGCAGGATAGTGCTCACCTACAATGAGGCATCTATATCACACTCTTGCCCCTCCAGTCTCAGGGATCATCTTGGAAAAGGGGCCAGAAAAAATGTGAAAAGAGTCAGAGGTCAGAGGGCATTGGTGAGAAACAGTGTCTTACAGAGATAACGGGACTGATGCACACATAAACTCAACAGCCACTGTGGTCACCTGAACAAGATCAAGCCAGTCAACATTTCCTTAGGAGAGCAGCTTGCAAGTCTCCCCATTAATGAGGAGTCTATTGACAGGTGATGACTTCTGGGATAGAGAGTTAGTTCTAGTCAAGGGTGAGTCCCCTGGAAGGTTGATTAAACTCCACACACAGGAGTGTGTGAGGAGCACAAATGGGACTCAATGGGTTAACAAAAAATAAATAAAGGAGGACATGAAGTTGGAAAGGGTTGGAGATGTGAAGATGGATCTGGAAGGCGCTACAGTGGGGATAAAAATAATTAAAATATACCGCATGAAATTCTCAAACATTAGTAAAATATTACATTTTAAGATAGTAGCATATTCTTTAGTAGCCACTTCTTTAAAAAAAATTTACTGGGTTGGGGCATAGGTCAATGGTAAAATGTTTAGTAAGCATTGCGAAGTACTAGATTTGACACATTATAAAACACTGAAAAAATGCACTACCAACTCTTTGATACATGCATGTGACTGATCTACATATAAACATATTTATCTTTTCCACAGAATTTGTGTTTCTACGAATACTACTTCACTTCCATGTCTCACTTCAATAACTATGGTTATGAATTAGCATTTCGTTGTGAGGTACTCTAACCTATCATACTGCTTTATGAAATTTATGTTGTTAGCAACCATTTGACAAACACTTTTGCAGTTTACTACTAAAATTGTTGGCATGTCATGATTAACTCTCTAGGAGCATTTTAAGGAGTAAAATTTTGGGTCAAATTTTGAAATGCTTTCTTTTGCTTCATGATTAGGCTATACCAAAATGCACATAATCATATTTACTAGAAACTTCACTATAACACCGCTGACAAAAGTATTTTTAAAGCAATGAAAATTTCTAAGCAAATGCCCTCTAAGAAAGAATTGTAAGCTAAGAAAAAGTTATAACATGCACAAATACAAATTATTACTTATTGATTTTGTAGCCAAATGAGTTAAAGAAAGCTCTCCAACAGTCCTAAGTATAACAGTATACAAGGAAAGATCAAAAGGAAGAATTAGAATGAAGAAGGAAAGACAGGGAAGTAGATAGTAAGAGAGGAAAGAAATACTATGCAAAACTATTTTCAGGAGAATTTGTCCTATAATAAATATCAAGCAATGAACTTGCACTAAGTGAAAGAAATAGCAATCCACTGAAGAAAATCAATGTTCCATTCCAAGGCAACATTTGAAAACTAATAGTAGCAACACATTATACTCTTTCTTGCTGTCTTTATGGAAAAAGACACATTAAAAAACCAAAGCCACACATTTACTGGACATTTCTTTCTCTCCCCAAAGTTGGTTTCCAGTATTCCTTCTAATTTGAACTATGATTTCTTTAATAGACATGCTCATGCCCAAGACAACTATTTTAAATTTGTGTCTATTGTAATGGCATGCTTTTGTTGTTTTTTTTTTTAAATACATTCTGGGTGCATATGTTTGATTATACAAAAGCACATTAGTAGCTCCTTTGTCATTGGGAACATTTAACATTTGAATGACACACACATACACAGTGTTTGGTGGCTGATGTCATGAGAGAGGCAGCAGGGCAGGTGTTTACAAACCAAATCAGCCTGTCTTAGCTCATTATTTGGCTGCATCACTCAACAGCTGCACTGTTTCGCTCCTTTTATTTTCAATGTACATACCAAAAGCCAAGTGTGCTTCCTATGCTTCAGATGAAAAAAACTCACAAAGCATATTTTAAGTTCCAGCATTAGTCTTGGCTGGCAATGTACAGTGTGTTCCCAGCGGAGGCTGAAGTGTGGCTTGTCCTCCCATCTTTAAGGCACACATGCTCAATAGTGAACTGTGCTGCTGAGCTTGTGTGTATAAAATACATTTGTGACTTAGAGTAGGATGATTTTCTTGAGACGTAGGCAATCATATAGCACAAGCAGCACCTGACTGTAGTCTTATATTGTGTTTAGAGTACTATATATGAGTTTATATTACATATAATATATAAATTCACAGAAGGACACATATATATTTGAACAGTAAATACTGTGTGTTATATAAATAGTTATTAATTTCCTAGTAGTATACTAAAAGGGATATACATTCTTTTTTTTATTGTTAAAAGAAAAATTTACATTTACTCCCCTTGTTCCCGACCATCATGCTCCCCCACTACCCCACCACCCTCCCCCTGCTTCTTTAAGATGGGGCAGGATACCCTGTCCTATGGGAAGCCCAAGGCCCGCCCCCCTCCATCTCGGTCTACGAAGATGTGCATCCATATAGAATAAGGTCCCAAAAAGCCAATACATGCAGAAGAGCTAGGTCCTGGTGCAATTATCATTGGCTTCTCAGTCAATCCCCACTGGCAGTCACATTCATAGGGTCCAGTTAGGTCAGTCTTGGTCCAGCTGGATTCGATGAGCTCCCAATAGATCGAGCACACTGTCTTTGTTGGTGGGCCAGGCCCTCACGGTCCTGGCTTCCTTGCTCATCTTCTCC
>JAQHUG010000296.1:1736664-1782860 GCA_028555095.1 Dicrostonyx torquatus
AATTTTAGTGGAATTGCTTTGAGTTTCTCTCCATTTAACTTGATGTTAGCTGTCAGCTTGCTGTATATTGGTTTTACTATATTTAGAAATTATCCTTGTATCCCTAATCTCTCCAAGACCTTTATCATAAAGGGATGTTGAATGTGGCCTGTATTATTCATGTAGGAGTGGGGTACTAAGATATTTCTCCCATTCACATCCACGTTGGTGTACCTACTGGAGTTGTCATTCTGCAGGTCTTGTTTACATGACCGTATTGTTAAAATTTCATGGATGTCGCTCCCTGTCCTATATAAAAGACAGCTGCAGCTGTCCTGGCCCTTTGGCTCTTAGAGTCTTCACTATGTTCCCTGATCCTTAAATGGAGACATGTATCAACTGCAGATAGATACATCTGATCCCCAGCAGTCATCCCTAAACATAAATACATGTGAACAGCACTAATCAGGCTCAGTAGATAGTATTTGTGCATACGTGTGTATATATTCATAAATATTTAACAGTAGTTAATGAAAAAGAAAGCTTAAGGCTGGGAGGAAGAGGGGGGAGTTGAAGTGAGAAGAATGTGGGGTGAAAATGATGTAAACACAGTACTCATGGATAAAATTCTCAGGAAAACAAAATAATTGTAAAAATACAAGATATATTTTAAAGCCATGACCTCCAAAAGATCAACCAAGATACATTCAAGAACAGTGAGACAAAGGATTTCATAAGAATCAGCAAGTGCACAGGCAACAAGCACCACTGATGTTTCTGCATACAGAGCTGGTACTCTTAGGGCCATACAGCAGATGAGCAAGAGAGAGAGTCCATGCTGACCCTTGCACGCTATGCTGAAGGATGAGGGCTATTTCTGATAGAGTAGAGGGGTAACAGTATTGACCAAAGAAAGACTGTAGACAATGATGTGCAGCTGGAGGAGTATAAATCAGTCAGGACTGGGACAAGAAATCTCAAATCGATGATCCATGGATCAGATTCAGCACGTAGACATGCTTTGCTTTGTCCTAACTGGAATTATTAAATACTTGTTAGACTTCATGTATAAGCCCAAATGACTTTATGTTTTTTTTAAAAAAAGTTAAAGGTTCAGTCATCATTTACAGCTAGAAAATATTTTCCCTTGAGCAAAATTTAGCTGAGCTTCAAAGTATTTAGACACCTTCCTCTTTACCACAATTCCCACCTGCCCACGTTACCCATAGTAACTCATATTCATTCCACACATGACTCAGAAATACTGTGTCAGTGAATAACCTCATATACACTAATTCACCACTATAGAATAGAACATATGCCCAGAGAAACATGGAGAAAACAAAAACCTTTGAAATTAACAAGTTGGCAAAGTTAGAGAAAACATTGAATGTCATGCTAAGGTTTGCAGCGATTTCACAGAAATCAGTGGGCAAAATTCACATCATAATGAGTAATGATCAGAATGAAATTTTAAATACCTGCAACCCAGGGCGTGACCAGGATTTCTTATTAGAATGTAGAAAGAGGAAGCTAGGAATAGCAGTAATTAAAGCTAACATTTAATTCTGCCGAGTTACAAATCTATCTTTGTCCTTTGCTTTAAAAAGCAACAACTGATACCTTATAAAATGAGATATGCATAGGTTGTTTACCTAGCTATAATCACCTTCTTTGAAAGCTACATAATCTGACACTTGGCTCTCATAGGTCAAACCTTTGGATAACCCGGTGCAATGACAACCTCATGTTTTTAATTTAAAAAAAATGTCCTTTCATCTTGAATGAATGATAGAAGAAACAAAGAATTTAGATTATATGAGAGAATAAAGCTTCTTAAAACAATGGGTGTCTGTACTTTTCCCATGCCAAACCTATTGCATAGCTCAGGAGCTTCCCCAAGACTCTACATTATTTATAATATATAAAAGAAAAACCCTAAGCATCCCTAGTGTATTCTCCAGTGCACTTTAGGTTAGGACTGTTAGTGATTTCTGAACCTTGGTGTAAGACAGTCTTCAGAATCCTATTACTGTAAAAGTTAACTCAGTTTAACTTGACGATGTCTTTCAGGAATATTTAACCACAGAGCCCTCTCTTTCTCCTTCTAAAGCATTTGTCTGTTCTTTCCCTCCATCCTTTTATTTTTAGTTAGGCCAATGAGACAATGTCTGTGGATGTGGACAGTTCTCTAGGGCGGCAGGCATCCCTTCATCATAAGTCTCATGAGCCCCTGCTTTCTAGATAGGTGTTGTAAATTTTCCAGATGTTTCTCTTTCCCTCAATTCATTTCTGTGAAAATTTCCAACATGCTTACAAAATTACAAAGATCTGACTCTGCTTCCAGGCAAAAGTAGGGCCTGGTTGCTTTTATATTTGCTCCTCAAACCCAATGGATTGGAGAAAGTTTCCCTCATTTTATTTCATAAAGAATTTCAAGTGGGAACACTTTCATTTTATGTTCAAGAAAAAAAAACCTGTCAGCTGGACAATGGTGGTGAATGCTTTTAATCCCAGCACCCAGGAGGCAGAGGCAGGTGGATCTCTGTGAGTCTGAGGCCGGCCTGGTCTACAGAGTATGTTCCAGGACATCAAGGGCTACACAGAGAGACCCTGTCTTATTGGGGTGGGGGAAATGTCCTTAATAGTCAGTTCAAAAACTTACCACAATCTTCTTTCTAATATAGCATTTAAATTGCAAGATACACTTTAATTTCTTTTATGCCTTGTCTTGGTATGTTGTGAACATATTCATCTCCCAGTGTAAAGGAAAACAAAGAAAACCAGTTTCAAATGCTCTCCTAACAGCCCTTTAACTTAATTTAAAAGCATAACTTGGGATTCTATTTGGTAAGTAAAATACTCTTTCTGCCTGGGTTATACAATTGTGGAAGTGCATAGACCTCTGGGTTCTTCAGTGATTTACCATCTGTTTTTCAAGTTAAGTAATTTTTTTCCATGAACATTAAAAAATTTAAGTTGGGTATCAGTTCCCAAAGTTCATAAACTTAATAGGAAAACTCTGATAGGATTTGAGTAATATTTTCCACCCAATGACTGCAACAGACAGTGGCTGAGTAAGGCATGACCAAAAATAATATGCAAATTAAAAGCACATTTCTGGATCTTTAGCTCAGGCTGGAAACAGATGTTTTAATTGATTCTATTGACAGCATTTCAAACCCACAACTCAATCCTTCTGCCATACGCTTCATCATGGCACACGATTCTGCCAAAGCAACAAATACCAGGAATAAACTGCTTCACCTTCTTGGTCTGCCTCCACGGAGTCCATAGTCATTTGTTTCCAGTGCTTTCCCTTCATCAGTCCTACCTGTTTACTGAGACTACCCACGAAGACCTAATCTGTACTGAACAACCTTCCTACTATGATCCTCTCCCACGAACCATTTCTATACACCCACTGTGCCTTTCCTTCTCTCTAGCAGATGTCATTCTGTAACATGCCCTTCAATTCACTTCCTTGTTACCTGTTGCCATCATGAAATGATAGTGTACCAACGGTTTTGATATGTTTCTGCTTATGCAAAAAGCCAGATCCTTCCAGATTAAAAATAGATGAATGTAGGTTTACTTGGAGTAGCTCTCGGATGAGTTCACTGGTCCCAAAGAGGACGGCCAGAGAATTCATGCACCCAGGCTAAGGCAGGGAGGTTTTATAGATTCTAGGCAATGGGTGATAAAACACAAACCAGGAGCTGATACTGTGCCCGAGCATGGTAAAAACAGATTCCTGGGAGGGCACTTGGGTGCCATTTCTTTGATCAGAGTTTTCTCAGTGGGAACGGGGGTTGGAGGAAGTAGGCCAGATGGGATTCCCAGCTTGGGCAACGGAAAGTATGAGTTCCAACTGAACAAGTTTGTCTCTGCCTTTTCAGCACCAAGTACAGTGCTAGGTAAAAAGTTGGAAAAGAAAGTATACATTGTTGTTTTTCGAGACCTATCCCAATGCTCATTTCTAGATATTGTCTCTGGAAATGGGAATGCTGACATCATTCATCTCTTTCCTTCTATGGATTCTTCTTCTCTAACTTAACTTAAAACATATACAATCGTCAACTACACCCTGGAGTACCCAGGGCCTCCTTCTGCCCTTCTTTGCTTTTGTATTCAGATCAATAGCTGTGGTTGCAACTACTTCCGGGTGATTGGCACAACTTTCTTTATTTCCTTTGTCTTTCATATACTACTGGAATGCATTCATAACCTCAAACTAACTCAGTAGTTTACCTTTCTCAATATTTGTTCTCTCAGAGCAAATCTCTTCTGAGGAAAATCATATATAAAATAAATTAGAGTAAGGTTCATGATAGTCAACAATATATGGACACTCAAAACCGTGCTACATTTCTATGAATGCTGTTTCTCTTTACATAGAGGGGTTTTCAGTCTTTTAAGATGGCTTAGATTCTCACCTCTCACTCACTCACATTCAAGGAATAGATCTGTCTCATTTTCTTGGATAGAGCTCTCTCATCATCATAAACCAACTCTGTAATAGACAGATCAGATTAATGGCTCCAATTCTTCCCAAGTCTGCATATACACTCATTGCCATGCATCTTGTTTGCTTTGCATTGTGAATCAAACTTTGACCACGAGACTTGTTTGGTCAATAAGAACTTACCAAATATGTTATAAGTAAGATGTCTGAGTATTCAGACTATTGTTTTGCCTTTTGCCACCATGTTGAAATGATGCCTCAAATAAACTGCTGGGAGATGAAGAACATGGAACCTACCAGCTTCCATCTTTCCCTGAGAATAGTCAAAATATCATTAGACATGTGAACGAGTATAACTGAGAAGAGAAACAGCACCCTGAGGAGTGCAGTCGCATTTGTTTCCTCCTTCTCTGTTGCCCCAACTCAATAGACAAAGAATATTTCTGAAGTCACAGCTTTTCTCCTCATCCCATACCAATGACTTGTCTTGTTTGTTTATGTATGTTATCGTCTATCACTGTCTATCTACCAAGTGTTTCAGAATATATGCAATATATTCTACTTCCTTCAGTATTCAAGTAACAAATAAATCCCTTGAAAATGTACGCTTACAGATACCACGGCATTTCTCTGCTTTCCTGCATAAACATGTCTTAGTTAATTTTGTTGAGTTAAAATACCTTGGCAGAGGCAGCTCGGGGAAGAAAGGGTGTATTTTAGTTCACGGCTTTAGAGTCCTTCACTGTGAAAAAGGCTTAACAGAGAGGAAGTATGGTGGCGGGACCAGGAAGCTGCTGGTCACAGTTTCATCCATACACAGGAAACAGAAAAGGAAAACAGGAAGTAGGAGAAAGGTATAAACACTTAAAACCAGCCCTCAGACTTCTTCAAGCAACGCTGTACCTACTCGAGGTCCCATAACCTTCCCCAGACAGCACCAGCACCTGGAAATGAAGTGTTCAAAAATGTGAGCCTGTCGGGAAGGAACGTTCTCACCAGGACCACCACACTGTATTTCTTCCCTTCCCTTCAGTCTTCACTTCCTTCACATCTGATTTTACCCCCATTTGTCTCCACTGAAATTGCTTTTGGTAGTGTCCCCGGTGAGTTGTTTGTTGCCAAAATCAATGAACATTTGTCTGTCTTCATATTAAAATTCCGAGAAGCTTGGGAGAACACTCCCTTCTCAGAACCCTTTGGTTTCTTTGGCTTTTCTCTGACTTCCTGGTCGCCAGTTGGTCTCATTCTCCCTTGACAGTGATTTCTCTTCATCCCAGACTGAAAAGATTACAATTAACTTCCTTCACTCGTCTCTATGCTTGCTTCTTGGGTGTTCACAACATTCCTATGGCTTTAAACAATGCACACATTCATAGCCAAGTTCCTATCCTATCTTAAACACCTCCTCAGAAATATAGGCTTGTAATTTCAAATGGTCATAATGTATGTCCAGTTGAATGCTTCATATTTAGCTTAAATTCAACATAAACACCATAATGCTTACAATTTCCACCCAAAGATATCACCACTGCCTAAGCTGGCATACTCTGACTCTAAGTAAGTGCCAGACTACTCATTAGTATGTTTGAAAGTGAAAGGAACCTTTGACTCTTTACTCTTAAACTCACCTAGACTGTTACTCTTAATCTCACCAAGTGCTGTTTCCTATCTGAAGAATATTTCAAATGTGTTTATCTTTTTAGTAACCAGCTAGCCTCCCCCCCCAAAAAAAACCCATAATTTCTTATTGTGACTTCTTAATAGATATTTTGTCCATCTTTTTGCTTCCTTCCCTTGTTATGGTTCTACACATTGAAATAAGGCAAATTTTTCACAAATGTAAATTACAGCACATTTTTCTTCTGCTCATAAAGTATTTATCTTTGTTCTCCTGAAACACCCAGAAACACTGTTGAGAGCTACAAGGCCCACATAGGATTAATGATTTGTTCTCCATCTATTCCTCAAGTGTATTTCCCTCTTATCCTTTAGGCCCATGTCATACTAAGGTCCTCAAGATGGAAAAGGGTTCTTTTCCTTAGAGATAAAGTTCTTGCTGGCCTGGGTAGGTGGCTCAATGGAGAAAGACACATGCTATTCTTACTAAGGACCCATGTGTGGTTCCCATTACCCAATATCCACTCAGGAAACTCACAAATGCACCTTCAATTATCCCATGTCCACACACAGATACACATGAACATATATATTTTAAAATAAAATAAATATTATTTTTTAAAATAAAAAAATGTTGAAGTTGTTGATCCTTAAACTTGTTGTATCTTCACCTTCCTCATAGTATTTTTTGCAACAAATTGTGCTTTCTTGAAACCCTTCTGGCCATTTATCTACAGTGGATGCCCCAGAATATCTCTCTCTCTCTCTCTCTCTCTCTCTCTCTCTCTCTCTCTCTTTTTAGTATTTTTTTATTGTTAAAAGAAAAATTTACATTTACTCCCCTTGTTCCCGGCCCTCCCGCTCCCCCACTACCCCACTGCCCTCACCCTGCTTCCTTAAGATGGGGCAGGATACCCTGCCCTATGGGAAGTCCAAGGCCCTCCCCCCTCCATCTCGGTCTAAGAAGATGTGCATCCATATAGAATAAGTTCCCAAAAACCCAATACATGCAGAAGAGCTAGGTCCCGATGCCATTATCATTGGCTTCTCAGTCAGTCCCCACTGGCAGTCACATTCATAAGGTCCAGTTAGGTCATATGCTCATTCAGTCTTGGTCCAGCTGGATTTGATGAGCTCCCAATAGATCGAGCACACTGTCTTTGTTGGTGGGCCAGTACCTCACGGTCCTGACTTCCTTGCTCATCTTCTCCCTCCTTCTGCTCTTCCACTGGACCTTGGTAGCACAATCCCTTGTTCTGATGTGAATGTGGGTCTCTGGCTCTATCTCCATCCATCATGCGAAATTTCTATGGTGACAATTAAGATATTCAACAAAGTAACTATGGGACAAGTTCAGTTCAGGCACCCACTCCTCTGCTGCCCAAGTACCTAGCTGGGACATCCCTGTGAATACCTGGAATCCCCTCTAGAGAGAAGTCTCTTACAAATCTTAGAATGACTCCTGTTAATGTAGATATCTTATTCCCTTCTCCAATATCCACCTGTCCTCCATCTCCTTCATCTCGGCTTAAAGCATGATTCCAGGATACCCTTAGTTGATACTGAGGCAAAATATCAGTGGTGGACGTAGAGTCAGAGTATTTGAAAACGGACACTGTGGGGGAAAATAATGAAAGCAAAAACCAAAATTCTTAAAAGGTAGAATTACACAGAGAAAGCTTAATTTGTGTTGAAAAGTGAGAGTCTGTTAGTACAGGACTCAAGCTATTACTTCAGCTAATCCCATGAGAAGAGACACTCTAGATGAGGAATCATGCTTTAAGCCGAGATGAAGGCCTTTAGGGACCTTCAAAGTGCCACCAGTTCAGCCACTGGAGAACTGAAACAAAGCCAATGGCTATGGCAGAAACAATACAGAGACCTGAAGTACATAGTTCAGTAGTAACCAGGGTTCATGCCACTTAATGCCTAAGGAACAAAAATGAAGAGTATAGAATGGTGTAAAGCATGAGTATAGGCTACAGAAGGATTTTAAGTAAGCAGGCAATATTATTCGGTCAATATTTAAAGACTATAATGTCAATGATACATTTTGAAAGAATCTGGTCAATCTGTGAATTCAAACTTTAATCAGTCAATAAAACTGAATTACTTAGTTTCTCTGCCCCCCTCCCCCACCTGGGGTCAGCCAAGCAAGAGGCTAGTGTCAACTACCATGTGGCCATTTTCACTTTTCTCTCTACTGTCATTTGAGAAGAGGAGACAAATCCTAGTTTATATTTTGTTGTGGAATGTTAGTTTAAGATGTGCAATATTTCTTTATGCTGTGGAACATTTGTTTAATGATGCAAAGATGGGTTGCATTCTTTTATATTGTATTTGTTTAACTCTGTGAGGCTGTGTTACTTTTCTTGCCTAAAACACCTGATTAGTCTAATCAAGAGCTGAGCAACCAGTAACTAGGCAGGAAAGGGGTAGACATGGTTATATAGCTAGGCTGTAGAAGGATAGGCAGAAAGAATAAATATAAGAAGAGAGAAGAGTGAGGAACAAGAAAGAGAATGCCAGAAGCCAGTCAGCCAGCAACACAGTCAGCCACAAACTAATAAGGAAAGAATCAGATATAAATAAATATATTTATATATAGATATATAAATAAAGGTAAAAGCCCAGAGGCAAAAGGTAGACTGGATAATTTAAGTTAGGAAAAGTTGGCTAGAAACAAGTCAAACTAAGACCAGACAGTCATAGGAATAAGTCTCTGTGTATTTATTTGGGAACTGGGTGGCAAACCCCCAAAGAGGAAAGAGTAAGAGAAAGGAAAAATACAGTATTTTGTGGTTTTGAGAGATGTGACAGAAGTAGGAAAGCTGTGGGCATTTTCCATTTTGGGGAGCCAGGACATGCTTGAGGTCTGTTCATGAATTTAGTGTCGACTTGATGAGAGACTGCTATGGAATTGCTTTAATTCATGTCACGTGCAGTCAGTTGACTCTGAATTCATGACTGAGATGCCTAGTATAACATTATAACTTTATGTTCGGTCTCTGAAGAGTTCCATTAACAAACTAGACTCTTCTCTTGAAAACATAGATGTGTGAGTGTATTTAAATACATATATGTCTTCTGCTGTTATAATATAGCTTTGCTCTGAAACTAATATACAAACAGAAAACAACAATTATATCTTGCACAGTTATTATATCAATTGGCAAGGACATTGTTATACTTAACTCCTCCACCTCCAACTCTCATAGTTTAACATAACTAGGATTTATATTTTATGGACAAGTATGATAAGGACTATGTGGTGATAGTGTGGGGAAGAAAACTCTGCTCTAAACTTTGCTAGGTCCTCAGAGGCATCCCTATACGTTTTTTTTCATTGTATACATGTGTGCACTTGTGGGTGTGCATATCTACGTATCGTAGTGTAGAAACTAAAGGAAGATGTCATTGGGTGCCCTGTTATGCAATTCTTCACCTTTCTGAAAGGATTTCTCACTGAACCTAGACCTAAGCTGCCTGCTGCCAAATCCCAGATTTTATCTGGTCCCTGATAGTGCTAGAGTTAAGGACTCACATGTAGACCCTTTGCACAAGGGACTTGAAGTCAGGTCCTTTGCTTATTCTGCAAGTGCTCTTACCCATTAAGCTATTTCTTCAATCTGACTATCCCATCTTGACAGAAACTGGAAAGGTGTTTGAGGTTTTGTAGTCAAGGCCTATAATGATGCACATAGTTTTTACCAATCTCATTGAGTATAATCCATTCACCTGACTATCTGTATGTATAGGTCTAGAAAACAGCCTAGATTTGTAATAAAAAGAATGAGGACATAAACACCAGTGAAACCCAGGAGCTCCCTGCAGCTACTTCAGTTCATTGGATTCAACAGCTGGTAAAAGGATTGTGGCATCATCTTAGTTAGATTGTAGTTATCTTATTTTGTGTTTTACACAGCATTGCAAAGTCCAAAATCATCATTTTATTTAAGTTCCATTTGTAGTGATGAATAAAGGCTGCAGATTTCTGAATGGATTGTGCACAAAGTAACTGTCTTTGGCCAGTCATCTGTAGGGATAGAAATAACACAGGAATTCTGCTACAAATTTTAGAGTCTGGGTATCATTGTCTCTCTCTCTCTCTCTCATCCCTACAATCTTTAGCTTCTATAAAAAATGCACATCCCAATTGTAATGTCTATTTTTGCTTGTCAAGTTGGCTATATCTGGAATTAACTAAAATCCAAAATTGGAGGGCACCCATGTGAGGGATTTTTGTTTAATTTGAAGTAGGAAGATTCACCATTTTTGCGGAGGAAAGGGTTTATTCAGCTTAGACTTCTACATCACTGTTCATCATAGAAGGACAGGAATTTAATTTAAACAGGACAGGGACTTGGAGGCAGGAGCTGATGCAGAAGCCATAGGGGAATGCTGCTTACTGGCTTGCTCTTCATGTCTTGCTCAGCTGAATTTCTTATGGAACTCATGGCTGCCAGCCCAGAGATGGCAACACTGACAATGAGCTTGGCCCTCCATCAATCACTAATTAAGCAAATGCCTTATGGAGGCATTTCACTGTAGCTTGTTCAAGTTGACATAAGACTAGCTAGCACAGACTCTTAGATCTTTTTCCTTTTATTTTCTACCTTATTTTTATTGATTTTTATTGAGCTCTACATTTTTCTACCTTATTTTTTTACATTGATTCTATCACGAAGTTTCACCAAATCTACTTTCTAATTTCCTCACATGTGCCCTTCTGTCTCTGAACTGCCTCATCTGAGATCTCATGACTAGCTTCTGGTTGTTCTAGGAATTGCTCCTAGGTTTCTGTAAGATCACACTCATCACCTATAGTGACTTATAATCTCCTGATGCACCATGACTAGCTTCTGGTTGTTCTAGGAATTGCTCCCAGGTTTCTGTAAGATCATACTCATCACCTATAGTGACTTATAATCTCCTGATACACCATTGGGGGAGATCAACTTCTTTTTGTGCCACAGAAAACACATATTTATTACACGGACTTAGAAATCAACACAAATCAATGTCAGGCATTTCTTAAGTAGACACTATGAGAAATGTCTACCAAAGAAAGATCCACACATTGAGAAGGCAACACCAAAGAAACTCACACTTCCATTTTAGGAACAGTACAGAGTTAGAAAAATGAAAAGATGAAATATTGCATAATTAGCCCAATTGTATCCTGGTATGTTTATTCCCAATTTCAAACAATTTTAGGGTTAAAAACAAGCAGTCACTTCTTAAGCCTCCAGAGTGCTAAATTCTGCTTTCCTTTACTCCACTGTCATGGTCTTAAACGACTGCACCTGCTTTGAGGAGCATGGCATATAAGTTTTAGTTTAAGTAGCATCCTGAATCTTTATTATCTATTACATCGGATTCTACAGAAACACAGGAAGGTTGATTGCTGTTTTTTTCCCTTCCTTCCTTCCTTTTGGATATTCTTTTGCCAGGTAGTCTTAGTGGCTGATACTAGCCCAGCTTGACCTTGTACTCCCAGCAATTCTGTCTCTCGTTCTTGAATGTTGGAATTACAGATTACATCACCACATATTGCTTATTTTGCTCTTAAAACTTGTTTCAGCAAGATTATGGGAGGGTCATCAACTTCTAATCTGGGTCTTGAGGCTTGAAAGCACACCTTTAATCTGGACCACACCTCTTGCTGGAAACCTAAATAAGGATATTGAAGAAGGAAGATTTTTCTTGTTACCTGTTTTTTTCAGCTTGCTAGCAAGTCTATTCCTCACAGCCATTAGAGACTACTTCTTGAGGATTCCAATATATACTGAAGACCAGCTGAGACATTAAGCTTCGTGAACTGAGCAACTACTGGACTCTTAGACTTTCTGTTCGTAGCCACCCATTGTTGGATTTGGACCACAGCCTGTAAGTCATTCTAATAAATCTGATAGATAGATAGATAGATAGATAGATAGATAGATAGATAGATAGACAGACACATAGATAGATAGAATTGAGAGAGATAATCATTCTGTAAGTTCTGTTACTCTAAAGAACCCTCATTAATACACTAGTGTTGTCTTCTTCCCCCCAATTAATATATAAAACCACACCATTGATAAATCCGTCATCCAGTTGGGTACTCACTATCAGCTCTCTTAATGGATCTTTCCTGAATGTTTGTTTGAGAAAAAATTGGAACTGGTTTCTTTCACATGCTCCCAGCATGTTCCCTCGACTTAATTGGCTCTACGTTCAGATCTTTATTTTATTTTAAGACACCTTTCATTTCCACAAGGTGAATCCTTTCTTATACTCCACTCAAGCAGTGACTACCCATCCTCTCACTCTGAATTTTTAAAGAGCTCAGAGGAAGGCAGGAATGGAAAGTAAAGTGAATGGGTACTTGTGTTCTTGCTGCCCCTTTCTGTGTGTTCAGCATTGTTTGTCCTGCTCCCTAGAGCAACTCTATCTTGTTATGATTCTTAACATTCATATGCTCCTCACTGCTCTCTACTCCTCCTGTTTTTCTGTTTCCACCAGCTAATAATTAGTTCATAGTCTTTCAGGAGAAAAGAACCATAACTATTGTTTTGCAATCAGTTTGGATGACACTGATGTCTTCTTGCGGGGGGCGGAGGTGGCCTCACTTACTATCTAATTGAGCTATTCATTGACTTCCGTTCCAGAAATATCTATCTTCTTCACATCTTAGTTCATTGGAGATAAGAGATGTTCTATAAAATGTCATGAATCATCGCATAAGTTTCAATGACATGGAAATGGCCTGCCACATACTTTTTCTCCCCACCCCAGTCTCAAAGACACTGTCTGGATATTGCACCTGTCAGGTTTCTAATTGTCTCCACTTTTCAGACACCTCACTTCCTTCTGTTTGATTTTCATTTGCCTTAGTTCCTCACTTCAAACCTTCCTTGACATTTCCTTAGAAACCATTTACTCCCTTGATTTTTTTTTCTACCACACCATATTTCAGATATAGATAAATCAAGTTGCTTAATGACTGTCATTTTGCTTCAGCTATCCTTCACAGCTGGACAATGTCACCAAGTGACCTTGAAACCAGGAAACAATATTAGGTAATAATTTCGAAGTTCACATGTTAATGACTCCATCAGTTCTATTTATTCCCAGATCATTCATTCTTAACATGTTCCTCAGCAACAGTTAAATTTTTCAGCTAGTCCTATATGTTCTAGACACACTACCTTTCTAGATAACTCCTGGAAAACACCTAGAATTCTACCTGAACAGAGAAATAAAATGAAGACAACGATGAGAATGCAGAAATTCACAGGGAATTGTAAAATTATGTCTATGCGGTTGAGCACTAAATCTTAAAAGAAACCCTTGTACTGCCCTCTTGAAGGTCCAAGGAACATTGTAGAATAAGGGGAAATATTCAGGTTGAAAATACAGATGACTAACCAGTGCTGGCTTCTGGGCATGCAATAATGACCTCATAGCAGCCATGACTGCCTGCAGGGAACATGGCTTCTGAAGAGTAAAGCACAGATCAGGGACAGATTTACTGGGATCCTGCCAGTCATTGCTTTCACTTGTGTACACACTGAGGATCCTTCCAGACTCCTGTGGGTAGCTCCCAAACCTGTGGTACCACAGATGATCCTGGTTAAATTCAGTGGGTCATACAAACAAAATAAAACAAACAACAAAATGCAAGATCAACCTCAAAAAGCCACAGATATAAGGGAATTGTTGGGATTGGGAGAAGTGATGGGGGATAGAGAAATTAAAGAATGTATAATTATCAGTTATATAATCATGAAACTGACAAAGAAAAGCTCTATAAAAGCTTAAAAAGCATTTCTGTTTATTTATTCTTCATTCTGTTCTAGCTCTGAAGAAAAAAAAACCTAAAACTTAAGAATTCAATTCTAACTTTCAATGAGACATTTCTGTTTATACACAAGAGAATTTGCTCATATAGTCAAAGATTACAAGAGCTTTTACCATCTTCACAATGGTCAAACACTCTTCTGTGTGCTTTGTATCTGTTTATCAACTCATTTAATCCACAAGAAAACAAGAAAAGAGATGCTTAGAAAACATTTTTTTCTAAACATGTGGAGTCCCCCAAATTATAGAAACTTCATTTTTCTAGTATAATGATGATCCCAGAACCCTGTTCTTGCTTTCACTCACCCCACATGTGTTACGTTACACTGAAACTCCTCTGATGCTGTTCACAAAACCAGCTAAGACAAACACCCAAAGCTGTCTTACCTTCAGCTCTGTCTGGGCTTAGCCAATTAAGCAAATCTCTACAAAGACCATAGATGTCATTTTAGAGCACTGGAAAAGATGCCATAATTACTAGTAATTATGCAATTACTCTCCTCGGAACAAACTGTAACTGATAGCAACAAAATCTGGACCATGACCTGACGCATGGGGATTCCCACTTGGAACCCAATGATGTATGGTGGGGAGCATCTAATCATTGTACAGCTGGAGGTTGATTTAAGATGTTTAGATGGCAAACTACTATTCCAAATTTTATCTCATTTTACTATTCTGAATTACAGCCAGTAATATTTGCACTCCCCAGAGCACATGTGCTTCCCTCCTCTGACCCTTGCTAGCTAATGATCCCACAATTCTTCTGAATTGCCAGTCTTAAATCTCATAACCACTCAAGCACAGATCCTTCTAATTCTCTACTCTCAACTAAAAGGTCATTGAATCGAAACAATTCAATCTTTCATGTAAGTTCTTGCATATTTTCCCAGAAAGCTTCATCCAAATTCATCAGGATCATCATAGAAGATGTCTTTACTTCCACCATCAGAATAAGTACTTTTGTTTAATGTTATAAATCCTTTATTGACACCCATAGATCAAGTTCAAACAATGTAGGCGAGTACCTAATGTAGTCATGGTATATCTCTAATCTTGCATCACCCTACTACTTCTTATAAGTTCTTATGACCAAGTTTATTGAATACTTTAGTCATTCAAATTTAGCATCACAGCACCAATTTCTAATCCATTGCACATGCTAGTCTTTGATAAGACATCCTCTGTACAACCAGGGTTAGACTAGGTCCTATACTTTTCTCTGTATTGTTTCACTTCTGAAAAGCTAGGCTTTAAGATGATTCTCTTTCTTTTAACAACATTGTGCTTCTTAGAAACATATGGAAGGTAAATCTGCAATCACTTAAAGCCATTAGCATTTTATTCTTCTTTGTGTTTCAATGCCTACTAAAGGGGTCAAACAGAAACAGGACCAAATTAATGTATGGATGATGAGATTCTTTGCTTGAGCTCTAACCCTGACCCCTTATGCAAAAATTGTGAACGGCAAACCTTCCAAGGTTTCTAAATATATCAATTATATGACAGTAAAAAGCCTGGAAATAAAAGGAAGAAATCAAATTGATTGCCTGTGGCAAGGCAAAAAGCCAAAGTATAATTATTGTTTAGTTGGGATTTTTTAAAATCTGATTTAATATTTCAATTATTCAACTCCCAGGTATACCTTAGGTTTTCTGAATGATTCTATATTAACTTGGACATGGAGTTCACTCACTCCCATTATCAACAACAGCAGACTACATTTTAAGGGCAAAGAAGGAAGATGCACACAGGATGTTTGGTGGCAACTTTAACTTCATAAGAGTTTCTTTGAAGTTTATAAACATTTAACCTCAAGCTATACCATTGAATCCACAAAGAATATATCACACAGTGAAAGTATTACCATATATTTTGTATGAGGTCTCGTTTGCTTTCTTTTGCTGTGATGAACACCTTGCCCAGAAGAAACTCAAGGAGGCAAAGGGTTTATAACACATAAAGGTTATGGTCTGTTATTGCGAGAAGCAAGGCAGGAACCAAAGCAGACATCACGGCAGAACTCTTCTTACTGCTTTGCCTCCTCGCAACTACCTTCTTTGTAGAAACCAGGACTAGCTGTGCCTGGATGGCATTGCCCACGGTGGGTTGGGCTCTCCTACATCAATTAACACTTTAGAAAACACCCACATGGACATGTCCACAGGCAAACCCGATAGAAACAACTCCTCAAATGAGCTTCCTGCTTCCCATGTGTGTCGAATTGACACGTGTCAACAGACAAAGAAATGACAATGGAACACTTTTTACTACAAAAAACCGCAGTTCTCTAGTGCTTATAAGTCTATACATATTCATTTGCCACACATTAGAATGTCCTCAAATACATAATAATTTAGTCAAGAAATACTCCAACCTGTTACTTTATTTAAAAGTAATAGAGGGAGGGCTGGAGAAATAACTCAGTAGTTAAGAGCATTTACTCTTACAAAGGACCCGAGTTTGGTTTCTGGAACCCAAATGGCAGTTAGCGTTCATCTGTAATCCCAGTTTGAAAGGATCCTACTCTCTATTTTGGCTTCTGCAGGAACCCGGATGCATGTGGTGTATATGATGCACTCAAGGAAACACCCATGTAAAATAAAAATAAATAACCCTTTTAACTATTTTTAGGACATTAAGAGAAGTTATATAAACTTAGTGAACAAATTCTGCAGAAGGCTCAGGCTGAAAGCTACTCTAGATATTAAATCTCCATGGCCTCAATGTCCTTATCTAAAGAACAGAGAAAATTAACACTATTTTCATTGTAGGATTAGTCTGATTATTAAATATGCCAATATATGTAAGATAATTACAATAAGCCTTTATAAAGTAAATGTTAACTATCTAATATATACAAAACCCTGATGATCCCAAGTAAATATGGACCCAACAGAACAAGCTATGCTTGGAGGGCCAACTAAACAGTGCCACATAATTTAATCTTATGTTCCAAATTAATAAAACTTCATGCTATCATTTAAAATATGGAACAAAAATAGGATAGCTTAAATAAGATTTATTTTAAATGTGATTAACACATACTACTCTTATAAACATAGTATTTAAAAACTTTTACTCATATTTTAATATCTAAATAGTTTGTGAGCTACATTTGATTTTAACATTATGCATTTATAGCAGTAAAAAATGTTTAGTTTTAGATGACAAATATCATAGAATAAGAGGCTGTAGTGTTGTTTTTCATAAAAAATTATGTGTAAATGTAAATATGTAAGAATAAGGTATGTGTAAAGACTAACTTTCTATTTTGTTAAGTTTTATTGTTTATGATTTAATGGCAATTCAGAAACATTAAGTCAAATTTGATATTATCAGAAGATAAAAATTATTAATAAAATAGAAAGCATTACTAAATAACACCACATAATATTTTAGTAACCGAAACTCAAATAACTGCATTTGTTTAGAATATTACACAAGGTATAATTGTGTATTTACCTAAGGTGTTAAACAATAATACTGGATTTAAAATTTTAATTTTCTAATACCTACAATATTGAGTTAGTAAGACTTAAGCGCCATGAGCACAGATTGGGAAATGGAGTTCGAGCTCTCTGAGGCAATGGGAAGAAGGGGATGAGAAAAGAATGCAGCCGCAGATGACGCCAAGAGTTCATAAGGAACGAAGGCACAGACAAATAACTGCTTCAAAAGATTCTATGAGCTGTCTTAACTGTACAAATATTCCTACCAAGCAACCATAGAGTTCTCATGAAGTCATGGCCAAAATACCCAGGAGATAGAACAAAGTGAAAGATATTAATCTAGACATTCTTACTCCAAGGATGGGAAACTGGTGGTGTTTTCTCCATCAGGGGTCCAACCACCCTGAACAGCCATTCCGGAAGTGCTTTCAAAACATTCTGGCTATTTAATAGAGCAGTCAGTGAACACATTTCTTCACCATAGTAACTCAAACAAATGACTCCTTTGAAAATATGTCTCCCCCATACTCTCTCTGGTCTTAGTCATCCGACTTTGGTCATTGAAGATTCAAATGCACTAGGCATGAAATGCAGTAATATAGTTAGTATTTTAAAAATTAAGATTGTCAGAGCAGGATAATGACATAGCTTTCTCAAGAGCTAACAAAACCTGAGGGTTTTTAACTTATCCTTTTTATAGCAATTGTCCTGCAAGAACAGAGACCATCCCTTTTACTCACTATGTTCTTTCCACATTATCCTGCTGAAAAAAAATCCTCTTTATTCTTTACAGTGTGGCTCAAATGTCACTCTGGCTGTCAAAATTCAGCAGGCAAAATTAACCAGGTCCTTCCCTGTCAGTGTCCACACTTTTATTAGGACATTTGTCATATCGCTGTAATTACTTCCAGGTACTCCAAAAGATGACAGGTCCAGGGAGTGAATGAATGAGTAGCTGGATTCTGTAAGTGAATGAACACACACATTTCAAAAGGACAAGTTATTACTTTTAGCTCATTCAGTTCCCAGACTAGTCTTCTGTTATCTGGGATTTCGAAAGCTTTGGGTTTATTTTTTTAACTCAAATAATTGAGGTCAGCAGGTGGTTTCAGTTTAACTCCCTTAAAATGCTCTCTTCTGGTGCTGAGTATTCATTTCTTCTTTCTTCTTGGTATCAATAGCCAGTTTTGGATCAGTGACCCTTTCATGATGAGAGCAAAGGTCATTGAGATTTTTATTAAGTTCTGTAAATTTGCTCTTTAATGTTCTTTTTGCTGCCTCACTAGGTCCTCGTCCTTGGTGGGGAGGCACTCACAGACTTTTCTCATCCCGCTTGGCAAGTTAAACAACTGGTAATCTGATTTGCTGGAAATCAAGAAATTCTGCTTAACATGTACTTCCTCTTGAGTTAAATTTAGAACATATGAGGAGTGGAAGGGGTGGTTAGCCTCTGAAAGCTCAAATTATCCTTAAAAATCAAATTGATGGAAATTTCAACTCATGGAAAAAACCAAACCAAAACTTTTCTTCTTTTTTCGTGCTTCATAAGCAAGAAACAAAGAAGGGCAGAGGTACAATGACCCTCTTGTCCACTGTGGTAGGAAGAATGCAATTTCTTGCTCATTAAGGTTTACAAGTTAAGACTGTCTTTGTGTAAAATCATTAAACTACATACCACCTTAGAAGCACTGTGTTTTTTATTTTAGAAATACATACCCTCTCTCACTCCAGCTATTTTAAATACCACCTTCTGAACTGTTTTAGCTTAAGTTTCCGTGTAAAAGCTGTAGTGTGTAGAATGTGTGTGCTGAACAATAGCAAAGTAAGATCTCAGATAGATACTGATTTTGCCTTAAATGGGTAGATTAAGTGGACAAAATTTTCTGGAATATTCCTTTATTCAATTATAAATGTTTACTTCCTTTTACAGTGTGGCAGGCACACAGACAGGGTTCTAAGGATTCCGCAGAGAGAATAACATGTGAAAGGAATTGTCTCTGGTGTCAAACTCACCAGAGTCTTTGGCTTGGAATTTATAATCTACTGGTAAGAATCAGAAAATAGAAAATAAAGAGAAATAAGTATATGCATGATATTGGATGGCAATCATTTAATAAATACCAAGGAGAAAAGCAGTATGGGCAGTGAATAAGGAAGTCCAGATGCCTTATCATGTTCTAAAATGTGCTTTTAAAGTCACTTGTGGCTTGGCGAGAACTCATTAAGACCACTTGTTGTTCTTGCAGAAGAACCCAGGTTTGGTTCTTAGCACCTCTATCTGGCAGTTCATAACTGCACTAACTGCAGCTCCAGGGGACCTAACACTGCAGGCTGCTGTCCTCATGTGCTGAACAAATATTTATGCATGCACAAATGCACATACACATAAAATAATCTTTCTGAAGTCACTTCTATCATAAAAATATACATAGATAGATCTAGTTAGATTAAAAACTAGTGTAAATATGCTAACTGTGGGTATTTATTTTAGGAGATTGTATCTTAGCTTTGAATTTTAATAAAAGGAGAAAAGTAAGTAGATTAAGGAATGGTGCACATGGCCACTGGTTATTGGAGTTGGACTACGGCTTCCCTAGTTTTCTCAAATGTATCTTCAGCAGCCTGCCACTAAATTTGATTAGCTCCTGACAGTACACAGCCATCAGAAACAGTCATCCTTTCAAAAGGTGACCTTTATCCTCCATAGCATGATGTCAACTCAAAGTTATAACAGAAGGACTTAGTCATAAGAAACATAGGAAGAACATTTAAATCAGGATAATTATATCCTGAATGAATCAACTAAGATGGGATTTCAAATATTCTACTCACTGAGGAATGTGTTTTAATCATATTTCTTAATATCAATAATACTAGTTAAACAGAATTTTCAAAGCAAAATTACTGTACTTTTCAACCTTAAAAGGTAGAATATTTTTAAATCATAATGCTTGATTCAAATTTACAAAGGAGGAAATAAGAATGATATGAAATCATATGCTTAAGATTACAAAAAGTAAATGCAGGAGCAAACTTATGTTCCAACTCCAGATCCACACATCTATTGAATTTGCTGTAATGCTCACTTTTGAATAGTGAATCCTGGACGGTGATTCAGAGACATGGCAACTATAAAGCAGGCAAGATCTCCTCCCAACAGAGATCCACTTACTACTGAGAGGAAACACGACACAAAAGGAAAGGGACATGATTGCAGACACAGACACAAAGCAAGGTGCTATAGAGAAAGAGAGTATCAGACAAGCTTAGATGATACATACCAAAAGGCATCTTTGGGGAAATGGCAGTGGAAGAGAACTGGGAATAGTATTAAAGATTTAGGACTTAAGTATTCTGAGAAAGGGACTGAATGGCTGAAAGACACTGAAGGAAATGTTCAACACCCTTAGTCATCAGAGAAATGCAAATCCAAACAACTCTTATAGGTGTAAGAGATTCCTTCTTACACCTATAAGAATGGCTAAGATCAAAAACACTGATGACAACTTATGCTGGAGAGGGTGTGGGGGAAAGGGAACAGGGTACACGTCTGCACTGCTGGTGGGAATGCAAGCTGGTACAGCCCCTTTAGATCTCAGAAAATTAGGAAACAACCTTCCTCAAGACCCAGTAATACCACTTTTGGGTATATATCCAAAGGATTCTCAGTTGTGTCACAAGGACATGTGCTCAACTATGTTCATAGCAGCTTTGTTTGTCATAGCCAAAGCCTGGAAACAACCTAAATGCCCCTTGACCGAAGAATGGATAAGGAAAATGTGGTACATTTACACAATGGAGTACTACACAGCAGAAAAAATTAATGATATCTTCAATTTGGCAGGAAAGTGGATGGAACAAGAAAGCATTATTTTGAGTAAAGTAACCCAGACACAGAAAGACAATTATCACATGTATTCACTCATAGGTGGTGTTTAAACATAAAATAAAGAAAACCTGCCTACAAACCACAATCCCAGACAACCTAGACAACAATGAGGACTCTAAGAGAGACATACATGGATCCAATCTACATGGGAAGTAGTAAAAGACAAGATCTTCTGAGTAAATTGGGAGCATGGGGAGAGAGGCAGGGAGGAGAGTCCAGAAAAATGTAGAGCTTAATAAAAAAAATAATAAAATAAAATGACTTGAGCCCGTTAGATGGCTTGGTAGGTAAATATACTTAACACTAAACTTGATAGTCTGACTTAAGTTCATGGAAGAAGAAAGCCAACTCTTAAAAGTTGTGCCATGACCTTGCAGTACAGGATTGTACTCTGAAATAAACATCTTCCATCTTACAGAGCTTTTGGGCTGCTCTCAATATATCGTCACAGCAGAACCTCTTGACAATTTACTGTCCCTCATAGAAGAAGAGGATGAGGAGGGTCATGGGACACTCACCTGGACAGAATGCACTGCTTTCCTAATTGCATGTGGGAGGAGTTGGGGGATGTAGTGGGAAAAAATGAAGGGAGAGAGTTCCACCTGCACATCCATAGGGGGTTGAGTCATCATCCATGCTTGGTATAGACCTTCCTCTCTAGCCACTCTAAGGTCACTCATGCGTCTGTTTGTGACCCCCATTCATTGTTCTATGAGTAAACCCAATGAGCTCATTGGTTCTTCCAGGGAAATTTGGGGAAACAACACCTCAGTTTGTTGTTGGGACTGTAGAAAGAATGGTAGATGTTGTCTATGTCTTCCCAAGGAAGGAATGTTTAGCAACAGACCGCCATGATGATGTTTCTTAATTATACAGACTAAGAGAGTAGTTAGTTTTATTGCCAGAATTATAAAACAAAATGCAGTCCTTTTATGAACTGATGATTCTGATGTTACGTCTTTAAAATAATGTTAAAGAGAATACAAATCACCAATGATAAATAGCTAGAATCTTGGAGTATTTAATAGCTCTCATCATTTGTTGGTGTGTTGACTTGTTCTGTCCTTTAGAAATTAGTGTTCAACCCTGATGCATTAACACTAAATTGTGTAATTTTGGCCTCATGGACTAGGGAATTTCAAAAGAAGTTACTGTTATAAATAGGACTGGAATAACAGAGAAAATTCTCTTTCTCAAATCTATCAGACATGGGACAAAGAGAAGAGCTTTGGGATAGCTTTAGATTAAAGGAGGTACGTTTAAAAACCAAGAACATCTTTGTAAACAAGATAGTGGTTTTCATTTTCAATAATGATGCCACCAAAGGGGAGGCTAAACAAGTCATCTAGGTTTCAAAGAAACATAACTCAAAAGAACAGATAAAAACACCAGCATTACCAACACATCCAATCAAAATGTTCTTACGTAGACCTTAATTTTTTCCAAAATTATTTTTTCTTTGTAGAATAATTTCAGTGGCATTTTCTCCCAATCAAAATAAACATCAGTTTCTTTATTTCTCAGATTATTTGCACTAAAGCATGTAACTTGCAGAGGGTGTAGATAATCATAATATATAAAATAGAAAATTGTAATTAAACAGTGACTATGAGCTCTAACTTATCAAATCATAATTCAATCAAAAGCCTCTTTATTTTCAGTATGTTCCTTAAAAGATTTCACTAAAGTATTTATATTTTTTGAAATTTTATTTATTTATTATGCATGTAAGGATAATCTGAGCACCACATCCATGCAGTGATCATGGGGACCGGGTGGATTCCCTGGGACTGGAGCTGCAGATGGTTGTGAGCCGCCATTAGGGCACTGAGAAAAGAATCTAAGTCCCTAGGCAGAACAATCAGTGCTCTTAACTGCTGCTCTTAGCAATCTTCCCAGTCTCTAGCCTGTTTCTTTATATGAAGCTAAAATGCATTGCTTATCATCAGCTTTGGTTTGACAAAATAACCACTGACTATAATTCCACACTGCAACAAGATTTCTGGTTCTTCCAATAGACAGACCTTGTTTTCCACAGTTTGTTTATGCAGGTAGTTTCTCACTCATAAGATATGAGATCCAATTCATAGGAACAGCCAACCTTTTAATTATATTCTCTCTTATTCTCATTGCTTCAGTAACAAGTACAGGTGGGAGAAGGAGCTTTTGAAAAAAAAACAACTCTGTGTGTGTGTGTGTGTTCATATCTGGGTCTTATATAGATGTGCATACGTAGTGGAAAAGGAACACTCCCACATATGCATGTGTGGAGGTCAAAGGTTGACACAAGATGACTCACACTGTCACTCTCCACTTTCTTTTGGAAAGGAGAGTCTCAAATCTTTTGAAAAGATTATAGAAGATTAATTGGTGAGCAAGTCCCCAGATCCTCTTCTCTCGTTCCCTAGCATTAGCATGCCTTTTGTGTACATGCTAAGAACCCAAACTCAGGTTCTCATCCTTGTGAATCAGCACTGAGCCATCTCTAAGGAGTAATGAACCAATAAATAGTATTGCCAGCTGCTGTTGCTCTATGTAACTGAGTGAAATAAAACAGAAGTTTCCAGCTAAACCTTTCCTGAGCAGATCTGGAAATACAAAAATTTCTTGTCACTTCCATGTCTGTTTAGCTGTCTTTTTTTGTTTGGTTTGTTATGTCACTACATCGATTTGTAATGTGACAAGGTGAAAGAGTCCCTTCTCATTATCACACAGTACTTGATCACTTGGAGTGGGCTACACAGTTTCACGAAGTTGTTTTGTGTTTCATGTTTGTTCTCAAATTTTCAAGACACTCTCACTTGTAGCAAGAAAGAGTCAGACATCCATCCAGTTCTCAAATTAGACTCACTTTTATTGATTCCCATTAGCCACAAAAATATGTCTCTATTTGAGACTCACCTCACACCTATGATTTATAAACCTCTAGCATAAATGAAACAGAAACCACAGAAAATACATATTTGAAACAACTCACTAAAACTCACTGTTTTTTTTTCTGTGGAGAAATAACTTCTCTCATTCCCTACTCTTGCTAATACATGCAATCTCATTGTGAACAAA
The DNA here is from genome assembly GCA_028555095.1 of Dicrostonyx torquatus. Taxonomy (NCBI): domain Eukaryota; kingdom Metazoa; phylum Chordata; class Mammalia; order Rodentia; family Cricetidae; genus Dicrostonyx; species Dicrostonyx torquatus. Next base: position 1,760,975 of record JAQHUG010000296.1, read on the forward strand.
AGAAACCAGTAAGTTGCACATCCTTTTTTAGGATACCTAGTTGCTAATTTTCCATCAGTAATTTTTTATCAATGCGAAGAAACAAGTATGTCTTTCTTGGAGCCTTGTTTTCTGTTTTCTGTTTTTGCATCATTGCCACTCTTCCCACCGTGCAAGCAATCTCTGCCATTGTTTCTCATGGATCCTTGTTGAGATCCAAACTTAACTTTAATCATCTCTGTATCTTTGATCTACTGCCTTTGCTTTTGACTAGTGTCTGTTGTTGTAAGTGGGGGAGAGGTATGGGTTATGTTCCCCAACCGCCAGCCACTGGCCCACTCAGCCGCTGGTTGCTTGCTTATGCCCAAAATAACCACAGTTAATTAAAATACTGCCTTGCCCATTATCTCTAGCCTTTTCTTGGCTACCTCTCACGTCTAAACTAACCCATTATAAAAGATCACAAGGTGGTGATCTTACCGGACTGTTCTAAGATTCATTCATCTGCGGCGGGAGCTTCATGGAGACTGGCTCTGACCCAGTCTTCTTCCCAGCGTCCTCTTTTCTTTTCCCCACCTATCTAAGTCCTGCCCTATCAAATGGCCCAGGCAGCTTTTTTATTTAACCAATCAAAGCACAGAAATACAGATGAACCCTCCTTCAGTCTATGATAGCTTGAGACGACTTGTCTATAAATGTCAAGTCCTTGATCTGTCCTGAACCCACGTTTAATTGGTTGGCATGACTCATTAGTAACAGAATTTATCAACTTATATCTTTCAGGCTTTTTCTTATCTTTTTAAATTATAAAGTTGGAAGATGTACATTTCAGTCCTGAATGCCTGCCTGTCAATGCTAGAGACGATATTAACATTCATCTGTCAACTACGCATCTCTCTTTATGGCTCCAAAATTAGGATATTATTGTTTCCCAGTTATATTTCTTTCAATATCATGACTTATTTCAAGGATACTTCTTTTCTCTGTTATATTTACTTGGGATGTAAATAATTCCCAGATTCAAAAGCCTTTCCTCAACTATGAAGATAATGGTTGCTAAGAGAGTCTATCAATTTGGGGCTCTCTGGAAAAAGACAGAGAGAGATTCTGGAGATTGGCTCTTGTGGTTAATGAGGCTGGAAAGTCATACCATCTGACACCTTTGGGCTGAAGATCCAGAACTGTTCAGACACGGAGAACCAGGGAGTTGGTATAGAACTCCGGTCTGAAAGTGGGAGAGGTCAGATGCCCTACTTCATCAAGGAGGCAGAAGGGAAAATATTAGAACCCTCCTTCCCTATTTGTTTCAACCAGGTCCTCCATGGATTGGATGACGCCTAGCCACCATAGGAAGAAGGCTTAACTCCACTGTGTCAAGTAACTCCAATTTCAGATAGTAATCTCATGGAAACACCCTCACAGACACCTTCTGAAAGATTCAATCTCAGTACCTGTAGCTCAGTCAAGTTGACACGTAAAATGAAATTGATCATCACAGGAAGCTATTTCATTTTTATCATGTGTTTAGATACCATCCCACCACCCCCAATATTAAGAACATGAAAAGATGTCCCTATTGTTCACACTCAGCCGTATCAGATCCTTCCTGATCTGCCTGACATTCTTCTGGGTTCCCCTGGGCCACATAAAGTGAAGTCAATAGATGGTCGTTTATGACTACTTATGACTAAATCTACCTTTATAATCTCTTTCCTCACTGACTTCCAACTAAAACCCACTTCCATGAACATCCTAAATGAATACCTTCTTTCAAGCCTCCTTTATTGTGTAGTAGCTTGGAAATTTACCCAATACTCTGCACTTTAACCTGCCATTCTTAAATGTTCTGCACTATCTTGCTGAAGACCTTCTACACGGCAGACATATAGCCAACCTCCATGTCAGGCCAGACAAATAAAATATTTGAGCTCCAGCATGTCTAACATGTATCCAATCTTTTAGCTGTCAGTAACTCTCCTTTCTTCGTGCACTACCCTCCTGGTAATTGTTGTACTGGATTGTCAATGTGTAGATATTCCCGGTCTCTCCCACTGAATGATCAGCCTCCTAGGGACTGGATACTTTAATTCTTCCAGTATCTTGAAAAGAGTTATATTTGTAGATGACTTGCCTGGAATAAGGAACTGTCGCACTGCTACATAGGAGAGCCAATACTTGTCTATACCCAACGGAAACAATACAAAATTTTACCCCATTTATTTGGTTCCAAGAAGTTTGTTCAGAACACTGGCATTCATTAATTCAGTTTTCTCCCTGAACAGTCCTCTGAATTGGAAACATGACTCCACAGCTACAGAGGAGGAAACTGAGCAAGAGGCCACCCAAATTCCTAGAATTTGTCAGTGGGAAAGTCACATCATCAGTACAATGCAGAGACATCAGGGACATTGGCATGCTGCTTTCTGGTAAGCATAGACTGATTATTTCTCTTACAGCCAGAAAAATAAAAAGCCATCCAGGTAGGCCACATACTAGCCTAATCAGAGGATGAAGTCTTAGAGAAGTAACAGAATGAGAAAATCAAAACCCCTGAGAAAGATCCAAAGAACTTTGGGTTTTCCTTTGGGTAGTCATTTGGAAAATGGGTAACATTGGGCAGACCACCCCATAATTCTCATTTTTCCCAATAAAAAATGATTCTGTTACAATAAACTTGTTGGAAAATCAAATTGGAAAGTAAACCAGACGGTATTTGACGTTAGCAGTGTGCTGTGTAAATAGGAGGAGTTTTTCTGTATAGCCTTGGAGAAGCGCTGACTTCCTGGTGGGGTTTAGGCAAGGAACATGTTCAGAAGTCTTCAAGAGTCTACCGGGACAGAGAGTGAGCACAAAGCTTGAGGTGGCCTCCACAGTCTGATGGGAACCAGCTTGAGCTAGGCTAATATCTTTGAAGAGAAGGTAAATGGAACATGCTTAAATCCTGACATTTTTGGATGGACACCCTCCTGCTACTTTCATTACCTATTGAGAACTTGCTCCAGTGAATCAAATGATTTCCATCTGAGTTTAAAATTCAAGCTCATATTTTGCTCCTTTTGTTTCTTGAAAGAGTTGGAGCATCACGGGACAGCTGAAAATATTTGGAGTTCTGAGTAGAGATCTCCACAGGGAAGATGAAAACATCCCTAGCAACTTCCATCTCATTACATGAAAGCTGAGTTCTAGCAGCAGCCCCTGCTCCTCCAGCTTGCTTTGGAGATGAACAGCTGGTTGGGTATCTCAGAATAATATCCATCCACGGATGTATTAAATCATCATGCATATTATCTGTGTTACGTATTCTGAAAGGGGCAGGCTGTTAGCATTACCAGCAGTCGTTTCTCAGTCTTGTGCAAAATACACCCCTGGGATCTCAGAGCACAGATGCTTGGTAAAACTATTGAAAGAACTAAGAAAAAAAAAAGTCATTTTCCTGTTGTGGATTCACGGTGAGTGTATCATTCAGAATAGCCACAAGGCATCTCAAAGCCTCCCCAAATTAGGGAAGGACTTCTTTTGTGGGTACCTTTGTCCAAGAAACAAAGATATCAACTAAGTCTCAAAGAAATCTGCCATCTCTCACAGGGAATCGTGTTCATATCGTAGTAGTTAAAATACTGGTTTTGTTTTTAAAACCAGGATCAGATCTTACATAACAACTCCAAGCAAGGATCAGAGAAAGAGAGAATAGGGAAAAAGAAGCAGACGCAGAGGAGGGGAAAAAGGAAGGGGACAGAGGGACAGAGAGAAGAAAAACATTTTTCTATTACTTTGATACAAATGTGTTCCCTGCACAAGTCAAGTATTAACTGTGTAACAATGTAAGATAATGGAGTCTTTAAAGGGTGACCTGGCACTTAAGTGCTCATCCTTCCTGGGTGGGATTAAGGATTTCTAAAAAAGACTTCAGTTTTTGAGAAAGCACCATACTGATGCGTATAAAAGTTATATTAATTCATTCCCATCAAAAGTGAAAAAGGACTCCCCCTTCCCAACATTCTTGTTAACATTGGCTACCTCTTTCCTTAGTGTTAGCCATTCAAAAGGGTGAGCTGGATTCTGAAAGCAGTAAATTTGCATTTTTCTTATGTCTATGGATATTGAACACTTTTTATAAATATTTAAAGGTCGTATAAGTATCTCTTTAATCAATTTACTAACTAAAAAATTTAGGGTTTGTTTGGCTGGTTAGGTGGGGTTTTGTTGTTTTTCTGGTGTGTGTGTGTGTGTGTGTGTGTGATTTTAGTAGCTGTTTATAGAGTCTAAATATTCATCCTATGTCTGATGCACTGCACATTGGTCATAGAATTTTGTCCCAACCTAAAGCCTGCCTGTTTATAGTATCCTTTGCTGTACACATACTTTTAAATCCCAGTTTGTTAATTATTGGGGATCTTTCCTGAGCTATTAGAATTCTGTTTAAAAAGTTTTTGTCTATACCTATGTCTTAGAGTATGTTCCCATGTTTTCCTGTATCAGTTTCAACATTCATGGTTTTAAATTAAGGCCTTACATCTCCTTGGAATTGGGTTTTCTGCAAAATGAGAGATATGGATAAACTTTTATTCTTCTACATGTGGACATCAATTTTTGCCAGCATCATTTGTTGAAGACGCATCCTTTATTCCAGTGTACACTTTTGACAAGTTAGTCAAAACTTAGGTGCCCATAACTTCTATGGCCCATATTCCATTCTGTTGGTCTACAGTACTGCCTTTGTTTCAGGTGCAACGCTATTCCTTAGCATATGCCTAAAGACTCCATACCTTACCACAAAGACACTGCACATTCATGTTTTTTGATGCATTATTCACAATAGCAAGGAAATGGATCTTGTTTAGATATACATCAGTTGATGAATTCATAATGACAATGTGGTACACACACACACATAATTGATTTTACTCAACTGTAAAGAAAATTTGGGGACAATGGATGGGTATTGAAAATATTGTACTGAGGCCACTCAAAAAGAAAAATTGGGGTGTTCTCTTTCATATGCAGATCTCAGCTTATGAAGTTTATGTGTGTGTAAGGGGAGAAGTGTGACTATATGTTACAACATTAGAAAGGAGACTGATGACCTACAACCAGTTCCAGAGAGAACCTACTCAAGCTGGTTGCCCTCTGACCTCCACAATCATGCTATGGCACACATGCACCATGTCATAGGAAAGCCCACACTCACCTACCCCACATACATATACACTAAAAAAATTAATTAAAATTTTTAAGAGGATTAGATAAAAGAGTTCATATAGCTTTTAGTCAGTTTGCTGCTCTGCTCTTCCCGATTGTTCCCATTGGAAGGTTGTAGCAATAAAGCGTCATCTTGGGAAACACAGAGTAATTTATTTTAGACAAGTGAACTTACTAGCACCCTGATCAAACTGTAGCTCTCAGGGCTCACAGCTGGGTAAGATCAGCTTTTATTCTCTACATGTTTAGCATCTTCCAGCATCATGAAAGCTAGACAATAGCTTCAAGGCCAGTATAAGCCTGATTCCTCCATGTTCTGTGACTCAAGTGTGTTGTATCTTCAGCAATAGGGTATTGGTGTCAAGTTATAAAAGGTACCCAAGAGCAATGGCAGAAGTCTGTAATGTTTAGGATTCTACACAGTCTCACTGGCAACAGCTCCAAAATGAAGAACTCATTTCTGATGCTGCATTTTTTATTTGCTACCCTGTTGTGTTGAGAACTCATATTTAGTGCTCTTGCCTGAGAGAAGAACCTGAAGCCTTATAGACAAGAGGCCCCATAGGATACCCTACTACATTTATTCTACTAAATAGATAGAATGCTTAACTGACCCCTAATGACTTATCACTAGACCAATAGATCAGTGTCTCTTTTTGTACCAGATGCCAAATAACTCAGAGAGCCACAGCTGGTAAAGGTACAGAGAATAAAAATCTATAGAGCACTCAGCTCTAAAAAGGACACTTACGACACTCTTTCTGTTCCCAGGTCTCAGGGACCATTACAGAAGAGGTGGAATGAAGGTGAGGCCAGTTGCACGTAAAATTCAAGAGAGTTTTGATGGTGTGTATAAGACGCAAGCTTAAACCAGAGAAAATTCCTGCATGGAGAGGGGGAGATTAGCAGGAAGTCCACCCAAAGCTGAGGAGTTATTGGCAACTAATAGCTTCTGGGGGAGGTAGGGACAGTTTTCTGTAGGAGTATAACACTGAGTAGATTATCATGGGCTCCACATCCAAGGGGACTTAGGTAACACAAATTGGACTTGATGGATAGGAAATAGAAGGTTGGGGGAGAAAAAAAGTTGAGTGGATGTAAAGATGGGAGTGGACCTTGGTGGAGTTGGAGTGGGAAGCTAATATGATCAAAATATGTGATATAAAATTCTCAAAAATGATAAAAATTTTATTAAGACAAAGGACCTCCAAGCTATCAGAACCATGATAAAATAAATTGATATCCATTATAAATAGCCTTCTCTATGATATTTTGTTATAGTCATGTAAACATAGACATTTGTATTTAAAATAATAAAGTGCTGTAATTTTGCAGCATTTTATTTTCTCGAATATCTTCTGTTGTTAAATATTATATAATTGACATACATTTGACAAGACATTGGTAAGTTTACACTGTAGGTAAACATTCAATAGACAATCTTCATGCACCACCAACTCTGCCTCTTCTTGGATGATATCCCTGGGGATATCTTTTTAGTTCTTTTTAGTCACATCCGCGATGAGTAGGTGTTTAGATATAATGCGTCTTTGGAAAGGGAACACTCATCCTAGGGAACATAAACATTCTTATGGATACTAAAGAAACTGTCTACAAACCTCAAATATGTACTTAATAAAACAACCTAAGACAATCAGTGGTGCAGAGAAAACAGCTAATATCCATTCCAATGGAACACATGGTCTTTGCGGAATTTCAAAAATCTGTTTTCAATATTTATATTGTACAAGGTATAGTTTTGTTGTCTTCTGGCTGTCTATAGTTAATAATTTTATCAATGCATACAATAATAGTAACATTAATACCACACACATGGAAGAAAGTTATCCGTATTTCTAATTTGACCTTTTCTTTCTTTATCATTGGGAGGATTTAACCTCACCACCACCACAGTTTGCAATACCAACCCCAAGTGGTACAGCAGGGTACCACAATCCATTTTCAGCATTGATCATGGGTGGCAGCAGCTGCCATGGGAGACTCGGCAACCTAGTGTAACTGTGCAGTGAGCCAGAGGCAGCAAGTATATAATTATGAGCAAAAGAATCATGGACCTTCCCTGTAGTTACCTTCACCCTTCTCAACAACCTGCCAATGGCACTTTCCTCTTACTGTGCACTTCTACTCAAGCTTCCCGGTGGTTCAAAGCGAACACTGATCACCGCCGCATGTTGTCTCTACCTGGGCCCAGAAGCACACACAATACTAGGCACAGAAAGCAAAGCAGTGTCTACAGGTGCAGATCTGATCCCTGGGTCCAGACCCACTATATATATATATATATATATATATATATATATATATATATATATATATAAACACTATATATAGTATACATATATGTATGTATGTATATGTATACATATATATGTGTGTGTGTGTCCCACTATATATATGTGTGTCCCAGTATATATATATATATATATGTGTGTGTGTGTGTGTGTGTGTGTGTGTATAGATAGATAGATAGAGACCCACTATATATGATTCTTTTTATGTGTCTCAAAATGAACTCTGTCATGTATCTTGTGCATTCTAGTGCCATGGGGTTTGCTGAGTGACAGGATCCATATGTCAGGATTACTTGCACAGCAGCCTGGACTTACCAAAGGATTTTTATCTGCTGATCATTGATCAAAGACCTACCATCACCCATTCCTCCCACAAAATGAAACAAAATAGGATTTTCAAATGTAGCATATGCTAGAAACTGATGCTCCCTAATAGCTACTGTGATTCTTTCCTAGCTATAGCAGAAGGCAAAAGCCATGCATATTCTCTTCTTAGGAGGCCATTCTCAACTTGATTGATGTGACAGGTTCTTGAAACTTGGTCATCTTTCCGGTCCTCTGAGACACATTTATCTACTAAAGACTCCAAGCACTGGCCATTTATTACTTAATTACTCTGATACCAGGATCTCTCTAATACAGGAGTCCAATATTCTAGATTCATCAGAATGCCCCAGTTCAGTTCTCTCTGAACTATGACAATTGAGAAAGCCAAATAGCCCTGAAAAAAATAGCAAATGCGTACTATCATTTTTCTCATATGAATGCAAATTGCTCCTTATCCTATTTTCTGATAAAGATAGGTAAAATAAACACTTTGACCAGACCAGAATCTGTATGCCTTGTGTGGAGGATGTTTCAGTCTGCTTTAGTAGAGTAACTGGCACGGTTCAGTGACCACACCCAGCTTATTATCGCATATCAAGCCACCTCAACTGAATTCCAAGCTGCATCCCTAAGTCCTTATGGTGAGTTACCTTTCCTGGGCCATTTTTATACACAGCAAATGGAGACTGCCACTCTACCTGAATAATGGTGAGACAGTCATTGAGCTTCCTTGAGGCAGTGAGGGTAAAACTCATGGAGACCTTGAGTTAGTCAAGGAACACGAATAACACTTCCCTGAATGGATGAGGAAGTCTGTAGCTTGGCTGTGGGATCATGCAGAGGACATGTGGCCCCTGACTGGTTCAATTTGCAATGCATTCAAAAGTGACCAATTCAAATGAAGATTACCTCAGTTGCCATCTAATTCCCTCAGGAAGACCCATAAAAACCCATCTGGTAGGACACCGTGATGACAGCCCTCCCTGGAAGTCCCTCCTAGTCCCCAGATTTCCTTTCTTATATTCTCTTAATCTATGTTCTATCTGTTCTCTTCACATCTATGCTTTCTTATCTTCTTGGGTATGAGATCACAAACTTGGAAGCTACTGGCTCTGGGTGACTTTGGTGGTCACTGATTGTCTGGAATTCTATCTCCCTAATACATCCACTAAGAGCCAAATCAAGCCCTGTCACTTTCAAGGAACCCACATCAATTGAATCCCTATGTGAACTGAAATTAGAGCCACATTCATACTACATAGAACAGGATACTGCCTCTTGGGGAGCACTCACAACCACGTCTACAAAGTGCTAGTGCACGAAATAGTCCAGGCTTCCCTCCCCGTTCAGCAGCTATGGGACTGACTTTACATGGGGAAAGCATAACCAAAACGAGAGCAACAGTTTTGTGTTAATGTGTTTGTCTTGCTACCTGAAGAACAGCTTGTGGGAGCTAGTCGGCTTTCTGGCTCACTGATGGCAGTAGAATACTAATTATTCATTGGTGTCAGGCATGCAACTCTCAGAGAAGCTAATTTTGCGCAGCAGCGGCTATGCCCCTGGCTCTGCTTTGAACTGCAAGGGCCAGTCACCATGTGCTGCGCTGCAAAATCACAGGGAAAGCTGTTTGTAACCAGCCAATGAATGAAGGAAGCTTTTTTTCAAAGGAGGTATCATTAGAGAAATCCCACCTGATCACATATCAGCCGTTCCCACTGCGTTGCTCTCTAGGAGGACTCTGAAATAAGTAATGTAGAAATGACCTCTTTACAGAGACAATCACACACACGCGCGCGCGCGCACACACACACACACACACACACACACACACACACACACACACACACGAGACAGAGAGATCATGGAGGACGAGCTAATACAATCAATTCAAGAGAAGCATCATTTGCACGCGGGCAGGTATATTTCCTCTGAAATTGCTGACCGCCTAGGCTTTATGTGAACCTTACTGATGAATATCTCCCAGCTCCACTTCATTTGCAGTCCTTGAGCCGTCTGCCTGTATTTCCCTACTTAATAAAGCATTTCTGTGAAGTGAAAAATCTCCACTGGATTCTGCATGAAGTCGGAAGTCAATCGTTTACTGTAGATGCAGCCAAGTAAGACAGAACTCCATCCCAGCTCCAACCCAGCGCCATCAAGCACCTTGTTGGTTCTGTGCAATTTTCTGAAAGGACACAGATCTGCCACGCTGCAGTGTAATTCTTCAGCAGGTGGAAAACCTGGTGAAACCATTGGGGAAATTAGTTTTAATCGGTGTATCTAAACTATAAATCATCCCACGGCTGGCCACAAGTTTAATCTATTTTCCAGTTTCTCTGCTGTTCTGCTTTACAGAGCTTATTATCAAAAAATGACCATAGTTTTAAATTCAACCACACACATACACTACACACACACACACATACACACACATACACACACACATACACACCATACACACACACACACACACACACACACACACACACCTCATGCACAAACTGTTGCCAATTTGAAGGCATCTAACACAAAACTATACCATTTTTGTCTCTAAGTACCTTCAGGCAAGTCACTTCCCACTCGGCATGCTGCCTTTTACTCCGACATTACACATCTTGGCTCTCACAGTCCACCATCCCTAATCTTTCAAATCTCTTTCCACTACTCCCTCCTACATCCCTGAGATACACCAAAGGTTTGGCAATTAAGAATTTTACTTATTTCCTTTGGGCTTCTCCGGGATACACACTGCTAATCTATTGTCACTTGTGATTCTTGGGATTAGATCAAGATCACAAGGAAACCCAGACACAGAAAGAGCACAGTCAAATGTTTAAGGTGTCAAATGTAACAAATAAAAATATAGGACATCCAATTAAGGTTGAATTCCAGATAAAAAAATATATTTGTATAAGAATATCCCATGTGATATGTAGATATAAAAATGAATTTCTTATGTGTCTGAAATTCAAACTTAATTAAATACCATTTATCTGGAAACCTCTGTGTTTAGCTTTACCCAGATATCCAATACAAATCAATTAAGCTTAGCATCTAAGGTGAATCCTTTTGGCTGTCAATCACCTAAACAAGGCCACTTTGGGATAATGCTTTTGTATACTATAAAGATGTTTCAGTTGAAACACTGATTGACTAGTAAAAAGGCAGAAACTATAGCAGAACAACAAGACTAAGAGATTTCTAAGAAAAAAAAAAAAAGGTAGAGAGACACAATCACCATCCAGAAGCAGAGGAAGCAAGATGAGAATGCCTCACTGAGAAAAGGTACCAAGCCATGTGACTAAACATAGAAAATAATTATGAGTTAATTTAAGTTGTAAGAGCTGATAATAATAAGACTGAGCTAATAAGTCAAATAGTTTATAATTAATACAAGCTTCTGTGTGTTTAATTGGGACTGAATGGCTGTGGGACCAGGTGGGAAAGAAAAATCCATCAACTAATGGTGCTCACCATGGGGCTTGAACCCATGACTCTGAGATTAAGAGTCTCATGCTCTACTAACTGAGATAGATAAGAAAGGACAAATGGGTAGATTACCGAATCTACTCTGAAAATAAAAAAGGGAGGATATAGATTTGTTTTTGTTCGTTTGTTTGTTTTTCGAGACAGGGTTAAGGATATAGATTTAATAAGATAAAAAAGGTAGATTATTGAATCTACTTTTAAAAAGCATCTACTAGTTTTAAATGTTTTACATTGGACTGAACTTTTGTGTATTGTATAAAAATTTTGTTTTTTGAGATTAATTTTGTCAGAACATACTTATATATATTTCTACTTTTTCAAGGCATTGTACGTATATAATTCATTTAACAATGCATTGCAAATTTCTAGTCCTTGAAAATTATTGTTACTAATTGTTTAGGATAATAAAGAAATTCAGAGCCGGGCGGTGGTGGCGCACGCCTTTAATCCCAGCACTCGGGAGGCAGAGGCAGGCAGATCTTTGTGAGTTCAAGACCAGCCTGGTCTACAAGAGCTAGTTCCAGGACAGGATCCAAAGCCACAGAGAAACCTTGTCTCGAAAAAAAAAAAAAAAAAAAAAAAGAAATTCAGGTTAGTAGTTAATCACCTAATATAATTGAACTTGTAGTCATATTAGGTATGTTTTCAAGGTCTAAAAAAGATAAATTTTAGAAAGACAGGTCATCTTCAAACATTTCAGAGATCTACATAATATGGCATGTAAGATGTTTTAATAACCTAGATTCTTCTTTTTTTATAACAAAGAGACATGTCTAATCCTGATAGCACCATCTACTTCAGAGAAGATAATGGGTACTGAAGAAACCCCACTTGGAGTTTGCTTTCTTTGTGGCAAAAGTAAGCCACTGTGGAAGAAAATGCCCTTGCTTCGACTACTGATGGTATGCTGTCCTAGTTGGACAGGCAGGACACAAAAGAGAGTTACTGTCAAACATTGTCAAGACAAAGAGGGATGCCCCTTTGAAATATCCTGCTTCACAGAAAAGTCTGTGGATATGCTAGGTGTGTAGATCAAAGATGGATGCTCCAACATTGCAGAGTAAATTTAGATGACTGTCTAGGCAGCCAGCTATTTCTGCCATTACTCATATTTTTTGGAAGTTGCTTGCTTGCACTCCTACTTATTCAGTTAATATTTTATCTTTTAGGGGTCTTTGATAAAGTTAAGAATAGCTAGTTATGGATATAGTTTTCCTAAGTTATGATAAAAGATAAGTTTAGATACAAAAATTTAGAATCACAAACATAGATGATAGAGTATTTTCTTTAATTTTGCCTAATACAAACAAACTAAATATTGTAACTTTAATTATTACTTGATATCTGTTTTGTTATATGTAATTTTGCTATGTTAAAGGTAAAAGCTTCTCTTTTATTTAGACAAAAAGGGAGAGATTATGTGGGATGGTTTTCTGTATATTGCAAATATGTTTTGCTTTTATAAACTCTTTTGTCCAGTGACTTAACAGAGTAAGTAAAGCTAAGCAGGAAATCTGGAGAGAGAGAGAGAGAGAGAGAGAGAGAGAGAGAGAGAGAGAGAGAGAGAGAGAGAGAGAACAGGGGGAGTCAAGGAGATGCCATGTAGCATCCAAAGGAGAAAGAGGTTCAACCAAACATTACTGGGAAGTCACGAGCCTCATGGCAAAATATAAACAATTAGAAATCAGTTAATTTATAGTTAGAGCTACCCAGTAAGAGGTCTAAGCCAATGACCAAACAACTGTAACTAATATTAAGCCTCAGAAAGGTTATTTTATAAGTGGCTGTGGGAATTAACAAGCAGGGGTCCAGTGGGTAGAGACAAACTGATCCAGACTGGGTGAGATATAGAAAAGCCCTCCAGCTACACAAGGCCTTGGGTATAAAACCATGTAATTCTATCCATTCTCAGCTCCAAATCATGTCTAAGTGGGTTTACCTGCATTCTTCAGAGCGACCGGGGCATTTCTTTTTAAATCCATTGCCTTAAATTGCAAAAGGCTATCACTGCTATGACTAGATGGTTCAGGTGTGACATTGATTGTGGACTTAAAAGATGGTCAAGACTACTTTGAGTTTCCAAAAAGTGCACAGATTTTCTAGCCCAACGGTGTTCTGAATCATATACTGTAATTTTTATACTCCTTCAAAGACTATATATTGGACACCTCCTAAAAATCACTAAAATTCACCAAGAATCATGCCGCCAACTAAATGCTTACTTTATAAAGCATGCAGAGGAATCTAATTTAGGGTGAGCATGTAATGCTGACAAGGTTACTAGACACTAATGGAACACAGCTTGCAGAATCCATGCCGTTTTCAGAAAGTACATTTGGTTATGAATGTGGTCCCAACATGGTTATGGCTTCCAAACACTACCTACTTATGAATTACTTTTGGCTTGGCTTCTTTATTTATATTGGACATTGTTTTAGACTACTTGGTTAACCCCAGAGTGTGTGGACATGTATGTTTCTACAGCAGGCATTTGAATACCACAGTTTCACAATCACTAGACCTTTAGGCATGTATACATTGTGATTCACATTGGTTTGGGCAAACCACACAAAAAAAAATTGCTTATATAGTGACATGCTCCACTTTATTACTGCACTCCCTTCCTTCTATAGAGTAGGAACAGATAGAACAAGTGGTCTATGAGGTCCTTTGCTCTGCCAGGCTGCGCAAATATTAAAAAAAAAATTCAGGTTGAGAAATACATTTCTATAATGGTTCCTAACCCTGTTCTGGTCATACTAAATGCTGCATTTAATTTATTTAGTAATAGTGTATAATCAGCTTTATCTCCTATCAAGAAATATTCCATATTAGTAAAAGTTAGCCAAGTGTATTGGTTAATAGTTATAGTATCATCTCTAAGGAGGTAGAAGCCGGAGGAGTGCCACAAGTTACAGACCTGCCTTAGCTATATAGTAAGTTATGTACCAATCAGGGCAAAAGAGCCAAACACTGTCTATAAAAACAAACAAAAAAAATATTAATTTGTAACACACAATTTCAACCAGAAGCATAGAACTAATTTCATTTTCTTTTTCATTATTCAGCTAAACTTCTTCCTACATAACATCGAAAATTCTTCATATATTCATTTTTATACTTACTAGGACTTTGTTGCTAGAGATCAAATAATGCCAAAAACATTGTATTTCTGAAAAGGTGGTGAAAATAGTATCTTTAGGTTAAAAAGTTCTTTTCAATCTGATTTATTTTTCTCCTACAAACTGAGAACATCTCCAGCATTTCATGACCAAATGTATATCACTTTGGATTTTAGGAGCAAAGTTCTCACATACAAATTATTAGTAAATAATGAAATTGATAGTGTGAATGCTGATATTTTTTAGAATGGAAAATCTCCTGTCTGTCTGTCTTTCTCACACCATGTGTGTGTGTGTGTGTGTGTGTGTGTGTCTATCTGTGTGAATGCAGTATTTCTCATAAGATACATAAGTCACAATATAAAGTGTCTTTCTTACCATGTGGGAAAGTCTTAACCTAAATGTTTCAAAAAGGGTCAGGGAACACAAGTCAGTCTATAAAGTGTATGTGATACAAGAACTTGATTGCAATGCCTCAGAATGTGAGTGGAAAACAAGGCACCAGGGCTTGTGTTTGTAAACTTACTTGTAATCCTATTGAAGTAAAGAGACTGAAACAGGCAAATCAAGCAAAACGGGTGACCTCCAAATTCAGAGAAAGAGATTCTGCCTCAAAAAAAAAAAGTGAAAAAGAAAAAGAAATGAAAGGTGGAGAGCAATCGAGGAAGAAATCCAACTTTGGCCTCTGGCAACACACACACACCCCTACAAGCCCTCTCATGCACCAACTTTGAAAAACATTGCTCTAAAATGGTGTTTCTGAATCTTCAATAGGCATATAAATTACCTAGGAGTTTGATGAAAAGCACTTTCGGACTCAATAACTATACAATAGGTTCTCACATTTTACCCTTTAGGAAAATTCCTAAGTGACTCTGTTGCTATTCTTACTAGGGTCCACACTATGAACAGGGATGTTCTAAAGAACCAACTTATGGGAAGATAAGACTATCCCCTTCTGAGGAAGGGCCCTGAACTTAGGCCTGGCTGTCACATCTAGTCACAGAAGAGCCTGTAGACACAGCATCTGACTATAACCGTTCTTCTGACAGTTGAGTCCATTTACCTTCCCCTCTCTGCAGTTTCCCTGCTACTTTCCACTTAGCATGAGTCATTCAAAACTGGGACAAGATTGTTGGCTGACGATCACAGACATCGAAGAATTCAAAAGAGGTGTAGCTAATCCAGACACATAAGGTTGATAAGAAATTCAGACTAAAATTACCCCAATATCTATTTTCTCTCAACCATTGGAATGAGCTAGTCTGGACACCAAACTGGGTCTCGCTATGCTTAAAGCTATTTGGATTTTCTGTGAGTCCTGCAGATAGATGATTATCTTGGAACAAGCCCTGTCTATCACCAACCTTATTCTCTACCAATCCAGGTACCAGAACCTGGATGCAGCACCTGTACAGACCATGCATCTCTCTCTTCCCTGCTTGATTGAAGTTTCTCCACCAAGATAACATGTATTCAGTCTTCTTGATGTCCCTCAGGAACCTGCCTAACTCCTCCTTTCTTACCACAATTGGTGTGGGATTCTAAACAATAGAAATTTATTTTTCCCAATGTTGAGTCTGGGCAGCACAAAGACAAGAGCACCAATATGGCTAGATTCTTGAGAGAACTCTCATTTTGCAGGCAAGTGGGATGCTTGCTTTCTCTAAAAGAAGCCAATGTTAAGGGTTACTTGTATCTCTTCTTCTATAAAGATAGCAACTCAATTCATAAAACCCCTACCCTTGTGACTTAGTATCTCACACACACACACACACCATCAGAGATCACCTCTTCATGTCCTCACACTGGAGCTTTAGATTTCAACATTTTATTAAGGAAGATACACTCATTCAATCACACCATATCACCTTCATGTGTACATGCACACACACACACACACACACACACGTGCACAGAAATACAGCTGATCAAATTGCATAATCCTGTTCACACTTTAGTTAGTTTCATCTTGCATGGTTTTGTAAAAACACGAGTGGAACATAGTAATACTTTCATGAAGGTCTTCCTTCATGAAAACAGAATTTTAGGTTCCCATATTATCCTCTAAGATTTTTCAATGAATTTTAGGTTTTAGTCAATTATATTTATATTATTTTATTTTATTTTTCTGCTTAGGTGGTATTTATCCTTCAAATAATATTCTAGCCAAAATCAATGCCCTTTCCAGTGAATTATTGATTTGTCTTTGAATATAATGGCTATATATGTCCTTTAACTGATGCTCTGCAAGTGTCTACCCATGAGGCATGATGCTTTTGTTGTTTTCTTAGCTATTTTGGAGACCACATTGGACACCAATTTATTGGCATACAAAAGAGTTCTACAGTAGTCCATATTGGAGTATAACAAAGACTTATTTATTTGGGGATAAGCTTACAGAAAGGGTAGTGATCTACAACCCTCTGTGTACCCTGAGAACTGGAACTGAATCCAACACCCAAGAGGCCCACATACACTTGTCCTCTGCATTTATAGTACATGAGACCATGCCCAAAGTGGGCCAGTATCTTAAAGGCTATTGACTGAAGGAATTCCACCACACCTGGCAATACCTGAGCCATACACAAAAACAGTCTGAAAGGGTCTGATTACTCTAAATGACTAAAAATGCCTGAAAATATAACTTCATTATGGCATATCACACACCCAAAATATGCTTTATCTTTTGACAGAACAGACACTTCAAGCAATCTGAATTTCTATGCTGTGTTTAATATTCATTGTTAGAGACAGAACAACCTATATGAGATTGCTTTCCATGTAAATGAAACTCCTCTGCTTCTGTATTGTAGTAGGGAGATGCTTAATGCTGCAAAACATGCAAAAGAACCTTAATAATTTTAAATCACATTATTTCCAAACCATATTATATATATTTCCAAACAATATATATATATATTGTTTGCTTTACTGAGAAAACATAAACTAAAATGATACCTTCCTACATTTTGTTAGCTTTATGATAATCCATCTATATAGAAAAATTGTAAAGGCTTTGGGGTTTTTCAATTACTGTTTGGTTTTTGCTTTCAATTTTTGGTTCTCTTTTAGCGAATACTTTATTTTTTTTCTCTGGAGATAACCTTGTTTTTATCAACTCCTTCACAGTGCATTTTAGGGCACAATGAGACTAAAAACTCAAGAATTGATGAGAAATAAATGCAACTCAGCAAGGGGTTTCAAGTCAGAATGCCTGGGACCTATTTGATCATTAACCACCTGTGTGAACTTCAGCAGGTGGCTGAACACCACAATGCATGGGTGCCATGATCCTGAAAATCCAGAAACAGAAGTCCCTCTCCCACCTCTAAGCCTAGAAAATCCTGATGAACCTAATACCTGGCCCCATTATCACTGTTTATCTGGCCCTGCCAGAGGCATCACTGTCACCACACTGTCAAGTGCTAAATATTGGATGCAATGCCTCTCTTGGGTCTCACTTGCCTATCATTTGCTGTGGATCATCGGCTTGTTGTCTACAAGCCAGGGTACCACTAGAGAGAAGCACACAGACTTCACTTTCCCGAAGTTTACTACCAGTCTTGGGATGTAACCTGAGTGGCGTATGTCTATTTCTGGAAAGTCACATCTATTATCTCGCAAAAGTATTAGTCTTTGATGAACTAGAAATGAAGAACAAGCCTGGTCCTAATCACTTTGAGAAACCTGATTAGGTATTTCTGTATGCTCTATCAATGGTCCCCAACCTTCCTAATACTGTGACCCTTTAATACAGTCCTTCATGTTGTGGTGACCCCCAGCCATAAAATTATCCCATTGCCACTTCATGAGTGTAATTTTATTACTGTTATGAATCATAATTTAAATATGTGACATGCAGAATATTTGATATATGTCCCCTGTGTGAAAGGATCAGAGTCACAGCCTACAGGTTGAGAAATGCTGCTCTGTTACCTTGAAGCCACCATGGGTACCTCTGGTGATGGACCAAGCTATTCAGAAAGGGCTCCAGAAAAGAAGTGTCAGCCAGGTTGTTTGAAGTCTTCTTGAAATCTTTTCAGAATTAGCTGACCATGAGGGAAAAGGCCATGGCCATGATTACCCTCCCAGTAAACCCTGGGGAATACATTGGAGTTTTTGTTTTTACATTATACCTGAATGGGGTGAAAAAAGAAAGAAAAGAATGATTTGTTAAAATCAAATGCTACTAAACTCCTCCTCAAAATTAGAATAGTTTCAAGACAATTTGAAGGCAGGGCAATATCAATACACCTCTAAACTAACATCTGACCCTTGGTTTCAGTTGGTGGGAGTGGTAGACTTTATTTTGCAGCCTCCTGATCGAGAAGAAATACAGATAGGGTGAAGAACAGGTTCCATGGGCAGGCTGCTTTGAGATTTTTTAGATAACCATCTAGAGGATCATAGATTATCATGAAGTAACTATTTTCATGAGTTTCCCTTCAAAGTCCTAGTCCTTTCTTGGTGATACAAGAGAAAGTTCATAAGATAGACTATGAATGACCTAAACGTATCCAAATTTCGAATAAAGTGACTCTGATGGCAATGCCTGTCTGTGTCTGGTAAAGTTCTGGCAGTTAGCTAAAAGCCAACCAGCTTAAGATATTAATTTAGTGAACACTACAGGATCTTGTCAGAGAACTCTGAGAAACAATTTTCATTTGGCAGAACAACACACTCTTCCATTTAGAGTGGCACTTCCAAGTAAATTTAAGCATATCTTAAGTACACATAACATCCAATAAGATACGCTCTGGATCAAGCTGGAGCTAACACTCAGTGGTACAACACTTGTCCAGCATGTATAAGATTCAATGCCCAGCGTCATGAAAAAGTGAAATATAAATAAAAATAAAGCATATTCATTGATTTTGATATTAAGAAATAGTGAGTTGGGATCGGTGAAAGTTTCAGTAACTAAAACACTTGATGTGCAAATATGGGAATCTGAGTTCAAACTCCAGAACACATGTAAAATGAGCAGTACGGCATCATGTACTTGTAATCCCAATACTGTTGAGGCAGAGACAAGAGAATTCCTGGAGCTTGACAGACAACTGGTCTACCAAATCAGCAAAGTAAAAGATTCAGTGAGAACCCTGTTTAAAAAAAAAAATAAGGCAGAGAGCAATATACTTGATTGAGAAATACACTTGCTATCAACTCCTGGTCTCCACATGCATCCACCCCTGCAGACACTTAAGCATCTGCAAAGAATGAAGAATGGATATCAGAGCTGCTCAGATATGCAAGCCATCCCTGTTGGCCCATACCACAACTCACATTGAAGTAAACATCTAGAATTCTCATCGGTAATTCCTACTCACTAAAAAAAAAGCATCAATAAAAGAGCCATGTTTAATGCTTCTATTTGGATGGACACCAGGGGCTTGCTTGAACATGTGGCTAGAATCTATAACAGACATGTTTGTATTTTGTTACCTCACCAATTCAGGCCTCAAAATGATATTTTCAACACTTGGAGATATACCTTACTGGAGAATTGGACAACACTATTGAAAGTTTGTCATGTCAACAACCACCATCCAAAATTACATTTTAGGATGTACTTGCAAAGCCTGATGTTTGACTAAGAACCCAGACGGAACACTGCTGTCTAGTTTAGCATTGGCTGGGAGGCATTGGATTCTTACTCAATGTGCCAGAAATCTAAGGAAAGAAAAACTGTACTACTCTTGTCTGTGTAGATTCAGCCAATACTGCATGGAAAGAGCCACATGGTGACATGAGGATGTGTTGTCCTTTATGTTAGCAAAGAATTTGTTACCTTCATAAACTCAACATATTTGCCTAAAGTTAAAAAAAAAATATGGAAAACTTACCCAAGCCAAAGGATATAGGAAAAAAATGAAAACTTTGTAAACAATTTAAAGACAGGAAATTGGTGATGCAGTCGAAAGGTCTCTAGCTTCATAGATGGGTCAGTAATTTGAGTATGCATAAAGACAAGCCTTTAACACACTTGACAGTTACCTAATACAGCTATGGATAAACTTGAAAGCATTGATGTGCTCCCTTATTCCAAGAGTTGAAAATATTCCTAGTACAAACTTAAATGTCACATGTTTTTTCTTCTTCTCATTCTTTTTGTTTTCTTTTTCAGTAGTCCCTTAGAATACAGCATGTGTCTCTTCCTCCATCTTCTCCTGTTTCTCTTCCTCCCTTTCTTCTTCTCCTATATTCTTACAAATATTTTTCACTTTGTAAATGCCTACAGCCAATGACTGTAGCTCTGGACCGCCTAAGGGTAGGAAGTCAGAGAAAAGTCTACTTCATAATCTAGAATATACAAGCAAGAATCCATAGAGGGTTGTACACTACCCTTACTCCAATGCTAAACTTCAGAATACCCTCCTGGATCCCTAGCACTTACAGCTGCTTCCTGGGGAAGTCATTTCATCTCATTTCATTGCAATAGCATCATAAGCAACCATGGTCACCATCTTTGACAAATCTACATGCTGCAGAAGCACATTCTGCTCCTTCAGGCAATAGCCTTTAAGATACCAGCCCACTGGGGCATGGTCTCTTATACTTTAAAAAGCAGTGGGAACCGTGAGCTCTCTCTTGCTTCTGGCTCCCATTCTGGCTACTAGACTCTGTTTCCTGTTTGAGACTAGAGGACTGTTGTTTAGGACAGTGATCTGTAAATTTTTCCTCCTCAAATAAATAACCTTTTTTATCATCCATAATTCTTAACTGGTGTGGGATTGTTTTGCAGCTTCACCTACAACTATAGATTTCTTCCCCCTCATAATCAGTAAGATCCCATCCACAAAATAGGGAGGGTGAATTAAATAAATGTTATACTTTGATGTCACTCCTTCCAGATACAGAATATCTGTAAAGCTCAGAGACTACATGTTATCCCAGACAACAGGAATAGAAAAGGAGAAATAAAATAGAAGTTAAAAAAGGAAGGCCTAAGTTTTAGCTATGCACCCACATTTTGAAAGATTCTGAGCTTAAATACATCCACCTAATTTCCAAGTTTAAAGATTACCACCCAGATTGGAAGGGCTACCTCAAGCTAGAACTAGTATGAGAACCCTGCTAAGGTTAGTGTTTCTAAAATGCTTTACACTGTATAAAAACATCAAGGAGCCAAACGTTACAACTGTTCACTCTTGCCATGTTTTAGATTGACCTCTAACCTTTGATACAATGGGGTGTGAAATCAGCCTTAAGATCTATGGAATATCAAAATAGTGCAAGGGGACAAATTTCAAAAACTTTGTGTGGACAAATTAAACCCTAAAGATCACGGTTTTATAGTCAAACCAAAAGCAGCAGAGATTTAAATTGTCGTGAGTGCTGAAAATCTGGCCAGTCCCTGGAAAAGTGTAAAAGGTCCACAAATCAACCCACAGCACGCATGTTCCTTCTCTCAGCCTGTCTCCCAAGTCATCAAGTTCATCATGAAAACACTAA
>JAQHUG010000296.1:1783840-1801829 GCA_028555095.1 Dicrostonyx torquatus
ACGCCTTTAATCCCAGCACTCGGGAGGCAGAGGCAGGAGGATCTCTGTGAGTTCGAGACCAGCCTGGTCTACAAGAGCTAGTTCCAGGACAGGCTCCAAAGCTACAGAGAAACCGTGTCTCGAAAAACCAAAATAAAATAAAGAAAATGTTTGGGATTCCTCCACCCGCAGTTCTTCTCTAAGCTACAGAGACCAGAATGCAAAGGAAGGAGTGAATCATCTCCCACCCCTCACATTCCTTACAAAGAGCAGCAGGGAAGCCACTGATGCCTGCTACATCACCCTGTTTATGCTTCTAAGTCATTTTCTTCTGCAGTAGTTTTACCACTACCTTCTGTCCAGCTCAAAGCTCCAGAAAATGTGGGAGACAAAACCAGAGACGACTGGATTGTAAGCTAGCCTGATCAGGCAGACCAGGTAGAAAGTTCTACATGCCTCTAAGAGGCTCAGGAATGTAAGAGCAAAGGTCAGAAGAAGGGGAAAAAACAGAAGAAGAAGAAAAAATACAGAAATCCCAAAATGGAGCGACCAGACCAACACCAATAATGTTAGTCTATGTTCACAACTCAACCAGATGTCAAGGTCAGGCAGACAGGAAAATCTCAGATCTGACCCTGGAAGCACAGCTAGAATCCTGGGCTCTAGAAAAGGGGAAATTGCACGTTTTTGAGGACTTGTGTCACAAAAGGATGTGTGGACTCCTTCTAAAATGGTCCATTGATGGTTCGAGGGATACACCTTCCACTGATTGCTAGGCTTAGTTGGACCTGAGTGAAGACAGAATCCCAGAGACCTGGAGTCTCCTCTGTGGCCCCTTCTTAAAAACAAATACACCAGTACATTTCCACTTAAATGCTTAATACTGCATTTGCTAACTAGGGACAGAACCTGTGTTGGGAATAGCTTCAGAGTTCCCTTTTAAGAAATACTACCCTTATGCTAGGAAAGAGCCCTCGTCTTTCATAACAGGCTTTGGGGAGTCCTAGAGAAAATGTTTGGGTTCTGGTTTGACTCTGCCTAAAGTACTCTTGTCTATACAGGCCAACTGAAGAACAAAGACGTTCTGGCTTGGGTTATAGCTCCTGGGTGTTTGTCCACGAAGAACCAGGCTTTGATTCTACTGACATCAGCTACCCGTTGTTTTCCAGCACGAGAACACAGTCTTCAACTTCTATAAGTTAAGTATGACTTGAGGGAAAAGTATAGTAGGCGAAATAATGTTTACCCAAGTTGTCCATTACTTCTAAATGCATAATTCCTTATATCAAGGAAGAGTTAAAATTTCAGATGGGATGAATTTTGTTCAGTTGATCTTGAAATGAAAGAGGGGCTTATCCTGAAGGATGGATTATAGGAAGAACAAGGATGGGTTGTTGCTATTTTGTTTTGTTTTTAAAATGGAATAAAGAGATAGAAAAGGAAGCAAACACAGAGATGCAGTGATGAAAACCATGTAATATGAGAAAGATGTGATATCCCATTGCTGACTTTGAAGATGGAAGGCAGCCAAGAGTCAAAAAAAAAAAAAAGTGGGACACATCTGGGAGCTGGAAAAACACAAGGAAACATTGTTTATAAAGGAGCACAGGCTTCCATCACCTTGAATTTAGCCTAGAGAGACCTTGCACCAGACTTCTGTCTTGCAGAACTGTAGGGGGGGAAAAGTTGGCTAAAACCACCAAATCTGTGGCAATTTATTAAGCTTGTATAGAAGAGGAATACAAGAAATTCCAGGAGATTCTCAAGATTTTGAGCCATCTATCAAGTGTTCTGCATGCAAAACAGGTGGAGGTACAGTCTGCCATATATGGGGATTTTCCACACAATAAAGCAGGCCCAAAATTGCTGACTTGCAGCATGCATGGGGTAACTGGGCCACTAATGTCCTTCAAGATATGAGGAGAAAGTGGCTTTGTAACTTGATAGTGAGAAGTCCAGGTTGAGAAGTTAAGTTTTAATTACTCAGAAATGATTGTTTGCCATGTATTCTGAGCTGCCAGTTTTTCTCTTTTCTTTCTTTCTTTCTTTCTTTCTTTCTTCCTTCCTTCCTTCTTTCCTTCCTTTTCTTCTCTTGTTCTTTTTTTTCTTCCTTCCTTCTAGATAGATTTAACTCTTGCTGATCTAGAACTCAATATGTAGACCAGACTGGCCTCAAACTCCCACAATCCTGCTTGTCCTTGCCTTCCAAGTGCTGAGGTTAAGGGTCTGTGCCACTATACCCAGTCTATTGATTGGGTGAGAAACATAACCTTTCTCCTTTATCTCTAACGTATCTATTATTATTTCTAAGTCGGACTCACGTCTTCCCCTGTGGAGGGGCACAAGTTCTAGCAGTGAAGAAGTCCTTGCTGACTTCTCCCTAAATCACTCATTGCTTTGCATAATTCAGACAACTGGAACTCTTCAAAGCCAGGAAAGTCATCATTCCCAACACACACAGAAAGATGAATAGTGAGAACTGCTTTCAATATTAGAAGTGCTACATCTCAAAGAACACCAACTTCCCAACATGTCATCATCTCAATTTTCTAATTACACGGATGGAAAAAGAGGTAGAAGCAATCATAGAAAATCAGTTGTGATGGAACTCTGCCCCTGTTGTATATTGCATATGTGAACATGCATGTGTGCATACATGCATGTGTGTGAGCATATGTGTATGTGTGCAGGCACGTAAATCATTTGAGCAATGTATTTTTTTCCTTTGTTTTTTTTTTTTTTTGGAGACAGGGTTTCTCTGTGGCTTTGGAACCTGTCCTGGAACTAGCTCTTGTAGACCAGGTTGGTCTCGAACTCACAAAGATTCACCTGCCTCTGCCTCCGCCTCCTGAGTGCTGGGATTAAAGGCGTGTGCCACCACCACCCGGCTGAGCAATGTATGTTTTAATGAGCATTTATCCATCCTACCAAAAATTTTCTTTTCATTACATCAAACCTTTTCTACCAAATAAATACAACAAAAAGAGTTAGAAATGCATTTCAAAGAAAAACTGGGGCGGGGGGAGCAGAAGGAAATTCACAGAGCAGGGCACAGCTCTGCCATATAGACTGTATAAGGCCCTTTTGTATTCCAGGGGCATCTGAGGAAGCCATATGTGCATGTTGCAATCTAATTGCATCATCATTTCTCTGAAATGAGGGAAGGGTTTTGCTCTGCATAAATTGTGGTCACAGAGGCTAAATTCATCTCTGATACATTCGTGTCCAGGGGCATCGCGTGTGTGATTTTGAATCACTGTTGGCCATGCATGCGCACCAACCCTGAAAATAAAATCAGGCATTCATCAAGATCTCCAAGTACACATCCCTCAAATGCACAAGACCTCAAGAGTGTAAATTTGGAAAGTGAAGAACAGACCTTCTGACATGATTCCCCGAGGTGTGGGGGTCAACAGAGCAGGGTGTCCTCCCCAGCACAACAAGGAGCCTGCAGTGTGTCTGGGTAGAGTATCATAAATAAAAGGCCACTTCAGTCACTTCATACACTGACAACAACTGCTTTGGCACTTACTTCTGGAGTTCACAAAGGCTTAATTTAACAGAGTGAATACACAGCAGGCTGTGTGTATCTGTGTGTATGTGTGTGTGTGTCTTTAATGACCTCCGTACAAGTTACTATTTTATAGAGGCTTCCAGCAGAGAGAGGGAAAAACAAGATTCAACTATAGAAGCTGTC
Organism: Dicrostonyx torquatus; assembly: GCA_028555095.1. Lineage (NCBI taxonomy): Eukaryota > Metazoa > Chordata > Mammalia > Rodentia > Cricetidae > Dicrostonyx > Dicrostonyx torquatus. The sequence continues at coordinate 1,787,517 of JAQHUG010000296.1, forward strand.
TATATTTAATATTTCTGTTAGTTTTCTGTCTGCCAGTCTGGCAGATTGGCTCAATTGGAAAAACAACATCTATGATTGCTGAAATAGTTCCTGCCTGCATTTGGCACCCTTAATCACTGAACAACACAGAAATCCCTGTCTTGAAATCCAAGGCAAAAGAGGCCATCCTTTGTATATCACCAAGACTTATCTGTTTGTCTTTATTTCAAAGTCCAGATTCTAATGTTGGGACTCAATTGAATAACATAGCAGTCCACAACATTTCACAAACACAATGAAAACTCTATGCAAACCCTTGGGTTAACTGAATGACGGTAAAGGATGAATCCGTCTCCTGTTTTCTGTTTTGTTTTGTTTTTCTAGGTCAAGAAGGAACTTCTCTTCCCTCAAATTTTATTTTAGCAGTAATGGAATTAAAGCAAAGTTTCTCTGTGTTGATAAGCAAGCAAATAAACAACAAAGAAAGGAAACCATTGATAACCATGTGCTTTAAACGACTGTTTGGCCTATAGGTGGGGGAAATCCTAAGTGTTGTTAAAATTCTTTTCAAAGACTGAATCTGAAATGAGAGGTGCCACGTTTGAATCTGAGTAGGATTTGACAGCTCAGCCATCCCTCTGAGTCACTAGATCTCACATTATTGAAAGCTTAAATAGGGCACTACATGGAAAAGCTGCCGGCCAATGACAGAGTATTTTTGAAATAAAATGTTTTATTCAAAAAAACAAAAATGGAGTGTGATATATAGTTATTATTCAAGTCAAGCTTAGCCCTGACTAAAGGAATAGTTGATTAAAGAGAAAACAAGGCTTACAGTTCAGTTTCTAACCACCTCCAAAGTTCATTGGCATATTTATAGAGTGTAGAAAGTATCATACATTTGGTCTGAAGTTTAATTAGCACCTGAAAACTTAGCAAAGAGTGAATAAAGTTTTATTTCCATTCAATAATTCTTGCCAAGATAAAAATCTTTTTTCTCTCTCAATGTATCAACATTACATACCAAAATCCACATGTATGAACCTCCTATGTTTCCTCCTTAATTCCATAATAGGAGTTCGTGTTATCAGCAGAGCAGAATGGCCCAGAGCACAGGTTGGGGTAGGAGAGTGCCAGGGAACTGAGAACACTTAGGGTGAGGTTTTTAATGTTGTTCAGAGATCATTACAGAAGAGGGGCCAGAAAGAGTGTAAGAGCTAATGGTGGCAGGCTAAGGCAAGGAAACAGTGTCTTCTGATCACAGCAGGACAGCTGTATATATGAACTTCGTGATTGTAAGAGCACACACACTGCCTGTCAGGTGAAATCCCAGCATGGAGAGGGAATCTGGGCACAAAATCAAGCCCTGGCCATGGAGCTCTTGGCAGTTGTTAGCTGCTGGGAGATGGGGAGCCTTTGGTTGCTCAACTGTGCTCCCGTGGAAGGCCATACATCCAAGAACATTTGGACAGCATGAATTGGTCTGGAAAAAAAGGACACAAAGTTGTGTGAATGGGGAGTGAAGGGTGTGGATCTGGGAAGAATTGGGAAAGAGGGAGAAATACAATCAAAACACCTTGTACAAAATTCTCAAGGAACGAAGAGGTTTTTTTTAATTAAAGAACAAAGCATGATCTTTAAAAATCAAACATATAATAATAATCCCCAGGACTGTGGAGTCTCTGAGTTTTAATAAGATAATTTAACAAAGCTACCTCAAAAATAAGAAAGAACATTCTCAGTAAGTGGTTGATACTGCCTCATCAACCATAAGTGTTCTGAAATATCGGAATGCCTGGAAACTCACTAGTCTGGAATGGGAGACTGCATGAGCTTACAGATGAGATATTTATACATGCTTGATCCAGGATAAATGCAGCTTAAAAAATAAGTGTCCTTCCTCTTCTTCAGTTGTAGTTTATTGAAAGTTGGAAAGTAAATTCATGCTAACCTCACTCCCACCTTCTACATACCATCAGTCTTCAAATTCCATCAATATGAGCTCCAAAGTCTTCCCTGGGAACCTCTGTCTCTACTCTTCCTCTGCCAGCATCTCGCTCTGGACTCCATCATTGTCTCTGTTACGCATAGTTCTTCAGTGTTCACTTCTGTCTGTGTCTTCAGGCTCCTCCTCCTTCCCTTTTCAGGCTGTATTTATGTATTTATATACACTTATATAAAAATAGTAACAAATATATAAGAATATACTAATTAAATATGTGTAACAATAATAATTAAATAAGAAGAGGCCATGAATTTAAAATGGACATGGGAGAAATTGGATAGAGGAGAGGGAAGTGAAATATTGTAATTCAATTTTTTATTCTATAACATTTTTATTATAATTTGTATTTTTCCATTTTATTGAAAAAGGATTATTTTCTCATGTAATATATCCTGATCATAATTTCCTCTTCCTCTACTTCTCCCAGTTACTCCCATCAGATCCCCTCCCTTTCTGTCTCTCATTGATATATCCTGACATATATTAATCCTGACATATATTAATATATGTCTTTCACGTAATATATCTTGATTATAATTTCCTCTTCCTCTACTTCTCCCAGTTCCTCCCATCCAAATCCACTCCCTTTCTGTCTCTCATTAGAAAATAACAGGCTTCTAAGAGATAATGACAAAATGCAACAAAATAAAATATAATAGCATACAATAAAAAAACGTGACATTGAAGTTGGACAAGGCAAACTCTTAGAAGGGAAAAAGCCCCAAGAGAAGGCCCAAGAATAAGAGACTCACTCATTTGCACACCCAAGAGTACTGTAGAAATCCTAAGCTGGAGCCTATACTGTATACAGGAAGTACCTGATGCAGACCCATGCAGACTCTGTGATTGCTGCCTCAGTTCATCTGGGTTCAAATGAATTGCTCAGTTGATCTAGAGGACCATGTTTTCCTCCGGGAGTCATCGGTTCCCTCAGGCTCTTAGGGTCTTTCCACCTCCTCTTTCCCTGAGCTCTGAGAGAAAGGATGTCATGGGAACACCGCATTTAGAGCTGTGTTCTCTAAGGTCTCTCTCTTTGCATACTGTCTGGCTGTGGGTCTCTGTATCATCTGCTGCAGGAGGAAGCTTCTCTGGTGATGGCTGAGCAAGGCACTGATCCATGAGTATAGTGTAACATTATTAGGAGTCATTTAGCACAACTTTTTATTTTAAAGGCTAGTAGTATTTGGTTTTACCCTAGATCCCTGAACTATCAAATCTCCGGTTCTTGGTCACTCAAGCAGTTGGTTTGGGTTCCTTCACTAGAGTGGGCCTTAAGTCAGTTCAGACATTGGTTCTACAACACATCATACATACTGCTATCCATTAATATTTATGAGTTAAAACACTGAACTGACCATGGACAGAGGAATCTTCCAACAGTGTCTTAGTAACAAAAGAAAAAAAGCAACTTGAAGCGCCTTACAGCAGGCTTGTTTTGCTGACCGCCCTAGGCAAACTTGAGTTTCACAGCCAGGCATTCCCTTCTCCCCTCTTCAGCACCTGAGAACACTTTTAGCAGGGAGACATTTCAGCAAGATTGGCTCCTACTTCAAGAGACACCAGATGCTCAAGTGTGGGGCCCGACATGAATTGGCAGAGGAAATAATCAACCTGGGCTTCTAGAATCGTCTCCTCTACTTTGAGCAAATTAAAAAGAAAAAAAAATGGGCCAGAGCTTGGAGAGATGAAGCTTTGGAAATGCTACTTTCTGAGGGAGCTATTTCCATGTGGTCTCTTACCCTAGGTACAGGGTTTATTTTCTAAGCTGCCCCTACAAAGGGCTTATTGCCGAAGCTTCCAGAAACACTGCTGGTCCTCTACCTATAGATGCCAACCCTGTCAAGTTTCTCTCAGGTAGAATTAAAAAAAAAAAAAAAACTTTTATCCAAACCTCTGCCTGCAGTAAATCCAGTGTTACAAGAAACTGATTCCACCAGTCATCCAGGGAGGTCAGCTCAAGCCCCACCACCCCCATAGTGCCCAACTGGCTTGTGCTGAGGTTCTTGAGAGCTATGGCCCACAGCTCCATCCTACCCTCTACTTCCTCCTAACCATCATCATCCCATCCAGAGATTCATCTCAGTAAACTTCTCGGATAAATAGTTCACCTCTTAATCTCATAGAAATAAGTCTTCAGAGAAATCAAACTAGCAGTATAATTCTGTAGTTGTTTGCTGTCAAATATGGCCTGGCACCCAGAACAGCGGCGGAACGTGTTTGAGATGGCACGCTCAAGAGAATTCTAGATGCCACATGATGAGATAGCAACAACAACATTAAGAAACGACATTCCTATACAGAAGGAAGTAAGCTACAGAATATGGCAACGGCACGTGAGATACTCTGGCCTTGTTATAAGAATGAATGACGGCAGGTACCCAAAGATAGCACTGTTTAGAGAAGTGCAAAGGAATAAATCAAAGAGGGAAACCCAAAAACTTTTGGGTAGACAGCATAAAGGAAGACTGTGGAACCTTGCGTATGACAATAACACAAGCATCTAGGACTGCCCAGGATAGGAACAACTGGAGAAGCACCATATATAGGCTGTCATTTTATGTTTAAGCATTGCTGGGCATAAATGATGGTGATGATGATGATGATGATGATGACCTAGGCCATAAGTTTCTTGAAAGAGGAGATGGATCTTAAGCGTTCTTTGTATTGCTGATACTTGCATGGAATACAGATCATGAAAGTTATGTGTGGTTTCAAATCAATACAGGAAGCTTTTTTTTAATGCAAGGGTCTCTCATATGGAAGGCTCCTCATTGTAAAAGAGAATTGATTTTTTTTTCTACTCCTCGGGTTACTATGAGTACGTTTGTTTGTTTGTTTGTTTGTTTCTGAGTTTGTTTGGTTGGTTTAAACATTCGTAATCCATTGCCCCTATCTCAATCCTCTCCATGGAGGTGGAGTACTTGCCTGCTTTCTGAGCAACCATGTGACTCAAGGACACTAACTCATTTTCACAAACATATTGGAAGAGACTAGTTAGAAGGAAGATCCTGTCCTCTCTCTAACCTTCCGCTATGGTAACAGACTTACTTGGACATCCCAGCACCTGGCAAGTCTGGTGAAAGAGGCCATCCAAGCTTAGCTCAGTCTTTTCTTCTTTCCTCTCCCAGCAGTGGCAAAGATGACTTGCTGATAGCATTTCCTCCTCCCACAAGTGGCAAGATTTGTCAGTGTTTCTGTTTTGCTATTATCAGTATCCCTGTTCTGCTGCTGGGATAAGACACCATGGTCCAAACAACTTTGGAAGGAAGTGGTTTCTTTCAACCTACAATTTATAATCCTTCGTGAAGAGGAGTCAGGGCAGGAACTCGACAGAACTAAAGGATAGAGAATGGAGGACAGGTAATTATCGCATTGTTCTCCATGATTCACTAAGCCTAATCTCTTATACACTCCAGTACCCTTCCCCAGAGCTGGCAGTGCCCATAGTGGGCTGGGCTCTCCCACATCATCCATCAATCAAAAAAATACTTTATGGGTTTGGTTGTGGCTTGCTTACAGGGAAGTCTAATGGAAGCATCTCCTCAACTGAGTTTCCTTCTTCCCACACGACCCTAGATTGTGTCAAGTTGACAAAAAGTGAACTAGCACACAGGGGCAGGCACCTAGGAAATAGATATGTCACTGATGAACACCATTAGAGACTAGGCAGATAGGTAAACCCATCTCAGGCCTATGTCATGACCAACTAATAACCAGCCAAAAACCTACCTGTATTCTTCACCCTCTGCTTAGAAGCAAGTCTCTTGGCTTAACAACTCAAGGCACACCTTTATCATCATCTCACAGTGTTTATTAATTAGGACTCCGTATGGTTTGACACCTTCCCTATGGCAGTGTGCCTTATAAGACTGCCATGAAGCTGAGAGCCAAGGGAAAGTTTTCATGCAAAGGTTCAACTAAAGAAAAACCCATTTCTCAGCGTCTGTGGCTCTTAATAGGTTCCCTTTCTTGGAAGACATTAGACAGAAGGACAAATTTTTTTTACTGGGTTGTTGACAGAAACTGTTCTCAATTTCTTGTCCCTGGAATGTCTCTGTATCACCGCTCCTTCAAAGTCTATGAGAGAAAGAGTAGAGTCCGGTGGCAAAGTGGAAGTTACTGTCTCATGTGACATAATCACAGAAATGACATCCCAGCACAGCTGTCACCATCTATCCATTTGGAGCAAATTGTAAGGTCTTTCCCACACCCTGGGGGAGGGGATTACACAGAGCTCACCAAGGGGGGGGTGTATGGCTTAGAGCTGTGTCAAAAGCTGAGTTTCCAGCAAGCCCTGGTAGGGAACTAGAATATTCTTCATGGGCTCATGTTTTTGCTGCTCCATCTGCAGCTGGGGACCCTGATTCAGGAAGCTGTGATGTCTGTAGGAGATAGGGACTAGATGGCTAAAGGGTGAGTGTTTGAAGATATAGCCCCTCCCTCAAACCTGTGTCTTGTCCAGACAGCAATGTGAACAAGAGTACATCAAACACACCTGCTCTCAGAGATGGGGCTACCTCACCTCCCCAGCCATACTGGTCTTTGACACCTCAAAACTGTGAGCCAAAATAAGGCCTTGAGGTTGTTTTTCTTGGGTTACTTGGCACAGAAAAAAGTAATTAATGCAGCACCCAACCAATTACTCCAAGTGCACCTCCACACTCAGTTCCAACACGAGGAAGAAAGGGGTACTACCTACTGAATTCCCTCAAACAGCTGCGACCCACCCCTGAGATTATTCAGTGCATATCTGGGCAGCCTGTCAACCGAATCAAAACCCTGACAGGTCGTCGAATGGCTTCTTTGAGCACAGAATCTTGCTGAAGCTATTAAACTTACCCTGCAGGCCATCTTCACTTCGTCTTTCCTTGGGGAAACTTGAGAGAATTCACCCCTACGTCCTCATCCGGGCCAATGATCTCACATAACCACTTGCTAAGGCCAAATGTATACTTGTCATGCCAGCTCTCCGGAGACAGAAATACTGAAGACTCATGTGACGCTGGGCAAATGGCACTGGAGACTATGTGGCGCCCAAGTCCAAATGGTGTCTTGGTCACAGAGGAGCACTGAGAAGTGTGCCGGGTGCTTATCACCATGCAGGTCCTTTCCATGCTGGAGTGCATCCAGAGGGTAAGATGGCTGCATTACACAACTCTGCCTGTGGTCAGGAAGCAGGCTCAAGTGCCGTGCGTAATAGAGTGACATTTACATACTGCAAAAAGGCTCCAGGGCTAAATTGGAAGCAGCACCGTATCACTTGCAACATTTGCCTTACCCTCCAAGACATTAAAATTCATAACAGGCTCCAATAAAATAAGAATTAATTGTGGATAGATTGATCTGTCACCAAGACAGGTACATGTCCATATGTATGGGAAGATTTGTAAAAATGTGTTGACTGATAAGTTTTTATTTGCTGTAACTACTTTCATTGGATTATCAACAACTTTATAAACATTGGGTGTTATGGGCTATTGGAATATTGTGTGAGAGTGTATTGCTGTGGTTGATGTAATAAAGAGCTGAACAACCAATAGCTAGGCAGGGGGAAGAAGAATGCGGTGTTGCCAGCCAGATGTGGAGGAAGCTGCATGGGCAGTATGGAGAGATAAGAGCCATGCGACAGAATGTAGATTAAAATATATGGCTTAAATGTAAGTTATAGGAGCTATTGGGACAAGCCTAAGCTAAGACCAAGCTTTAGTAATTAATAATAAATCTCCGTGTTGTTATTTGTGAATTAGTGGCTAAAGGAAAGTCTGTCTACATTTGAGTCTTTGCCTATAATGCCCGTGGTTGTGGCATAAGAATTATAAATTAAAAAGAAAATAATCTAAGGAACACAAACGCTTTAATTACAGGTGTCAAGAGTTCCAAAGTGAGAGCTCAGCCAGCATCTGAAATGAAGAACTACTGTGCGTGCCTTGAGCCGTGTTGAAGAGGCAGGCAGAAGGTGTGCAAGAGGCAGACAATGGACTCCAGAGAAACATCATGTACTTTAGATTAGACCATTGCTTAGGCAACGATTATGTGCCTTCGAAAACATGAATCATTGCTCTGGCAAATCATGCAACCTCGAAATTTCTAGAAGGATCTGCAGCAATGTATTCAATAGAAAGTTAAAGTTTCTGTCCTCCAGAGTGGAGTTGACCAATGGTTGTTTCTGAGATTGTGGAAGTGTTTTGCTTTGTGCTGCTGGATGCTGGACTCATCAGCAACAGATAGCTAATAAGCACTTTCCATGTGTTAATGAGCCTGAGGAACTGATACATACACACGTGTGTGTGTGTGTGTATCTATGTGTGTGTATATATATATATGCCCATGCTGCTGCGTCTGCCAACACAACTGGAGATTTGCTGCTCAAAGTGTAACATATGGCCTGAGCAACAGAAGCTTCTGCATTCCCTGCAGTTTATCTCCTGTTGCATGCCTTTGAGAATGCAGAATCATGGGTATAAGCATCGTCTCCATTTAAGAAGACTCCCAGGTGATTTGCACATGCAACAGAATCTGTGGGACGCTGCTCCAAAAATATTTCTTTGTAAAGCTGATTGATGAGGCCAAAGACCTAAGATATCGGTCGATGTGTGAGTGAGTAGTAGTGGTGGTCCTGGCAGAGAAGCTAGAGATTACAATATTATTCAGGAATCTGCCAGGAGAGATATCAAGGCTTAGGGAAGGCCCTAGAAGGAATAATTTTCAGTCCCCCTAAACGCAGTCTGTGTCCAACTCAAGATCTCTTTTCCCATGGGAGGCAGCTTTACCCTTAAGCTTTGAAAGTATATTAGGCAGATGATTTATTAGCAACCCTAGGAAGGGGCCTCCATGCCACACCAAATAACTCTGCTAGAGCTCAAGTTGATGTTGAACTGGTTTGTTAATTATTTCCCCCATTAGAAATAAAATTTCAAAAGCATAAATAATAAATATCCTCACAAAGGATGTATGAAATCTGTAGTAGTCTAGTAGATACAACACCAGTTGTTGGAGTACTGAATACGTTAAGGGAAAGGTGTGACTAGGCATCCCTCTTGGCACAAAGTGGGAAAGAATTAAAACAACAGACATAACAAAAGAAAGATGAAGAGGACACCTGGTACCCACAAGTATATTGTGTGGGCAGGAGTCTGGATTGACACACGATCTGTCCCCAGATTCTATCCTATGGAATGGTATTTGTTACTTAGGCAGATTTTAGATGCTAGGAATACTTAATACGTATAGTACAAAAATCTGGGAGCCTCTAACTGGTACAGTTGTTATCCTCTTCCAGCCTAAATCATCTATGGCAGGAACCCTGACGTATTCCTTTAGTTGTGGACACTGTTGTTTCTGCCTACTTTCAAGGCTGGCGTACATGCTCCCCTTTTCAGATTTACCATTAAAGTTTTGTATGTTGGCCTGTTTACCTTCTAATTAAATTCTAAGGCAGATGCATCCAGAGTCCAATCCTTCCTCTCCAAAGTCGAAAAAAGTCAAACGCTAACCATTAACCTAGGAATGGTGAGACGTTCAGAGAACCAATCATAAATTGATTGAATTCAAACTGCAACACTGATGGTGGCTAGTTGGAATTCTAAGAAATTTGGAATTATTGGAATTATTACTATTATTATTATTACTATTATTATTTGGAATTTTGAGTGCAGAGTGGGGATAGCCACTTGAAACCACAAAGAGACATCCTGAATAGAATGGAACTTAACATTAAGTTTAGTTTAGTGACCAAAAAGCCATGCCCAGGATCATATGCCTCTCTGAACATCCATCTCAAGACTCACCTGAAGCCAACCCTAAACCCAGTGCACTCTAGGAGGCAAAAAAATAACTCTGCAGGTCCTCAACTATGTTGCTTAGAAACAACCGAGTGTTAGCAAATAAATCTGTGCTCACATGAATATCCTATGAGAAAAGGAGAAATTTTGGCTTAAATACTAGCAAATAATGAAACAATACAAAGTGACATAAAATTGGGCGTAAACCCTCCTCAGAAGGTACTTCCTCCTTTCTTTCTTTTTTACTGTATACAAGCTTCTGCAGATGAACATGGAGCACAGAAATAAACTTAACTATGAGCTCTGTAGTCGATAAAAATTTGATTCTCCTATGACCGGGATAACATTATCCACTACTTAGATAAAATGTCAAAATATTTCCAAGTGTAGCATGTAAATATTCACTGTATTTTACAGATAAAGATTAGATTTTATTAAAAAAAAAAACAGTGGAAACCATAGCAGGCCTTCTTAAATACCTTGTCCTATTGTTAAAATCTGATTTCTATAGAGAAAGACATAAGAACAGAATAAATAAAGGGGAAAATTAAGTGGGGCCCTTTAAGATGCATGGAAACAGAATTTAATAGCATTAACTATAATCATTCTAGACGCACGCAAATGTCTGTGTCTTCATCATGAGTGTCATAATGTTGGGAACCAAGACGACTTCACAGAAGAGATTAGGTGTGTACAACACAGAAGCATCGGGAATAAATCAGTGCTAAGGTTACTGACAGTGCATAATGTAATACACGGCATAGAGTGGCATCTGTTCCCAGCCACCTGAGACACTTGCCACCCTAAAGGAAATGCCAGTCCCAGGTCCCAAATTACAAGTGTCCACAATACCAGAAACTTCCAGTATGTCGTTGCTTTTTGGAGACTCTGCAAAAACCTATCTATCTGTATATGGACTCATTTTATACACGGGTCCATTTTTTTTAAAGGAAGCTAAGTGTTCTGTAGCAAATCAGGAATGAGAGTTGCAGCCAGTAAAGATGGGAGAGCAAAAAAGATAGCTTATCCCTTACTGCTGGCAAAGCCAATTAGGAGTATCTTTGTTTCATGACAGCTATATAAAGAATTGGGGAGCTGAGAGCGTGGGCATTTGATACGGATGTACAAACTAATTCTTTTTGTTGGCTCACATAAACAACATTTCATGGAATATCCGGTAGATGTTTTTTGGCATTGCTTCCCCAAACCATGTAAGGCAATGCAATTTAATACACGCAGTGGTTTTCTGTCTTGTATCCAAAAAAAAAAAAATACAAGTGCTTACTCAAATAGAAAATTTAAGAAAGGCTAAAGTGCCTGCCAGTCCTGGTCTATTGGATTATTTGACCCAGAACCTAAACCAAGCTCACATTTGCTTTGTGTCCTTGATAGCTTTGTCTATCTGAATTTCTGTCATGGACAGGCGATATGCAAACTCAGCTCCAACATGAACTTCTTAAGTCTGTAATTATTTATTTCACTGCATCTATGCTCTTACAATGCACTTCTTAATCCTTTTCTTCTCCGAAAAAGTGAGTTCCCAGAAAGCCAGGGTTTCATGCGTATTAATGTGGGCAGCTCTATACACATACACTGGAAACTCAACTTTTCATGGAAAAAAAATTAATACTGGCTTCTACGCAGAGGTAGATGAAGAATTTTTGTTACTGTTTGGAGGCGCTCCTACAGGAAAGGTTGAGTACTCCAGCACGGGCTCATCTAGCAGGTGGAAAGTCTCTATTGCCCAAGAACTACAGCAACCATGCTCGGAGACCCATCACTCTAAATCACACAGACGCTGACTCTGCCGAGCCTTTACCTCTTCCCATTCAGCCTATGAAAGAGTGATACACCGTGCAACAATCACAAATAGCTAGTGCTTAACATACTTGGCCTTTGCAAGGTCATACATTCCAATCCTGAATCATCACGCTGTGCTGGGAACATCCAGCCTTCATGCGTCCGTGTCCATGAGGTGATGCATAGAATGATGTCAGGACTAGAAAGACAGCAGGTGGGAGGTTCGTGCGTGCCGCTTACAGCTTTGACTTTCCTTGCTCTTGCTACATAGTGTTTTAGCGATCAACTCCATGCACCCATTCAGTCTGATGGTAGCTGTGGGAAGGAGTTGGACGGGATCTTAAATAAGGATTTTAGCTGGCCCAGTGGGGTTGGCAAGAATGAAGCAATTGAACCAATGAACTTCCACTGGCTTCCTGAGGGAACGATGACATAGAGGGGAAAATATGAGCATTTTCTGTGACAACTGGGCATGCTTTGCTAGACAGCTGTTACGCTGTGCAGGCAAATAATGGACCCATAAAATAACTTAATGTTTTTATAAAGTTACAGTAACTTTATTAATTATAACGGATTTTGTGACATATAAAATGGGGAAAACGATGCTTCCAAAAATAATTAAGGAAGGGCATGAGTTGGCATAAGCTGAAATTGATTTTAATTTTGTTCTATAGAGACTCTTATTTGAGCTGAAGAATAAGCAAATAGAATGGGATACCAGTGAGGGAATACCATGAGGGCTGCCTTTATGGAAACATTTTCAAACCCCTGACCGGTTTTCCCAAGAGCTCTTTAAGAGATACAGGGTTGAAGGAATGCTTGGACTAGTCGTCAGAGCAGGGAGACAGTTGCAGCCAGCTTTCAAAACCAAACAGTAGGAAATAACTCCTCAAAGACAATTTAGGAGGAAAAAAAATCTTCTGCTGTCATTTCTAGTTCTCATATTTTCCCTGACCAAACACACTTGAAAAAGGAAGTTGGTGACCATCTCAGAAGCCATTGGTTTTGCGATTTGAAGACCGTTTCTTCTAAATACTTGAAGCCAGACATCCACAGCCACATTGAGGACTTAAAGTACAGCTGGAGAGTGTGCTCCACAGGCCACACAAAGACAACAGAGTGGGCCCACAGAGCCAATGCTATGAATATGGCTGTGAGATGATGCAGGGCCCATAGCTTCATGTCTGTAGATTCTTCTATCTCCCATTTTACACTCATGGAAAGGCAATTTCTGTTCAGCAATTTATAATTGTTCTTATCATCCCAACATCCTTTTAAGCTTGTAAGCCTTTTCAGCCTGTCATAGATGGAGGAGCTATGCTGCAGAATATTCCCAATGACAGCTAATATCACACTCATAATACATAAAATACCTGCAAAAGCAACATTTGCATATCTTTTTCACTGAATGAGGAAATTTCTCAAACCTTTAAATAGGAGGAAATGCTCACACTTCTGAACTCCTTTAAATGACTCTGTGGCGTGGATGCTTCTGGCATTTTCCTGTAAAGCAGTCCTAGGGATGACTGTTTCTGCTTGACACTATCAAAATATTTAGGCATCAATATAGAACCAAGAAATCTTATATCCGCATGTTGCATAAATTTTCAAGTCAGTCAAAATATTTGAATCAGCCAATGTGTGTAAAACGTAAACAGGTGACAGAATACCCAGTAAACACTGGAAGTCCTGAAGCTGAAATTAGGAAAATTGGACTTCGTAGCACTGCCTCTCTTTTAGGAGAACACTTGTTCATCAGGACCTACGATGGTTTGGACCTGCTCACACAAGGGTTCACGTGCTAAAAGCTTGAACTCCAGTGTGATGCTATTAAGGTGTAGAGAACTTACCAAAGATGAACTTACAAAGCATTGCTCTTGGGGGAACTAACACTGGTCACGTGCAGGGGGTTCGAGCTAATGAGAATGAGCTGTTTTAGAATGATACAACGCTGTATTTACTTGGATCTTTGATTCCTTCTGCTTCTTTGTCAGTTAGTGAGTCAGGTGGAAGGGCTTCACCAGAGGCCAAATACACAGAGGAGTCTCCTTAGGGCTTCTGCCTCCCAAACTGTGTATCGACTGAACCTCTTTGCTATTTGAGTATCCGGTTTCAGGTATTTTGCTATAGCAGGAAGAAATGGAGCCCTATATGTTTTCCTTCAACTATAAGAAAGAGGAGCAAAAGATTTTGCTCCATCTTGAAGGACTCATGTCTTTCCTTCTGTTGTAGATATTTTACCATTCTTTTCAACATAATGAGGGCACGCCTAAATATGAAAAATCAAGTGGCAAGAAAAAGTTTACCATAAAAAGAATGTCAACCGACTTGAGCTACTAGGGCCACACACCAGAGAGTGAATGAAGAGTTAGTTTATTTTTTCAGATCATGGTTAGGTACTGGTAAGAGCCCTCTTCCTGACTTCAGGGGAGATTCTGTCACAGGAATGGGATAAGAGAAAGGTTTGGAGTAGAGTGTGGATGGAGAGAAGAGAAAGTAAAAGAGGTTTTCTTCCTCTTTCTTTTTTTCCTCTTTTTCCTCTTCCTCTCCCTCTCCTCCATCTCCTCCTCCTCCTCCTCCTCCGCCTCCTCCTCCTCATCCTCCTTCTTCTTCTTCTTCTTCTTCTTCTTCTTCTTCTTCTTCTTCTTCTTCTTCTTCTTCTTCTTCTTCTTCTTCTTCTTCTTCTTCTTCATGTCCTCTCCTTCTCCTTCTCTTCCTTCTTCTCCTTCTTCTCCTTCTTCTCCTTCT
>JAQHUG010000296.1:1801839-1840339 GCA_028555095.1 Dicrostonyx torquatus
TCCTTCTTCTCCTTCTTCTCCTTCTTCTCCTTCTTCTCCTTCTTCTTCTTCTTCTTCATGTACCTGTGGGATTAGCTTCTCATCCTATGGCCTGTTTAATCTAATCACATCCTAAGCATGTATGTGAAGACACAGTTACTGCAGGGCTTAGGGTCTTGGCGGAGGAGTTTTAGAGAAACATGAGCTATGGCATAAAAATGGATAATTGTTCCTTTACATTCTCTGTTTTCAATCTGCTCCCAAAACCCAAGCTTCTCCCCTTCTCCTGCTACTTAACTCTTCTAAGAGAATCTTTCAGACCCACAGTGGGCCTCTCCTCCTTGCCAGCTTTCTGCTGAAGCTTCGAGTGTTGGAGGTCTGGATGACAAGGTGTGGGAGCTTTTCTCTGGAGTTCCATTCTCACCCCACATTGCCTGCTATACATTGATCCAAGTGTTTAAAAGCAAGTCTTTAATTTTGGGGAATTCATTGTATCACTTTATTTCCTCCTGGACAATAGAGGATGAATATGGCTTGGATAAAGCTTTTTGCTCTACTCACAGAATTAAGCCAGTCATTCTATTTTTTAAACCCCCTTTGTAACCTAAGATTTCTTCATCCCTGCAGTTTCAAAGATCTGCTTGTCCAATGCAGAGTGGTCAGTCTTGAAACCAGACATGACCAAACAGACTGGGATTAATCAGGTTCCATATGTGTGTGTTGTGTGTGCATACATGTACATACATATGTGTATGTAACGACAATGATTAAAGAAAAAGAGACCATCAACTTGAAAGTGAGGAGACATGGGAGAGGTTTGAGGAAGGTATCTGGGAAGGGCTGGAGGTTAGAAAGAGAAAAAAGACAGTGATGTAATACTGCTTCAATTAAAAACACATTTTTCAAAAAAGATCTGAATTCCTTGTTGGCTGGATCTTTTATGAGACTTCTTAAGTCTTTAGCTTTTCTGCTGTTCAGTGTTCCATAGTTTAAGTCACATCTTATAAATGATCTTGTTTAATTAATTTGTCCATGGATACACTCATTTTTCTAGTACCATAATTAATTTTTATTCTGCTATTGTCAATTTAAAAATTGACAGTATTGCATTTTGCCAGGTAGGTTGTAGCACAGACCTTTAATTTCAGCACTTGGGAGCAGAGGCAGGCAGATTTCTGTGAGTTTGAGGCCAACCTGGTGTATAAAAGCTGGCTCAAGGACAGTCCAAAGCTATACAGAAACTCTGTTTTGAAAAAAAGGATTGCATTTTATTAGGAATGGAGTGTGTGCCACTCTGCACATGAGGGTCAGGGTCAGTTCTCTCCTTCCCCCATGTGGGTCCTGGGGTGTGCACCACTCTGTGCATAAGAAGGCCAGACTTGGTTTGCTCCTTCTCCATGGTGCCTTCGCCAAATGAGTTACTGTGGCTTTATTCTGCCTCCAGAGAGAAAAAATAAATAAATGCACGTGTTCAGTTCATCATCTTCAATGGAAACCTGCTTGTACTTGATAATAATTTACTTAACTAACATTCATTCTACATGTAATAAATGTTACTTAATATTTTATAACTAGCAAGCACTCTTCCAAGAGCCTAATAAGTATATTGTACATTTATTCAATATTTTCTAAGTCAGATCATTGCTATGGGCCCAACACTGTAAAGGTCGGGGAGGGGAACCCACCGATATGATTTAGGGTCTTGGGACACAAAAGCAGATAGCTTAGAGGAATCATGAGTTCTCTACCCAAAAGTGAATGATGGAGATAATATATCTCTCTCCATGTCATGACTATAACAGTGTTCAAAGTCTATTTTAACATCAGAGTTCTGAGAAATGTCACATGTTTTGGAGGATGAGTGACCTGGAAAACCAGGTGGACAGAAGGGCGAGGGAAAATTGACTATAAGTCTTCCACCTTCCCCCCACCCTGCCGAATGGGAACGTAACTTCTGCCTTTGTTTGTACCCGGAATCACAGGCAAGCTGACAACCGCATTTGCAGCCTCCTTAGTGATGGAATATGAGTGAAAATTTCCATGAACAACTTAGGAGGATAAAGAGAAAATACCTAGGGGTAGACCTCCTTTCTGTCCATCCCAGGAGCTACAAGTATGGATAAGTTGACATACAACTTTAACCATGTCCAAATGGACAATGATCCAGTTGACAGAAGAAGAGAGAGCTTCTCCGCTAGGCTAGGCTCAGCTGATGGTACCAAAGGAATCCAAACTTCGTTCTTATGTTAACCATTGTGTTTTAGATACCTTTTTCAACATCTCAGACTTCCCCTAAATAATGCAGTAACCCTACTTCACCTAATAATTGACAGCAGATCATTTAACCACCCCCACACACACATATATACACACACATAGACTTCTGCACACACGTATGAATGCATGTGTGTTAAATTTTAAAAATGGTTATACCAACAAGGCTGAATGTAATCTCAAAGCACCCGCCTAGCATATCCAGCACCCAGATTCCATCTCTTGCTCTGCCCAAATCAAAATGAAAACAAACAAACGAAACCTTGTTTTCAAATATGTAAATCGCATCCAGTCAAGACTCCTGATGCTGCATTTCTAAATAAAAACCAGAAAGCAAACACACAGAGTAGCGTTGTTCTAATCTTGGAATAAGATAATGAGCCACGGCAACGTCCTACCATGACTCAGACACCACTTACGGTGTCTTCTCACTTGTGATTATCTTGAGCATGTGAACGGCAAAGCCTGACTAAATAGGGTGGGGGAAGAACAAGACTTCCACGGAAAAGTTTGGTGCCAATGTCTGAATACAAATACTAGATAACACACACAGGCCTCCTACAAAGATGGAAAGAAATAGCTAGGAGCAAACACACAGCCGCTACCACAACCAAAAAAGCAGACTTTGCTGGTGGGACAAGCAACTCAAGCGACTCAGCTTGATTTCTCTATCTCCATTGTCTCTGTGCTAAGTGATTCTCGTAACAAAGGGAATGTGCTGTGTTTATTTGGAGCAGATGTTAGAGAAATCATTGACACTATCACCTACTTCCTGATCTTACGGCCTTACTCCTGAAGTCTATAGAACACACGAAAGCTCGCCATGGAAAACGATCTCATTTCAGATTGAACTTTACCTAGGCTTCCAATAACAGAGTTCCTAATACGCTATTCACTAAACTTTAATTCTACTGTAAAATGAGAGTTCAGTACAAGGCCTTAGAAAACAATTCCACGGCTTACTAAAAATATTCCATGTCTTCATTTTTTAGAAATAGGCAACACATATTTTACTCGGAATTTTTGTGTACAACCAAGGTGCAAAAAGAACTCACTTTTCTTTCTGGGAAGGACAGTGTGTGGACATGTAAACCACAGGAAAAATCTGCTTTTCCAAACTAACCTCACTGGCAAAACAGCACCCAAGTATATCTAGCTGCTATTTTTGTAAAATCATGTTTATTAACTAAGTTTAAGTGGCTTGAAATAAAATCTTAACCTGAAATGTGAAGAACAGTTCTGTGTTGGTAACTGTGTGACTTATGTTCTTAAAATTACTTGATTCATCATTTGAAGAAGCAGCTTCAAA
The DNA here is from genome assembly GCA_028555095.1 of Dicrostonyx torquatus. Taxonomy (NCBI): domain Eukaryota; kingdom Metazoa; phylum Chordata; class Mammalia; order Rodentia; family Cricetidae; genus Dicrostonyx; species Dicrostonyx torquatus. Next base: position 1,805,402 of record JAQHUG010000296.1, read on the forward strand.
AAGATGGGCTTTTCTTTGTTCAGAGGGAAGACAAGAGACCCTAATAATCAAATCAAGTCAAATCAGTTTTCACATCATACTATCCTGGCCCCACTCAAGATCTGAATACCATAACGTCATGAGTATTTTATAGGAAATACAATTATGACCATTTTCAACACTAATAAAAGATTTGAATAAAGTCCTAAATAAGCATGTGAAAAGATACCCAACTTCCTTACTCCTTATTCAAAGGTAAAGCCACAGAGAGCAACCATCACTCACCTAATGGGGTGGCTAAAATTTAAGACTGTCCATAGCAATTGTTGACAAGCATAGAACGACCAGATCTCTTAGGGACTGCTGGTAGAAAAATAAAATTAGGCATTCACTTTGAAAAACATTTCAGCAGGATTTAATCATTTGAGTCCTAATATTTACCCAAAGAAAAACAAAATTCTGAGTAAAGATTTCTACATGAATATCGATATCCCCCCCCCTCTCTCTCTCACACACACACACACACACACACACACACTACATACCTCAAATTCCCTTTCCATGAATCCCAGAAGCAACAAAATCACTGTACAAAAATAGTCAGTGAGGAGATGTGATTTGGGCAGGAAGGAAACAGACACGAAAAGAAGATGACTGTCCTTCGGGGGTGTTGAAAATGTCTTCTAAAGTGCTTATTTCCATGAATACATATTTCAAAATGTCCCAAGCTCATACTGGAGAGTCTATTACGTGTAAACTATGCCTAGATGTTTTAAACAGTAGGTCACGGAAACATGAAAACACTCAGGGTTTCTGTCACCTGTTAATGCATTGATAAAGAGATCCAGCAAGCTATCCTGTCCATGTGAGCAACCTCCACACGTGTTTATGTACCTCAGAAACTCTCGAGGAAATTGAAAGACTTGATTTGAAAAAGCAAATAAGCAAAAATATCTCAAAGGAAATACCAGGCAGAGGAAATAAAGAAAACAAAGTGGTTTTCGCGAAACTGCTGAAGCTCAATGTTTCCTTCATGCTCAAAATATCATTGTTTCGTGTTTTTAATTCCAGCTCCCTGATATCACACATTATTATTTCCATCATTTGAAAATAAATAATTTCTCTGAGCCTGTGTTCTGAGGAAACTGCTCACGCTCCAGTCCACCCAAGCAGACATGGCACATTACCGAGCAATTTCTCTGTTTGGTCACTATTACTCTGAAATAAAAGTGAAAGTCAAAACAGGATTTCTTTTTTCAATTGTAAAATTTAAAAGCCCATTTCCCCTGCCGATTCTAGGCTGTCAGTCAACATAACTGTGAGTCCTCAGAGAACTGTGCCAGCCGGCAGGAAGTCCCAAATGCCCACATAGGAGATGCCTCTCTTCCTGCTGTCAGAGCCCCGTGGGATACAAGACTCACTGAGGAAGAGTCAGGAGACCCCTCTCATCTGCTTTCCTTACTATCAAAGTCATCAAAGAGAAGAAAAGATCAGGCACCAATAGCCAGCAATTCAAATGAGTGTGGAGTTTTGTCAAAGAACATAGGATGAGGAGAAACAGAGAGAGGAAGGTGAGTGAGCAGGAATCGGTCGGTGAAGGCATCTGCCCTGCAAAGATGAGAAACAGATTCTAAACTTTTGTAATTAAAAGGCACAAAGCGGAACAGTGCACATCTTATTCTTTTATTGAGAAGAGTGTGACTTTCTTCAAACGCTGATGGCCCTTCTTCAGTGATGCTAAAAGTCAGAGCTAATTCCCATTTGGACATGCGCAGGTGTGTGTGCATGGCCGCGTGTGTGTGTATGTGTGTGTGTGTGTGTGTGTGTGTCTTTCGTTTGATTTGTCTTGTGCCTATATTGGTTCTACTCTCCAACAGGAAGGAAGAACCACATGACTTAAGAAATACAAAATATTCCCTTTCAGGGACAAAATAACCCCAGTTCATATATAGTCCACATAGCTAGTCTTGAATTGGAGGTTTCAAGTTTACTTTTTATTCCTCCATGACACTTAAAGAGCATCTTCTGTCCAAAGTAGGATATGTCACTATCACTGGAGAACTTGCTAGAAATGAGGATTCCCAAACCTCACTGCAGATCTGTTGAGTCAGAAAATGTTGAGTGAAGACTAGATGTTTTCTACTTAGTTATCTACGCATGATATTCTGCTCAGTGCCTTTATTATATATAATAAGCAAACAAACAAATAAATAAGTTCAGGAAAGTCACCTTGAAAGTCTCAGTGCCAAGAATTACAAGCTCTAACATCAATTTAACTGTAGTTTCCAGACTCTGAAATTCCGTGGCCCCACTAGGACTTCTCTATTTTTAATATATTTCCATCCCCTTCTCTCTTTCAGAGAGCTCATAATCACTAAAACTTTTAATTACTTGGCAGACTCAACCCTGGTTAAGACCAAGTGTCAGCTCCCCATTGGTCTATGTCCAAGGGATCAAATTGATCCAGGGAAAAGTTGGGACCATCTTAAGCTGAAGACTCCAGGTGCCTTCCCACCATCAGAACAACCGTTCTGTCTCCTCCTAACTCCCTCTCCGTTCTTCTGGATCACTCCTCCTAAACCCTATGTCTTATCATCCTGCTTTGCTTCCTGTACTGAGAAATGGTTACAATCAGACATTTCTACCTACCCATGAACACTTGTACTTACACTCTGCCTTCCCACCTGTTTCTCCAGACACCTCCCCCATTGTACCTAAGCTCAACACTACTCCTTGTGCCCCAAGGCAGGTGCTCCCTTGTCTATTCCAGGATGGTGTTGTAATACCCATCCTCTTTCATGTCTCATCAGTTTTTTCCATTCCACTAGATCATTAGCTCTATATAAAACACACTGACATTTCTCCAGTCTTAAAATATAATAGCTTCATGGGACTGAGAAGACGCCATAGTTGGTAAAGCTCTGAGCTTGCAGGCATGAGGACCTGAGCTAGGATCCTCAGGGCCCAAATAAAAGCTGGGTTATGTGGCTTGTTTCTATAATCCTGGAAATAGAGGATGCAAAGACAGATGGATTTCTCTAGCCTTCTATCCAGCCAGTCTAGCTGAATCAGTGAGCTCTAAGTTCAGTGAGAGACTGAGAAAGACTCCTGCTGCTGACTGTTAGTCTCCACTAGCACACACACAAGCACACGCACGCACACATGAACACACACACACACACACACACACACACCATACACACATGCACTGCAAGCAAGATACATATGTGTGTGTATGCAAGAAAGTTATGTGTATATATGTATGTATGTGTGTGTGTTCACATTCTGATATTAATATGACTCCCATTATCTTATTTACACCACAATATCCCCATTAATGGCATCTTTTCTTCAGAGGGATACTTAAGCCTTTATGATTCATCATCCATTTTCTCTTAACCCTACTCAGTAGCAATCCCACCACGTTGTTCCCTTTGGAACAGCTAGGTGTTCCCTTTGGGATCCCTGTGGTTGCCAGTCCATCTTTCACTTGCTTGACTAGTCAATCTAGCCTGGCACCACTTTCTCTTCCAAAATAATGCCTTGCTATGCCTCTTCATGTGTTTTTCCAGCACCCATCACTATGATACCCCTTCTCTGTGTCCCCCTCACCATTCAGACACTATGTACTGGAATTCCTCAGTTCTCAAACATTATTTCTATTTTCTTTTCATTCGTCATTCATTCCTTTGGTGATCCTATCAGAGCCTTGGAACAACTTTTTTCCAAATGCTCTCTACATTTGTGTCTGTGGACCAGATTTTTGTATACACTCTACAATTACAAAATTAACTGCACATTCAATAGTCACAGGCCTAACAGACAACAAAAACTACAAGACAAAAATTGAGAAGTGTGCTTGCTGTCTCTGGTTAGGATAGCTACATGTTTCTTTTCTATCTCTTACAGCTTATGTTCAACCTATCAGTAATGCTGTTCTCTCTGTCCTCCTGAAAACATCTCAGACCAGGTCAGACTTTGCTAATACTGCAAAGCCTAAAGCATGCCATTTGCTTTACTGAACGCAGAAGGAACTGCCCAACATCATTGCCACTTTCAGGCTCACAAAAACAGAGATCCTTTAGAAACAGATCTATATCTCTGATATAAACTCCATACCATTATCCCTTCTCATAAAGTCAGAAGTCCCAAGTCCTTCTCCTCATTGGCCTGCTGCATTATACAACATGCTTGCCATGGTTAATAAGTAAGTTGCTTTTGGCCAATGGCTTAAGAGAATATAGCCTGGCTGGAAAAGATATAGAGAGAGTAAGTGAAGTCAGAGAGAAACCATGTAGCTGCCATGGAGACTGCTGTCTCCACTGGAGCCCACCAGAACCTTGCTGGTAAGCCACAGCCATGTGGCTATACACAGATTAATAGAAATGGGTTAATTTAAGATAGGAGAGTTAGCCAGAAATACACTTAAGCTATTGGCCAAAGAGAATTGCAAATAATATAGTTTCTCTGTGATTATTTCAGGTTCTGGGCAGCCAGGAACGAACAAGCAGCCTCCCCCAACACTCAATGGTCAAGCTTACCTAGATACATCTGTCTCTGGGAGTTGCATAAATCACACCAGTCATTTTTCAGACCTTAGAGCCTTTGCATTTATTGGAAGGTGTGGCTCATTTATAGCCCTCTTCAAGCCTCTGTCACATGCCATCTTCTCTCTGGCACTCACTTTGCCATTCCTTTTCAAGCACATGTCTCCCTTCTGTGTCTTACTTCTCTCTATAATGTCTATCCTCTAAAATTCTATGCAATTTTAATATCAGGAGCTCCCTAAAGGTAGAATGGTCTGCTTTGTTTAGCCTTGAATCCCAATTACATAGACTACCATGCCAAAACAAAGTGGTCATTCAGTGTATACTTCTGGATGAAAGAAAGTTAAGTCTTTAAGGTTGACTAAACAGGCAAGATGCTTGCTCCAGATCAAAACAGGCCACAAAAGCTCATGCTGGAGCCAATCAAGACTCATTTCCTCTTTTGAGAAATTGTAATCAAGTTGAAAGCAATAATTGCTTTCATTTCAATTAATTCCAACAATTAATATAATAGGCACAGTAGCTTAGAATTATAGGAAATTTTTATTATCTTTGCTGTATCTTTAAAAGTTTATATAATAAAATACCATTTCTTTTCTATATATTCAAAATATATCCTCAAAGAATTATTGGGGTTTTTTTTAAGAAAGGCTTGGAAATTTATATGAGCCAAGCTCTGAAATCAACAAAGGTGTAAGACGTTCAACATTTATAGACTAGTAAAATGCAAAATGTGTTCTCCTATGGTGTGCTTCTGAGGGCAGCAAGAATCCAAATCAGTTGTCTGATATCTCCAAATTTCAACCACTGATCACTAGGCCTGAGCATAAAGAAGGTGCCCAGCCATCCTCAAAACCAGTGTCAGTCCCTAGCCCTTTCAACACAACTTCAGGCTTCTGAATTTTAACTCTTATATTTAATTTCTTTCTGCTTTGTGATATATATGTATATATGTGTATATATATTGTTTCAATAAAAACAAAAACAACACACCATATGGTCATTTTCAATTCAAGATTGGTTCAAGAAAATGGGAACAAAAAGCAGGATTTCTCAGGGAGTCTTTTACGTCTTTCCAAACTTCTTCTGCAAAGGATTAGAAAGTTAACATTAGATAATTAACACCTAGTATCATGCCCATTATGGTCTCTGGCATTAGCACTCAAGATCACACAACCACAACCAACGTGATCATAGATTATGAGGGAAACTTGTGCTATGTTATAACAAAACTCTGCAGAAACAAGTAATGGAACAGATCTAGCAAATGAGGCAAGATTTTTCAGCTCCTGCTCCATGTGTAACCCATCCGAAAATGACCATTTAAAGGGTTTCCATTTACCCTTGGATGTATTAAGTCATGTATACATTTGTTACACGTGATGAGAGATGCTTTGGCAGACATGAAGATACTGTTTCAGTGTTTGTGAATTCTGGGTTGTGCTTAAATCATCTCACTTGTTCTCTCATAGAAAATACTGGATAGCTGCAATGGCTCATCTTGATTACATCTGGAATTAACTCAACCCAAATAAAGAACAACACTTCAACAGGATTTCTTTTCTTAATTTGTAGTGAAAATCTCTACCTGTCATCTCGATCTTCCAATGAGAAGACACACTTTTTATCTGGGTCACACCTTCTGCAGGAAGTCTACATAAAGGACGTGGAAGACAGAGCTCTGCTCTTTGCTTTCTTGCTCTCACCTCACCCCAAGTCCATCCCTTTACTAGCATTGGAGTCTACTTTTTTGGTGTTCCAGTATCTACTGAAGATCAGCTAAGACATCCAGCCTTGTGGACTGAAAAACTCCTGGATTCTTAGATCTTCTATTCAAAGGCAGCCATCCTTGAATTAGCAGCACCACAACCTGTAGGTCATTCCAGTAAAGTCCCCTTTCTGTATATAGAAAAAAGACATTATTATATTCCATAGGTCTGTTCCTCTATAGAACCCAGAACTAACACAAGAACTTTAATAATTAACAAATGGAAAATTGCTAAGTATTCTGTTACTCTGTACCTAAAATTAAATGTGAGTGCAAATCTGTATACAGATATACTTTTTCTATACTATTCCAGTTTCGTTCTGCTGCTCTGAACAAAGACCCTGTTGGAAACTGGCGTATTGGAAAAAGATGATTCTTAGCTCACAGTTGCAGGTTATAGCCCATTATCATGAAGAAGTCAAGGAAGGCTTGAATTCATTAGTACATCACACCCACAGTCAAGAGCAGAGAGTATAAATGCATACATGCTGCTTACCTATAATGTTCAGCTGCATTTCTCCACTCTTATTGTTCAGGTCCTTCTGCCTAGGGAGTGGTGCTACCCACAGTAAATGGGGTCATGCCACATCAATTACCTTGAGTAAAACAATCCCGCACAAATACACCCACAGGTCAATACAATGTAGACAATACCTTACTAAGGTTCTCTCTTCTGATGATTTTAGATTGTGTCAAGTTGACAATTAAAGGCATATGTACCTTTCTATAATTCTCTTTTAATACAATCATTAATATTTAGCAGCTAAAAAGACAATGATCAGCCTTGCTACCATTAAAAAAATAACTAAAGAACAGCCAATATTCCAATCTGAGGAGACTAGCTGAGACTTGAATATTAGGAAATGCCTCTGTAGCTCATATTTGTATAGAGTTTCAACAAAAATCTATGATCTCTTTTAACAATAATCAATTAAGAGTCTAATTAATAAAATGTTAGCTCGTTAGTAGTAAGACAAAGAGTTTAATAGGAAAATTTAAAAGGAAAACAATATTGCCAAAATATTGTCAAAGCAATATCTGAGAATGGGGCAGGAGGAGAAAGAGAAAGAAAGGAAGATTTTGAATGGATGTAGGTATAGTCTTTAATCTCAGAAAAGAGACATTTTTAATTAAAATAGAAGGGAGGACATGAAGGCATTTGAAGCAGTGAGGCACCAGTGCTCACATCATTCTCTAGTCAGTACGCACAGGATAGAAGCCTGAAGAGTGTGGAAGGTGCTTGAAGCATCTGTTATGGAGACGTCAACAGGGTCCCCCAAAGAATGAAATCAAAGGACAGCCCAAGGGCCAGCTGGAGCCAGGTGGCTCAGATTTATAATTGACCCAAACAATTATGCATACTGACTCTAGCAAAATGTGCCAATTATAAACCAATTATCTATTCATTAAAGCAGTTGCTCGAGTGACCCATTAATCAATTTCAATTTTGTAATTCAAAATTTATAAACCACAACCTTTTAAAAATATTTTAAATATATGAATTTTCAATAATCCAGACTCATTTTCTTCCTAATCATTCTGTCTTTGATATTTTCTTTCCTTAATGTATCTCATGTATGGATACAAATATATTCAGATTTTTGACAGATCAGAAATCAGGCTATATTTTGTACTTGATGATGAACTTGGAAGCTTTCTTCCCAAGTGCAAAATAAAATAATGATGCATCTGCAAATTTTTGGCATCTTAATGAACCATGTTATTTGCTTGCCTACAATTAGCATGAATACTTCCAAGCCAAGGGAAGGCTAGAGACTTGACACTACTCAACATTATTATAGCTTACACTTTAGTACTATCTTGTACTCATGCTACTTCTATGATGCAGATTTTTATCAATTTTCTTGCACAAGTTATTGGCTTCAGAGAGTAATGGCTTCAGAGATGCTGACATTTGTGCAAGGTCACTGGATCACAGTCTGGCAGTATAGCTCAGGCCTTGAAGGGTGACCCCTCTTCCTCTGACTTTACAACATGCTCTCTCATAGACCTTTATCTCTTAATATAGTGTTGACTGCTCTGAATTTTCACTAAGCTTAGAAGATATTCGTACAATATTCAGTTGTAACTGACAATCTTCCTTTCACTAATGTAGAGGACATGTAAGAGTCTTACCTGGAGCTATGGAGATGGCTCAGTGGGTAAGAGTGTTTGCTACACAAGCGTGAGAACCCGGGCTCAACTCATGTGAAAAGCCAGGTATGGAATGCATGCTTATAACTCTGGCATTCAGGAGGAAGAGCAGCAGGTGCTCCCAAGAGCTCAGAAGCCACTACTAGCCTACTAGCTCACTAGATTGTGTTACGGTAATAAAGCAGAAAACAATAGAGCAAGACATCAACATCCTCTTTTAGATTCTGGTGCTCATACCTCATACCTGCAAATGCTTCAGGTGGATGGAATGAGTAATCTATGAGAGTAAACAGAATTGGAAAAAAAACACAGCTCAGATTCCCCACCAAAGATTGTAAAAATCGACAAATGCAATGTGAAATAGACAGACAGATACACACACACACACACACACTATATATATATGTGTGTGGTATGTATATGTACATACACACACATACATACATACACATACACACACATACACACACAAACACACACACTATATATATATGTTTTCCTCTCGGAGAGGCAGCTTCTGCTGCTCTCCCCATTTCTCCCCTCCCCCCACTTCTGTCTGTCTCTTCTCTCCTCTCTTTCTCCCTCTCTCTCTGTCTCTTTTCTTCTCCCCTTCCCCTCCATAACCCTAATAAACGTTTAACTTTACTCGCCTATCCATGTCTCTGCCTCCTGCCTGCCCGCCACGTGTCTCCCTGCCTGGGACCAGCCACTGCTCAGGGACTGGCAGCCATCTCTGCCTGGGACTGGCTGCTCTCAGGGCCCGCTGCCTGCTGCCACATGGCCTGCTACCACTGCTTGGGGACCTACAGTGTCTCTGCTGCCTACTGCTGCCGGGGGTCCTGCAACATTTTTAATTTTTTATAACACACACACACACACACACACACACACATATATAGTTTGCTGAAAATTCAATTTCATATATAAATTTATTACTAAGGTTGTATAACCACACTTCTTTCCAGGTATCACAAGATCTTCATGTACCCAGAGCACAGTGGGCCTGCCAAACATGATATATTGCCCTCAGACCACCAGAATGCAAGCCAGTTTGGACATCCATACAAACCAAACAAAGTTTCAAAATACCTCCTTGGCCAAGGAATCTGAGTAGTTTTGACAGTTTGGTTCCTAAAACAAATGGACTTCTACCTGACGATTAGCAGAGTGGACTTGAAACGGGTCTGATTGCACCCAAAGAGAAAGAGAAGGCTGAGGAGATGCCAGAGAGATAGGAAGAAACAGGAATTTCTGGGTGTGCTCAAACCCAGGGAGATTTGGCCACATGCTGCTATGGTCTCAGGATTTCAGGTCCAGGAAATAATGTATAAAATAGTGGGATACAGAAACAAGTCACAGGCTATGACTACTGAGTCAAAACAATGCAGGGAAGGTGGATTTGTGAATATTCGGAACAACCGACCAGCAGCTTGGACAATCAAGGAAAACTGGGTCACCTCTTCTTTGTTTCCTTAAAAGCAAAGTAAATTCTAGGGGAAATCAGTACAGCAAGTTCTGATATCAGAAGAAGAGAAGAAGACTGTGGAAAAATATTTTTTCTTATTTTTTGGGGAAAAAAACTTTCTGAAGCATCAAAGATGCAAAAGGTAAAAAACTGGCATAAATAAAGTGGTCAGTTCATTGGCTCTGTGAAGTTACAGCTTCCACATAGCAAAATATCTCTACAAATCAATATGGATACACGATGAAAAGGAAAGGCTGTATTTAAAATATATGCTTCCAGCCTCTTCATCCATGCTAGGATAGGTCTGAGTATGATTTTTATTTATTTATTTATTTATTTATTCATTTATTTTCTTATTTATATTTACTCATCCATTTATTTTACTAGAGATAAGTTTACTCTAGAAGACCCCAAGATGTATCATTCAGATTTTGTCTCTAAGAATACGTGTTGAGAGTCTGGAAGCGACAGTGGCACCTTTAGTGTTGTCTGGGCCACAGAGAACCATCTTGTCCCAGGGGAGTTCCACAGTCAAGCACTGGTCAATAGCCTCAGCCCAGTAGCAAGCATCTCTAGAGAACCATGCTACTCTTGCTGTCCCTGTGAGGAAAGGAAAGATTGCCAGTAGGCCTGTTCCTCTGATCACCTCTTTCTTCCCAGTTGTTGTTTTTTTTTTTTTGTCTTTTGCTTCCATGAATGTTAATGCGGGAGTACTTACTACCAGATAAACATCTTTCTTCCAACACAACTATCTTTAAAATAAAAATCAGAAATCCTTTCAAGGCAAAGGCCCAGCCACTGCTGTCACTCACAGCTGAGCCATTGGTGGAGGTAAAGAGAGCATGCTGAGATGTCTTCTTTTTGTGCCTATATATTACATCCCAGAAACCCCTCTACAAAAGTTTTCTCCTTGAATAATTCCATAGAAGTCATCCTTGCTCCTACAGAACTCAGCATCAACAGACTGAAGGAACTGTGGATTTTGCTAATTTATTGTAGAATGACTTCTCCAATCTTTCTTTACAAAGTCATGCCTCTTTCTGTTCAAAATCTCCAACAACCAACTCCGATGAGTCCAGTTTACATATAATTTAGATAAACTATAACTCCTAAAGCTATGCCTGTGGCCTCTGTGAAAGAAGCTTCTCCTTTAACGCTTAGAAAAATAAAATCTAAAACCAATTTAAGTGACTGAAAATTCCAGAAAGTACCACATATCCATAGGCACATAGAAAAGCATTCTAACCATATGAGCAGAGTCACTTTTCTTTAAGTACAAGAAATGAGTTTGTCTCTGAATTTTAATTGTAATGGATAACCTGATAGCTCATATTTTTTTTAAAAAAAAACATTTTGGGATAACTTTTAAGGATTCAAGTAACTTGTACAAGAAAACAGCGACAAACAAACAGGTAATAGAAGCAGATGAGAGAAGGCAACAGATTGCCAACCCAAAAACAAGCCAAAAACTTAATTATTACCTTTACTTAAGTCCAAACACCCAGCTTCTTGTTCCAGGGAGACTTACTTAGAATATTTTCATGACTAACCTTGTGTTTGTGACTGAAGATTAAAAACTAAATATTATTTGACAAGTTTTTATATGACGACATAGAGAGGTGGCAAGGGTTTGCTGTTGACCTAAACGTGGCTGCCAAGTTCCTTTGCCTGCCAAAATATAGTTTCAATAAGCACACATAAATTTTATTTTTAATAAATAGCCACAGAATGGCTTCATAAGCAGGCTAAACCCTGCATAACCGTCGCTCACAATGAGTATGTGTTACAGCTTCACATACACAGAAGACTCACAGTCTGAAGCTGGACCCCATGTCTCCACCGTATGGATTGATGACAAACCAGCTCATGTGGGGACACCCTGGTGATTTTCTTGGGTGGAGGCCCACGTGCTAACTGCTTGGGCTCCTGCCTTCCTGCAACAGCCCTGTGGTTTGTCTATGCAGACCTCAGATTTCAGAGTCCTGAGGGCTTAAAGGGGTGGCTGTAGTCTCCACTCCGTGTCCCAAAGGCGACTCTGTGGTAAGAAACGTACTTTGTGCTTTCACTAACATGCAGACATCTATAATGGGTTAAGATGAATAAATAAAGGGCATGAGGGGGCTCACTGACGTGGTGAGAATAAACTGTCCTTTCTTGCTAACTTTTCTTGGAATTTCCATGTTCCTTTCGTTCAAAAGATCCTTTGGGGAGAGTTCTTTGCCTTTTCCTCTGTTGGCAACCTTGCTTCGATTCTTTTCTACTTTAATTTTTTCTTTTTTTTTTAATTTTGGTAAATCAACTGATTTCTTGAGAAAAACAGAAGCTTATTGAAAACTTAATGAACTTCTTTTCTCCTTTCAAAATCAACTTCATTTCTTATTTTTTTCCTAAATGTGTGCATTCAGAACTTCTCTCACACCCCAGTGGAAAGCAGCCTTGGAAATTCACCCTGCCAGCTTCATCTCCCCGCCACCTAAATTTTCCTTCACTTCACATAAACCCCAGAAAGTATAGGGGAAAAAGTCAAAGAGAGCTATTTCTTTTTTTCTTACTGTCTGGAGCCGCTCTTCTTTTGAAGATGAGAGCGTTTATCTCTAGGAGAAACAGACCCTCTCAAGGAAGAGGTGATGACTGATCAAAGAGAATTCCAGGCATGCCAAGATAGCAGCAGGTTAAACATGGAGATGACTCAAAGGTCCCTGCAATGTTCAACAAGAAATACAATTATTCTGGCAGTGTGGTCTCGCACTGTTTATGTGCGGCTGTGCTTTATTCGCTACCTGTGGCTGCCTGTCTCTCATTCCTTACACTCAAATTCGTGTTGATAGACCTCACTGAGATATTCTTTGCCATATGCAATGACTTGAGTCCCAGGATGGATATATGTTAAGCGGACTGTATAGAGTAGAAACTGTTGTAATGACCACGAACAGTGCCCATCTCAAGAACCCAAAATCCTGCAGGACTAAGATTGAAGTAGCTTATAAACACAGTGGGAAAGTGGCCCGTGCTGTTGGAGGCTAACTCCATTAGGAAGAACACCCATGGTGTTCGGTGACATGTCAAACATTGCCTGTCTGTGGGGTTGGCTCAACACTGTGTTCTGCCCCTCTGCATGCTGGGATGGATTGCCCATCCTCATCTCTGACCTGCCTCCAGTCTGCCTTCTTTACGATCATCCCCAACCTCCAGCAATCGCCCTACAAGCAAACCCATCCTGATAGCTTCAGGGTCCTGCATTTCTGTTCTTACATCCAATTCAGCATCATGCTTCCTCTCTGTCTCTTGTTTCATAGCTGTGTGTAGAGAGTGGTAAAGGATTCAGAGACACAGGTCTTTGACCACACAGCGTATCACCCGATTCTAACCCAGTCAGACACAGACGCTCTAGAATTTAGTTCATTAGAAAAACTGCTATAGAAGAGGAGCCGGCGAAATAAAATCAACAGCTGAAGTATTGATGAGTTTGGGGTGGGTCATGACAATTCCACAGAGATGCGTTTCCTGTGATGTCAGGATGGTCTAAGCCGCTGGCAAACGAGTGGGTAAAGATTAAAGTGGGTAAGTGTGGTTTCTGTGTAGAATGCTCACAAACACCTCAGAAGAGCTAGACGCCATTTTAGCATACATCAAATCAAAAGATCAAGAAAGGCAGACATTGTTCTGTGTTGAATAGGGAGTTTGAAACTTTCAGGAGTTTAAACACACACACACACACACACACACACACACACATACATTCACCTGTCTGAGAGCAGAAAAAACTCCTAAAGCAGTGATAAAGCTGGAGTAGAAAAGATCAGGTTCGAGCTGGAAAAGATGCCGTTGGCCCAGCTATCTACCGCTAGGATGAATCTCTGAGAGTAGAGGCTCTGGGGAGGCTGAAATGAATGCTTTCCCAATGCGCACAAACTGCTACTGCTTCTCAAGCCTCCTCCTTCCCTGCCTTTTTGTAACAACCAGTTAGTTGGTCAGTTGGTGGAAGGCTCATCCAACATGCGTAACACCTTGGGTTCAGTCCCAAGCAACACATAAACTATGTATGGTGTCACACACTCCTGTAAATCCCAGTGATGGTTAAATAGAAGCAAGAGGACCAGAAGTCCAAGGTCATCCTTGGCCACAGAAAGAGTCCAAAGATAGCCTGGAATATGTAAAACTCTGTCTAGATAAATCAAAATCCAAATAGTTGGTGAGAAAACAATTTAGATATTAATAACGACCTTGAGCACTGAACATGTAATCGGTACGACTCAAGGAGCAAAATATTTTTTGACATTTGAAGGCATTTTAACTAATACACTATAGTTATGAAGAATAGATTTTCACTGTATCAGGACATTCAATGTATTTATAAAATATTATAGTATTTTTATACTGCTCATCAGATATCCACAGCCTTACTGGAATTTCAAAAATGGCATCTGCTTATCCAGCCAATGCTGCATGCAGACGTATTGTAAGATGCAGTAACAGTGTTTAGCTTCATGTATGGAAAACTACAAGAATGACTTTGCCTCCAAAAGGGATCCCTTTGGGGCTGATAAAATGCTTGCTATACCAGCACAAGTACCTGACTTTGGTCGGCAGAACCCACATTAAAAAAAGGTGATTGTGGTTGTATATGCTTATAATCTCAGTACCTGGGCAGGAGAGACAGGTGAATCCCAGCAGGCCAGCCAGCCTAGCCAAGTCAATGAGTCCCAGGTCCCAAGGAGAAACCCTAATCCAGAACACAAAGGAGATGGCACCATGTAATAAGACCTAAGATTGACCTCTGGCCTACACATGCACACATGCAAAAAATAAACACACAGGGAATGACACGAATTCTCCAGATTATCTCATTGCCATATCTATTTAAAAAAAAAAAAACAGAAGAGGCTTACCATACATTCATACCTCCCTGACTATGTAGACATTATCACCAATTGAAACTTTCTGACTGAGCCATCACCCCATTGCCCCTTATATAACAGAAGCATGATAGGATTGACTATGTTGGGCTGTTCATTGTTTTCAGAAGTCTATTTGTGGCCATGGTCCAGATCCTATACATGACTTTATTCAATATTTCTTTATTCTGTGAGTTTGTACTCAAGCACTAAGTTCATAAGACTAACTTTGAGCTCTTCAAGCAGTTATTTCAAAACATCCTTTATAATTCTTGGAAAACTGATGGCTTGTTATAGGAGTTCAGAAACATTATATGCCGTGGCTATTGTTCAACTATTCCGACACATGATGTTTTAGGCACTTTACTCTGTAAAACCACTTATAAAGTATTGCGTTGGTTCAAGTAAAACAAGAGCTAGCTTACTTACTGGTTAATTTCTCTCAAAATATACAAGAGAAAGGTTGGAAGAAATTTAAGCACAAGGGTCATTAAAAATAACATTGGTTTACACATTGATGGTTTCTAATGTCGTATGTGTTGTGTTTAGAACATGGCTTTAATAACACGAATCTCTGATCCCTTAGAAACAGGACATATTGTTTTGAGGCCACAAAGAAAGGAAGACATGTCCACAATGCCACTACATGAAATAGTACTTGCTAAGGTAAATGTCACAACCAAGTGTGTTATGAATCAGTCTGGTGAGTCAGAACGAAAATTTACAAGACTTAAGAGAAAGAAAGAAGAGCAGGAAAGGGATCAGTGTCCCTCCCATGCCGTCAGAGAAGGAAGCCGGTGTTCTAGCAGGTTGTAGGTGTGCTCAAAATGGTGTAGGAGTTTTTCCAGGGGGTGACTGGACAGAGAACTCGAGGGGTACTGATTATTTGACAATGGGGTTTGGAATTTCCAGCTAAATGGATTGTTCCAGGTGACAAACAATTATCCAGCACCTGCTCCTTGCCTTCTATTAGCATCCACTCAAAAGACACCGCTGAGAACCTGGTTACTCCCTCGATAAGCCTAACAGGCGCCACACCCAAACAATTATCTTGCAATAAAAACGACAGCAGCTGTATGAAGAGATACATTAGTAACACCTGAGAAGAATTGGAGCTTGCCGGTCACAAGGCAGACCACAGTGATCAGGAAACCTTACACAGAGAATCATCTGATGTTACCTGAAAGAGAAAGCAACGGCGTAGGGCTGCTCTGAATCATCTCTTCTAAAGGATGAGATCCGTTGTGTACTATGCCTACCATGTGGAGTGAAATTCTCACCCCATTCCACGTCTTGGTTCAATAGTACCACAGGCTTCAGATGTAGGACAGTGGTAGACATGAAGATAGGTTCCTTGTATTGCTTCTAAGTTGTTATTACCTAGGCGTTTGACTTGTAGGTTTTTAGAGAGCAATCTGCTTTAGATGAAGGCTTCATCTCAAGGGAGTCAGAGTCATAGCTGCTGGAGGAGGAATCAAGGTTGTGTACATTACAACAGGGCTGAGGAAGTCTTGCTCCGAGAACTTCCTTTTCGTGATAGGATCAAAGCAAATACTAAAAAACAAAATAGCACATTGTAAGCAAATCAAGAAATTGGGTCATGCATTTGCATACTTAACAGTTTCTAGAGGGCAGGCGTCATCTAACTTAATTTCACACGTATAACATTTACTGTAATTGGAGGAGGGGGTTAGAAACTGAAGAACAGTGCAAGAGGCATATATGCCATGAATAATCACAAAGGAAGCCAGTTTAGGCAGCCTGTGTGTGCTTTATACGCAAAAACACTAGTTCAGAATAAAGCACATCATTAATTTTTTTTTTTTAGTATGATTCACATTTAAGTTGGAATAGATCTGGCAGTGACTCCAAATAACTCCCCTTCTATCTTCCATGACCAATGACAGAAGAGCTTTCGGACTGACGAACTATCAGACACCAAACAACACAGCAAGAACAACTCACAAAATCGGACTCATTAATCGGGGCAATTCTTAAAACACAGATTATTAATCAATTGTTGCATGCGATCACAGCAATCTTGATCATCACTCTAGGTGCAGGATGCAGGTAAAACTAAAATTTTAATTGTTTTTCAAATAATCTCGAAAAATGAAAATGACCCATGTATTTAGTAATTTTGCAAATCTAGAACTCCCGCGGTAAAGATTTTATCATTGCCCTGGGATGTCATCTTACTGCACCAAAAGAGATTGACTTTGATTTGAAAAAAAGTAGAGAATAACATTCCCAAACTTTACTACAATGCAATTTTATAAAAAAAAAAAAAATTAAAGACTCAGACCAGGTACCTATCAAAAATTTAAGGTCATGAAAGAAAAAAGCATGGTGATTATTAGTGTCCATCTTAGAAAACTTAAAAGTCAAATTGACCCCAAGGAATCATAGCTTTTTAAACAGCTTAGGGGATTTCCAGAGTGGGCAAAGTGACTAGGAGTGGGCTCGTATTTGGGTTTGCTTTTATTCTGTAACAAGGAAACTTAGAAATGCATAGGCCTTGGAGTGAGTAAGCCACAGCCTTTTCCATGAGCCCAAATGCAACATGCAATGTTAGATTTTTATTTTTTTCAAATTGTTCTCTAACTTGGAAAGGGCATAGATTTCCAGGAGCACCGAGTGCTTTTCTTTTCTGCAAGACTTCAATTGTCTACCTGTTTACATAACAGAAGCTCTGTAATTTAATTTGTACCACAAGGACAATCATTATGATTAAATCAGGCACTGGTTTAGCAAGGTACACCTAATATGCACCTCTGCTCATCAGATCGTGGACAAACAACATTCTTTCATTGAGTAATATATGCAAAGTAGTTCAGCTCAGACTGCAAGAACAAACGTAACACTACACAATGTCGTAGCAGCAGTAAAGGTTCATTAAGGGGAAAACTATTTCCTTCTGGTCCAGAGGGTGAAATTTCTGATGTGGGTGGGGCGGGGCAATGACCTGGTTAAAGGACCACCTCTAGGAAGGCCAGTGCACTTTAAACCAAGTTCAGCAGGTGGGAGAAATAGTTAGCCCTTCATAAGATAATGGACTTTTTCCTTCCCACAATCTTTAGCCCATATCATAGTCCCTTTATGGCACCAGGAAATTCTATTGAGTCTGTCACCTGAGTCCTGACCCAGGACGTATAATTTTTCCTTTTCCTTCTTTTCTATGTTTTTCTTTTGGATGCTGGCCAGAGCCTAAGTATGCTTTTTCTGGGACTTTTTTTGCTTCTTTATTTTAAAGTTCCTTCCTCATTTTGTGGTTAACTGAATCCATGTGGCTGACCTCCATGCCAGTTTAACTCAAAGGACATGGGTTCATTTTCTTCTCTATCCTCCATCTTTGGAAGCAGGGAAGACACAGTTTATTTGTCCTGGGGTTGTTTTGTTTTGTTTCATTTAAACTCAAAAAAAAAAAGTCTTTGAGCTTCTATTTGAGTCTGCTCTTAAGAAGGAAAACAGATTCCCTCTGTATCAGACGGTGACCACGAAGGGACACCCCCAATTACCAGTAGCAACGCTACTTCTAGTACACAGCTTCTTACTGGAAAGCAAAAGAGACACCGTTCTGTTCCAGGGACTGTGGTCTCTGTTCACAGTGTCTATATAAGAACAGGAGCAGACGTTTTTTCCACTGTTTGCACTCACTTTGGGTTTTTTGGTAGACCACAGGAATGAGGACATGCCTCTCAAAGCACATGGTGAGAAGAATGTGCCTCAAAGAACACACCTTTTTCAAATATCTTCCCTGTGTGCTTGTTCAAGCTAGGCCATGTACACACACACACACACACACACACACACACACACACACACACACACAAAGTCTTATGAAGCTGTAAAAGCCTAAGAAAGAAAAGCAATGCCTTTAAAGAAAGAAAAAAATGTTAAAGGGAACCCTCTCGAGCATAAGAAATAACCCTAGAGAGAACAAAATACTTAGAACACAGGGGGAACTATAGCGAAAGAAAACAGTAAGCAAACAGAAAAGCAGATCCAGCAAAATTGCCCTTCGTGAGTGAATTTATGAAATTATCTTTACTTTCAAGCTCAGGGGTGGAACCCATGGGCCAGCTGGCCCCTGCGGAGTGTTGTGGCCCTTCTGTGTTTTGTCATCACATCTCACATTGTTTGTCTTTCATTTCTTCCAATTGGCTTCCTTCCGGGAAGAGGTGAATAGAAGGTGGGCCCTGGATAAAAGATTATCATCCTTTCTGCCAAGAGGAATGTGGAAGAGGGATGCTAGGAATTCCACGCAGGCAAGCAGCATTAGGCTGTTGTCGGGATAAGGGAAAGCCTGGGCAGGAGAATAATGGAGTCAGTGTCCTCTTAGTTCTTGGCACTTGTAGTTCCAGCTTGGGAACAAGTTTGAGGTTAAAGGCAGAAACAAGAGAGAAGCAAGGGGATGTGATGGGCTCTGGGAGCATCACTCAGACTCAGACCCTGTTCCCATGTGGCCCTTTCATGTCTTTCAGGTTTGTGAAGAGGGGATGCAAACACATCCTCATATTTTCAAATCCTTCCTTCTGCAGGAAATCTCCCAACTCTTTCATTCTTTCATTCACACTGCACAGTCCTACAGAGATTCATGTCGGAATGCATTTCTCCCTGCAGGCAGTCTGCTGCAGTTCATAGATTGGAATGGAACTATGCAAAAAGACATAGCAGGTATTGCCTGAATTGCTATTAGAAAAGAGAAAACAGACAAAGAAGTTGAGTGTGTGTGTGTTTGTGTGTGTGTGTGTGTGTCTCTGTGTGTGCTTATGTGAGAGAGAGAGATACAGACAGAGATAGAGACAGAGACAGAGAGAAACCTAGACAAAGGCAGGAAGAGAGACAGAGGAGAAAATTTTCTGTGAATATACATACTTGAGCAACGATATACATATTTGCATAACATATATGTAATTCATTTTCTCATTTTGTTTTTTAAAGACCGGTGCTTGTTCTGTGTTTAATTTGCTCATTCAAACATAATATTTATAACTTAGTATCAAACCCTTACACATAGTAAGTCATCCAATGTTTCTTGTGGATTCACAACGATCAACCCAAGACCCAACTTTTCAATTTGGCCATAATAGTAGGCCAAGGCAGCTAATCATGGGAGAGAAGGGCATGCACCCACAGGAGTTTAGACCCTGTGGTTAATCTCATTTCCATGTGGGTTTCAAGTCGAACGGCTCATCTGGACGGACTTGAAATCTCTTCCCATCCCTCTCTCAAACCCCAACACTCCTTCCTGCCTTCGCTGTCAGAGCAGTTGTCTTTCAGGAGATCATGGTGGTGCTTATTCTAGTACTAATAGAGATGAGATCATAGTGATGATGATGGTGATACTTGTAGTTCACATGGTGATGACTACAACAGGAATGACAAGCAAGAAGCTAAGCTTGTTCCATGGATTATCTCAGTCACTCTGCACAATAACTCCTTGAGGTAAAAATCTATACCTTCTCAACAGGTGAGGCACAGAGATAAAGTGCAGAGGTATTGTGTATGCATTGTACCTAAGGCCACACAGTAGTGAGAAGTCCCAACTTTGAACCCTGAAAACCCTACACCAGGATAGCAATTAAGCCCTATTGAAAGTTTGGGTTCATCTACCCAGACCAAGCACAGCAGGGAGTGGGTATGTCAGTGCCTAAGTGTGAAATCTGTCTTCAGCTGACTGCATTTGGGATGAATCTAGGGCCAATTACTACATAATTGATTTGGGCTATGGAAGGATCCAAAACTGGAAGAGGCCAAAACAAGCAAACTGTTTCACAGTCTGGTTACTCCTTGCACACAGGCAAAGCCAGAATCTCTGTGAGTGAGGACAGTCCCATGGCAAAGCACAAGCATCACCTGAGCAGGTTTGCTACCACTTCCTCAGTGATGCACCTGAAGGACCCGCCATCAAAGACATGGCCATTTGGGCCTTGAGAATTGACCTGAATCCTGAAACAAATGCAAATACAACATACAAATCAAGGCTCAACTGTGCTGTGCAACAAGGGAAAAGGGTAAAGTAGTGGAACATTTGATATTGGAATGTTCTAGAAAACCCAAGGTCCACAGTAGTCTTAATTCCTTCATTCCTATTTCCATTCACGAGAGAGGCATGGGTGGTGGGGAGCTGACTCTGCACTTAGCATCCAAGACGGTAGCCAAAAGTGAAGATCAGTAGTCAAAAATTGTAGAAATATTTCAAATGGGCAATGAATAATTTTTAAGGAAAAAAAAGGAGCCCTGTAAAACCCTAAATGCCACTCCATAGCTCCAGAGTGGCCGTTCTGGCTGTAAGAAGTTCACTGAGATGGAGAGAGTTTGGGGCTGAGCAGGTGTTCCAAAGACATCCAGAATTAGCTGTGTGATGTTTTTTCTTTGTGAGTTAATTAGAATAGCACGGTTTTCTTTTAAAAAGAAAAAGAAAGGTCCTTCATTCTTACTTCAACAAACACTGGATTTCGGCCTTATGAATGTAAGTTAAGATGCTGTCCATCTATGGCAGGAGGTAGAAAAGTGACAGAACAACAAAGACTCATCTCTTTTCCATCTCTCTGGGAAGAGCTGTGTGTTTTCCTTTAGTGGATGATCAACTTTTAGATACAGTAACTCCAGTGTGTGTGTGTGTGTGTGTGTGTGTGTGTGTGTGTGAGAGAGAGAGAGAGAGAGAGAGAGAGAGATTGTTTTCCACTTTATTTCTTTGTCTAACACTGAGAGTTAGAAAGATAACTACAGAAGATCACAAAACAAATCAGAGGCATGGCTTTCCCTTGCTTAAGATGAGAATTAAAAATCATTAGATGAGAATTTTACTATTTTTACATTTTGTGGATATGTATTCCTGTATGTATACACACGAATGTACACATTGACCAGGAGTCAATATTGGGTGTCTCCTTCAATTGTTACCCATCCTATTCGTGAGACAGAATCTCAATGAGCCTCCAGCTCATCGGTTCATCTAGAAAGGCTTTCCAGCAGGCCCAGGACCTGCCCAGCCAATTCCACTGTGATGGGATGACAGGCAGGTAACACTGTACCCAGATTGTTTACACGGTTGCTGAAGGCCAAACTCAGATCCTCATGCTTATGTGGCAAAGCCTTTACTGACTGAGCCATCTTTCGAGACCAGAGAATTTTATTTTTTAGACAAAAAAGGGGAAACAAAAGGAAAGAGAGAAAGACTCAAACCCACTCCCACTAATAAATCTTTGAAAAGGTGATATTCACCACATTATCTTTCTGAAGATTTCAACATTGGCTTGGTTAAGAATTAAGCACCCGATTCATTCACCCTGAGCTTTGTCCACAGGTGGGGTGGAAATCTGCCATTAGTAAGGCTCACAGCTCATGGGAAGAACTGGAGCTTCCAGGTCTAAGTTGACTCAATGATGGGATAAAGGAATGGAATGAAATAGCCTCTGTCTTTTCCTCTGCTCTTACCAACAGTGCTGGGAAGCCCTGTATGCTGGCGACTCCTGACAACCTGTCACAAACAACTGAGAAGAAAAGATGCTCCTTCTCAGGAGCTCTTTGTGCTACTTCCATCTCCAAAACAGAGCCTCCTTTTGAAGCCTTTGGTGTGCTGGATGGCCATGCCAGGTCCATGCCCCACTCTAACAATGAGTATGACAGCCTACCTGAATCACACTGGCCAAAA
This sequence comes from Dicrostonyx torquatus, assembly GCA_028555095.1. Lineage (NCBI taxonomy): Eukaryota > Metazoa > Chordata > Mammalia > Rodentia > Cricetidae > Dicrostonyx > Dicrostonyx torquatus. Next base: position 1,827,870 of record JAQHUG010000296.1, read on the forward strand.
GTAGATGCAAATAATCTCTCACAGAGAAGAAAGACCATCTGAAGCCAAGATTATCCAACAGATATTCACCACACTTAATTTCATTGTCCTGAGGACAGTCTAGAACCTGACCATTAGACTCCAGCCATCAGGAAGTAGCATCCATGAGGAGTGTGGCGATATCATCACCATAACCATGAAATTTCCTATAGTTACTGACTCAATGAGACTTATATCCTCCCCTCATTTTCCCTGACTGGCCCCACAGTCCGCTTTATTTGAACCTTTGCACTTCTCTAATATAGACTGTGAAGTTCCTCCTCCTAGGCTCCTGGGCTCAAGTGCCTTCCATCAAAAAGGAATCAAAGAGGAATGTCTTGATTGCACCCTGACATTGATCAGAAGAACCATATGTGGCGAGAACAGAAAATAAGCAGATTCCACACAGAGAGCTTATCTAGCTGCCCCACTCTGCTTTAGAGACAGGTTCTCACTATAGACACTGCTGACTCCTGTCTAGAAAATTTAATTACTTCTCTTCTTTTTATGAGCAGATACTAAACAAGAAACAACTCAAAGGAGAGGGTTTATGTTGGATCACTGTTCAAAAGATACAGTCCCTCAGGATGTGACATAGGTTGCTCCACTAGAGCAGAATGTCAGAATTTTCATTAAAATGTGCAGAAGTCATTATGGAGAGGAACCAAGACTCAAATATCCATGACAACCATGAACAAAGTTGTTCTCCTTAGATCAGAAGAATCAGTTGCTCTGCACATATCAAGACCCTAAGCAAGACACTTCTACTTCTTAAATCTAATGTTCTACATTAAGCTATAAAAGAATCATCACTTATTACCTGGTGGTAGTCTACTTAGTAGCCTCAGAAATAGATGGACTCTATTCTCATGGGTTTCAAGAGACGAGCCAAGCCACATACTATTATCAAGATTTTTAAAAGGCTGGAACACAAAAGAAAACTAGAGGGAAAACTTCTCTCATCTAAACTTATTTTCTTAATTGATTACATAAAACTTCCTAATTCCAAAACTGAAAGTCTAGTTGGGTGATATCTGTAGCAGCACTTAGCTAATCTATTCATACTGGATCTTTTCCAAATTTCCAAGGCTAAAAGACTTATGACTAGTCACCAGATCCAAGTACAAGCTTTGGTTTTCAAAATATTTCTTTTGCAAGGAAAAAAAAGTAAGTAAAGGGCAGAGTACCAATTTGGATCTTTAAAGAAAAAAAAGTTTGCCATGTATATTCCTGGAATTCTCCTTTGTGCTGTGTCTCTTTTCCCCTTCATTTAACGTTTATGTAAAAAGGTACATTGTTCAATTAACAGGGCTATTCCTATTTTCCAAGGCACCACTGTTTACCATCCTAGAGAATGTAAGTAGTGATGTCTGTAACAATGCAGCCTTTCACGAGCCCAGCCAGTTCTTACCTTTAAAGCCATGCTTTTATTTTTCCTTCATTTCCTCTTATCCAGACTTTCCTACAAAACATAGAATTCACACTCTGTGCTGATTTATATCAATGTAATCCTTGTTAATACTCCAGAGTCATAAAGACATGTCCCCATCTGAGCAACAGCAAGATTATATCCATGCAAAGAAATTGCCTATAAGTATTATGAGGTAACATTTTGAGTATCACGTCATCATTTTACTCAATGGTACACTTTGACACTCCTGCTGTAGGGTAGTACACTGCAACAATTTGTCACTCATATTATAATAAAACGCTGATTGGCCAGTAGCTAGGCAGGAAGTATAGGCCAAGCAACCGGACTAAAAGGATTCTGGGCAGAGGAAAGGCAGACAGTCAGTCACCAGCCAGATACAGAGGAAGCAAGATAAGAATGCTGTACTGATAAAAGGTACAAAGCCACATGGCTAAACATAGGCAAGAATTATGGATTAATTTAAGTTGTAAGAGTTAGTAATAAGCCTGAGCTAACAGGCCAAACCTTTTATAATTAATATAAGCCTCTGTGTGTTTCTTTGGGACTCAATGGCTGCAGGACTAAGAGGAACAGAAACTTCTGTCTACACAGTCCTCATCAGGCAGTGTTTATAAATGAAATAATTAAGCCAGGTAAGAAACTATTTCACCACTAACTGATAAAATGAGAGGTGGAGACATCCCATGCCTTGGAGCCAAGTTCAATCCCCCCTCTCATGTGTGTTTGCAAGTGTGTGTGTGTGTGCATGTGTGTGTGCATGTATGTGTGTTGATTATGTAACTGTAGGCACCAATTCAGCCAACCATCCTATTATTCTTGAGATATCAGTGGCCTTTGCATGGGAGGCACTGAGACTGGAAGGACTCCCCTTGTTTTATGGACAACATCTTTTATAGGTGTGCACTGGCAGCCACTGTTTTCTCAGGGTCATTTCCAAACCCTCAAAGGTTGCTGTTTCCATCTCCTGAATTCCAGGCCACTGTTTCTGATATTCTACTATTTCTGATATTCAGAAATAGTAGAGTCTTCCCTTCTATATATCCTAAACTCCATTTCAGAGCCTCGTCTTAGAACCTGTAGGTTCCCAGGAAGCAGTGTGCATGCTGTCATTTCACCTTGTGAACACCATGTTTTGTGGCTACACCTACAAAACAAGTGTCTCTGTCATGTAGAGCAGATGCAAGGGCCATAGCTCTATAAACTTCATTCTGTTCTCAAAGTTTTCCTTAGTATTGTGGTTCTCGGCAAGAGAAAATTTATGTAGCATGCCCAGAGGGGCTGAGGGAAGGGAATCTACCAATGACTACAAGAGACAGCCCCATTCCACAACCACGCCTCCTCCGGGCTGGTGACACTGACTCTTCTCTGCCTACTTTCCCTCTCATGAAAGAGATCAGGAGGAAATCTCCCTCCTCACCCCGTTCTACCACAGAGGTTTCAGGAGCAATAGCACATCATGTATATTGTCAAGACTTACAAAAGGCCATTAAGTTTAAAAAGAAACTTGAGAAAGGCAACAGAAGGGGTGCGTCAGTCCATGAAGCAAGTCCATGAAACAAGGTTTTCTTGCAGGAGGATCTCTCTCAGAATTGGTCTCACTGTTGGAACCAGGCATGTCCTTCTTGTTCTCTGCCCATCTGCTTCAGAGCCGCTCCCCTCTGCAGCCAGACCACCGTGGGACAAGTGGCTTTCAGAAGTTCAGAATTATAAGTTCATGTTGGATCTCAGCGACATTCTCCTCATGTCCACAAATAAGCTTGAGCCACTCTCCGGACCATCCAGAACTGTTTCTGAGTTGACTCAGAGTCTGGTGTAAGGAATATGGAGGTGACCTTACCAAAGCCTCCAGTAAGGAGCAAAGGGTTCTTCAGTTAGTTCACAAGGCTGGGTCATGAGAATCAATGTGAGTTCAAAGACAGACTGGATTAAATTATAGGTTTGAGGACAACCTGGGATACGTAAGGAAAACATTTTTAAAAATCCAGTGATGAGGGGAGAAGAAGAAGGAGAAGAAGAAGAAGAAGAAGAAGAAGAAGAAGAAGAAGAAGAAGAAGAAGAAGAAGAAGAAGAAGAAGAAGAGGAGGAGGAGGAAGAGGAGGAGGAGGAGGAGGAAGAAGAAGAAGGAGGAGGAAGAAGGAGGAAGGTTGGGGAGAGGAGAAATCAAGAAAAAAAAGCAAAAGAAAGGGGTAATTGAAACCAAACAGTGTCTTAGTCTTACTGGCCTTGCCTCAGTGGGTGACATTCAGCATGGAAGAAACAAAACATAACTGCCCTGTCTGACTAGACAGTGAATAGACACGTAGACAAGGTCAAGGGTCACAGGCAGTTGGAGAGAAGTCAGGAGTTACTGTTACTGCATCTACAGAGGGAAGGCAGGCCATAAGCAATTTAACGCCATAGACATCCAAAGTTGAGTCTCAACTTCCGGTTTCCAATCCTGGCTTGGTTGTTCCTAGCAGTGTGACCTGAGACATTCCCTGCTTTTTGATTGTTTATTGGTAGCAGGAAGATTTTCACAGCAATGAGTAAGAAGTCCTTGGAATGCTTTGTCAAACCATCAAAAGGATTAGCACGCTGGTAGCTCCAGCTGAGATGAAGAGCGGTCTGTGATCTAGACAACGGAAAAAGGCAAGGGCTTGCCTTAGAGCAGAACACAGAAACCGAGGAAAAGAGTCAAGGCCACCTGTAAACACAGAAATGGCACTACTGCCTACAGGCACACTGGCCCTCATACCAAACCGCCATCAAGCAAACCTGATCAGCATTTCTGCTCCCATTTGTTCATTTATCCAACAGGCCCAGCTATGCATGCCGATTCCAGGCAGACAGCTCCTCGTTTTGGGTGAACCCGGAGATCTGTGTCGTTCACCTCTGCTCTCTTTCTATGGAAAGCTTAACTCATGATCGGGCTGGTCATCCCCACCTTGTTTTCAGGTTACACACCACATACACATATGATACACACTCAGGCATTTTGGAAAACACAAAGTAAATTTGATTATAGAACAGCCAGGCAGGAGGAAGGTGGGACGCTGAAATCAGTATGTAACAACTGACTCCCGGACAGCCTTGTTCTGCCAGGAGTCTATGCCCCTGAGGCGTGTTCCCAGAAGCCCCAGGAGAGGAAACATGAAGGTTTTCCTCTTGTTCTGCTAGCTCTAGGAGTTCACATTTGTATTCTTGTTTGTTGTGATATCCAGAGGCTATGGTGACATTTTTTGCATATTTAATCACCCTAATAACCAAAATCTGAGACCAAGGGCACATCACCTATGCTGAATCTCTCCTCACGCGCTAACTCACTTCTCCTCCCCCTCACATGCCTCCCAGGCCTCTGCGTCATTCCTCACACTTCCGTGTAATTTATTCATCTGAAGATGCACTTCTGTCTCATTTAATCATTTAAACAGACCTTCAGTGCCTATTTAATTGATTCTTCCTGGGTCTTAATTTGCATCTTTGACTCTGCCATCCTGATTTCTTTGACTATCCCTTTCTCTGCATAACATATGTTTATGCGTTAACAGGTTTCCAATATTCTGCAAGACTTCAGAGGCCAAGGATTTAAGAAGAAGAAGAAGAAGAAAGAAGAAGAAGAAGAAGAAGAAGAAGAAGAAGAAGAAGAAGAAGAAGANAGAAGAAGAAGAAGAAGAAGAAGAAGAAGAAGAAGAAGAAGAAGAAGAAGAAGAAGAAGAAGAAGAAGAAGAAGAAGAAGAAGAAGAAGAAGAAGCAACTATTTAAAATAGAGTCCTGATTGGCTGATCAAAAGCAAAAATGAACGCTGTAAGTTATTCAGAAGATGCATGGTCAGAGTGATCTATGAAAGTCCAGGTACCCAGAGACCTGTGCTACAACTTACCACCATCTGACATCCCCTGCCAGGAAGGTCTGATGGAGCAAGTGGTCAGAAACGCTCAGGGGCTCCTGTGAAGGATTTCCATTTGATTTTGTCTCTATGTAACTAAGGGAACTAGCGCCTGCTTCTTGTGTAATTGGATTTTCATTTTGGTTTGGGAGCAGGGAATTTCTGAGCGTGTGTTGGGAAATGATGAGTTAATGAATTGGTAAATTTAGGAAAACAGGAAACAGATTAAGCCATTTAGTAACAGCATGTTCTACAACACCTGTTAAGAACACATTTGTGCTGTTGATTCTATATAGATCAAATGTGAATGCAAACACATGAGGCTTCCTACACAAGGATATCATGTATGAAAGGCCTGTGTATTAGGAAGAAGAGGGGTGAGGTGCTATGTCTGATTCTGACTTCTGCAACCCATATTACATATTTCCAACTCCCGGAAGCATTATGCTGGAATTTAATTTCTCAAGTGACTGACTTTTTGGTGGGGCCCTGTCATATACCTAAACCCTCTGATTTTTCATTTCCTTACTGATACAATGGAAACTACATGACTGAAAATAGTCTTCAGCTCTATAATAGAAAGGAATTAACATTTTTAAGCACAGAGAAATTCTACAAATATAATTAAAAGTGCTTGATATAATGGGTACCACATGTATTTCTTATGCTCTTCAAAGGGAAAGAAACATAACTCAAGTTTTAATCACAAGCATAGAATCATTAAACTTGCAATGTGGATGTATAATTTCTGCCAAAAAGAAACTAAGAAAACATTCCAAGTCTTTCATTTGATTTAATGAGTTTCAAAACTAGCAATTGGCACCCAGTTTTCTTATCAGTCCAAGGGTTTTAATATGGACCTATCTTCGTATTGTTATATTTAAACAGCCTTTCATGAGAAGTGGTAAATTTATTTATTTCAAATGTACAATAGTTTTTTAACTAAAGCAAATGTTGTCACAAATGAGAGTTTGTCTTAACGTTTTCTCTCTTGCGTGATTTTAGGACAAAGATGCCGAATAGATATATGTAACGTTAGGATAAAAAAATCAATACTTTCTTCATATTTTTAATAAGGTACAAAAGAATTAGTAAATATTAAAATAATAAATGTGAAATGGACCCAAATAAGTCAGTGTATTCATGTATTTCAGCAACTTTCTTCTTAGAAATACAACTTTCTATCTATGGTTCTGAGAAGTGTGGTTGGTAACTCCTGTCATGATTTGGTGGTCATTTCAGTAGCTTTATGATTATTTTTGAATTTACCACTATGGTTAAGAAAGTAGTGGAGCAGTGGTTCTCAACATGTGGGTCATGACCCCTTTGGGGGTCAAATGACCCATCCACAGGGATCACACATCACATAACCTGCATGGTAGATATTTACATTGTGATTCACAACAGTATCAAAATCACAGTTATAAAACTGCAATGAAATAATTTTATGGTGGGGGTCACCATGACATGGGTCATAGCGTTAGGAAGGTTGAGAACCACTTGTAGAATATGACAAAACCTAAGGAGGTTAGATCTGAATTTTCAGGAGATAAATAGTTAAGAGAGGAAGAAATAAAGAAAGGAAAGAAGGAAGGGAGAAAGAGAGAAAGGAAGAAGGAAGGAGGAAAGGAAGCAAGCAAGGAAGAAAGAGGAAGGAAAAGAAAAGAAAAAAGTAGGAAGGACGTAAAGGCATTCACTAGGCAGAAAAAGGAGCTGTCTACAGGCTTCTCACGCTCGACTGTGTTCACCGCAAAGGACACAGGTCAGAGCAGCTAAGTGGACGTATCTCGCCCCATTCACCGTCTGAGGCATGCAGCAATGCGGCCACATTCGTCTGGAACAGGGCCCACTTTCAATTATACAATAGCTTATGATTGCATATTTGGAAGAAGGTCACTATACTCTAGTCTTGGACCTTGAGTCTCATGGGGAAAGCTTTAGAAGCGTTGAGCCTGAGCTGCTGGCCCAGAGCTAAAGTGATAAATTAGGATAAAAAGAAAAGACAATGGAAGTGGTCAGGCCAAGAATTCTTGGCAGAAAGAACTAAAGGCAATAAGAAAATGTTTTGCATTCTCTGGGGACAAGGTCTAGGAAGGTAAATGAGGGTCCTGTACAAAGGAAATGTCAACATGTAATAGAAAGATAGACATTCATGCAAGACAGTCTTGGCAATGTATGGACAGACTCTAATCTTCCTACATCTCAGCCTACTGACTATACCAGAGATGACAGTGAGTGAGCCTTGGGGTTGAAAGGGAAATGCTGAATGGTCTGAATACCATGAATGAGGTAAAAAAGCAGTATATTCTCACAGAGAAACATAAGAGCCCCAGGTCAGTATCACAGTAAAACAAGTGTCAATGAGCAGCTGGCTGTAGAAGATGCTGGGTAAAGTCTATTACTATGGAAAAAATCAATTCCAGCATAGCACAGAAAGCTAGAAACTACTGGAATTTGGAGGAAAAAGGAGGTACCGATGTAGATTTTGTTCATAAAATTCAGTGATTCAGGCTTTAGGAGACAAAGAGACAACTGCCCACAACTGAAGACCCAGACAGTGGCAAGAAAAGGAAGATGGAAGAAGTCACCAGCTCCAGAGGAGCAAACTCTCCAGTAAAATTAATAACAATGAAACATATATATATATATATATATCTTTGGACAGAATCTAATTTACAGATACTACAAGCAATTCAGTAAAGTCAATAAAGGTGATTAATATGGTCACCGTTATTTTGTTAGAAAATATTCAATGTATATTCTTATAGAAATTGCTCAAATTCACCTACTCACAAAGATACATACAAAGAAAATGTCATAAAAGAATTTATGATACAATAACAAAATACCATACATGATGAGAGAATTTCAGCATGCCTATTTGGAATAGCAAGGTTCTTTGGTCGAGCAGTATCTTGAAACATGACTAATAGTATTGGTCACTTTTCTGTTGCTATGATAAGACACCATGACCAAAGTGAATTAGAGAGGGAAGATTCCATTTGGGCTTATGGTTCCAGAAGAAGAGTCCATAATGGCAGGGAAAGCAAAGCAGCAGGAGACCAAGGCAGACAACCGAGAGATCACATATTTAACTGTGAGCATGAGGCAGGGAGATTGAACTGAAAGAGCAACCTGTAAACTCATAAAACCCAGCACCAGGGACGTATTTCCTGCAGCAAAGCCATACCTCCTAACACCACCCCCCCCAAAGTGTCAACAAACCAGAGACCAAGGGTTCAAATGTTGAGGAACATTTCTCATTTAACCCGCCACAACAGCTCTGTACTTTGTCATGAGAGACAAAAGATTTTTGCACTACAAAAATAAAAACAAGGGTTGGCAAGATAGCCCAGCAGTTAGGAGTACTTGCTGCTCTTGAAAAAGACCTAAATTAGGTTTCCAGCACCCATGCAGAGTGGTTCAAATTCACCTGTAACTCCAACTCCAGGGGATTCATCACATTCTGACATCTGCAGGCACTGTCTACACACACACACACGCGCATATATATACACATATATATAAACATATACATAAATAGAAATACAAACCTTAAAGCCATAAAAGAATAACTTGTGTGTAAAATATTTTTAACCTGTAAAATTTCATAGGAAAATGTCATATCTAGATAGAAAAATGAAGAAAAGAACTAAACAGGGATTTCATACAATAGAACTCTATAAAATCAACAAATATAGAAAGGATGCTGATGACTATTAGTCATAATGAGAATGGATGATAACGGATCACAGTAAGATCATCACATACCTATGAAGAAAGATAAGACTAAAATTGCTCACCATGCTGAGGATGTCAGAATGTGTGGCAACTGCAATATTTAAATACTAATGGAGGAAAACTAAAGTGAAGTAGTTGGTTGGGGGAGTAATAAAAAAAAAGAAATAAAACTACCTACTTAACCAGTAGCTATTACAAATACTAAAACCCACCTATTCAACTCCTAACCATGCATGGCAAGCAATGCATGTCATGGTGGTAGCATCTCCATTCATAATGACCCGAATAGCAAACAGCATCAATGTCCACCAAGATCAGAAATGATAAATGTTAATATAACTATGCCATAGAATGCTACACAGTAGGGTCAAACTACCTCTACTCACATCACCATGAATTAACGCAACAGATACATTGTTGAGCAAAGGAAACAACAACACATGTTGATAATTCCCCCCAGACCAAGCTCAGAACTAGGCAAGATGAATGTGTAGTACTCAAAGTCTAGTATTTGTCACCTTAGGTAAAGGAGATTCAGTAGGCAGAGGGCCCTAAGGATGTTTCGTGTCTGTTGGATATGTCCTACTTGTTTCTCTTTTTTAAAAGATTGACTTAGTTAGATTTTATGTCATTTTGCCTGTAGGATGTATTGTACCATATGCACACAGTGCCTGCAGAAGAGGGAATCAAAATCTGTGGAAATGTAGTTTAAAGAGATTGTGAGCTGCCATGTTGATGCTGGGAACCCAACCCTGTTCTTAACCAATGAAACATTTCTCTTGCTCCTGGTGTCGTATTTCTTGATCTTGGGAATAATGACCTGGGTGAACACCCTTGGAAAAGTCTTAGAGACACCTACTTATGACATATGAATGTTTCTAAGTTTATAATATACATTAAAATTTTTAAAAGTCCAGAGCAGATCAGCTGCTTGTTCCAAATTTTCCATTGTCTGGAACGTCCACTATTTTTCCATCCTGCCTTTCTTACTAGGAGCAGTTTTTTGCCTGTGAGTTACATAAATGTGATAGGACTATTCTAGAGTCCTTTCTGCATCTCTTCAGGCTTTAAACTCTTCAACTCAAGTTGACCTTGTCCAGTAACAAGACTGATCAGCCAACAGGCCTCATGCTGGTAACGGCCACTCCATGAAGCCTTTGCACTGTTCTCTTTTTAATGAAATTTATGTCTTTTTGGTCAAATTACTAATCAGTTCACACTCTGAAGTTGTTCAAAAATTACAAATATAAAAAGAAAAATGCTTCTCATGTTTCAATATTTCAATTTCAGGCACATTAGGCCAAGGAAAAAGGGCCCAGCCTGGTGTTCTCAATTAGTATAGAACTAAATCATTTACGAATTATTTCTGCCACCCTTTCTTAAATAGAACCATCTTTAAAATGCAGAACAAAGGCATCCCTCATGAATGGCAGCCACTCCATAGTAGCCTAGGTAGCTCTGAGCTATACTCCCAGATGGCCCTGCTCAAAACTATAGTTAACACCATCAATCATCTGCTCTGCTTTTTCTTTTCTTTTCCATTTAGATTTCACATTAAAGGCCAAATTGAAGCTAATAATTCCAACCTACAATATAATTTGAATCTCTATTTTGAATTTTATACAAAAATATATGAACCCAAGGACCATTCTTACACTATGGACCATGTGCTGAAACCCTCAAATGCTACCAGACACCCAAACACTAGCATGCAGCCACCCAATGGCTTAAATAACAGAGTTGGAAAAGGCCAGCCAACAATAATAAATTGGTCTCCCCGGTCTAAGCCAGACTCAGCCATGTAGAACTACTGAGCTGGAATAAATAACACCCCTGATGAAAATGCTAATAAGGCCATCTGAAAAATTCAAAGAATAACTTCAAGAAAAAGGCAGGAAAGCTTGCTCTGAAATTACTAAATTTCAATATTTCCAAAAATATCAGTGCTTCAGGATAATGAATGGTATCAAAATGCCGGCAGTATGAAATGGAAAGTTGATGTAAAAAAGGAAAAGATCATTTTGAGTCAGTCTGAGAGTGGCTGACTTTGAGACAGAATAGCTGCATATGCAGGGAGGTCCTGTATATTTCTCCAGAAGCACCATAAAGTGAAAGGGACCAGAAACAAGAGCCCTCTGCCTGACTGAAGGACCCAGCAGAGAGTAGGATGCCATGGGCATTAAATGTCTTACAGTCTTTGTGTTTATCCTAAAGTATTGGGCTTATGGTTCATTGTGTTTTAACACACACATACACATACACACACACACACACACACACACACATATATATATATATATATATATATATATATATAAGTGATTAATTTATTTAGCTTAGGGAAACTTTTTCAACATTTTGCTTTTGAACTCTGGTAAAGAAAATATAGGAGACATGCCATCTTGGTCTGATTGATTTCTCAATTGCCAGGCACACCCCACATTTTTATGGGAGCCCAAATGGATCACGCTAATAAACACAATTTTTCAAAGAATTCATATATTCCCCAACTTATTGACAAGCAACTACTAACTGATTACATGAATATAACATTAGGAATTTGCTTTCAGATATGCATATCCCTTGAGGATTCATTAGGGAATTGATTTGGCTGCTAAAATAGAGATCCGATGTAATAGTGGCTTGTACTAGATGGTTGCCCCTTCTTTCTCATGTAAGAGTCTTGGCTGGTATGGCAGCCTATGTGGGAAGTGAGACCCCATCTGCCATGTTCTGCCATCCTCCTTATTCCAAGGTCAACTCCTACAGCTCCTGCTGCTGTGACCACATCCACCAATAGATAGCTATCCTTCCCAACAAGTTACATGTGACATTCTCAGACACACTCAAGTGCCCAGAATTCAGTCACTTGTCCACAACTTGAGAAAGAAGATAAGAAACTGCTTATTTAACAAAGTAACATCGTGTTTTTCTCCCGAGAATCTACAACTACATAGCGAAGGGGAAATAGATACAGAACTAGAAATTTTTGCTCAGTCATTGGAAGTTATAAGGACAATACCACTTCCTCGGTATTCAAGGGGAAAAGTAAAGAAATGTCTGTTGATGCTATGTCTGAATAGACACCTGTCGTTACTAATATTCTGCATAATACCAGGACATTAGAAAATCTACGATGAGGAAGTTCAAATGAAGTTGAAAATGAGGATGTTTAGCAGTTGTAATCAATGAAGTCAAGCATTAGATATACTCTAAACTAAGGGAACACTAATAACAGAACTGCAGAAACTTGAGACCCTGATCACTGGAGGAAAATGTCCCCACAAAAATCAAAAAGATCCATTTCATTATTATCAGAAAGAACGTTGCTCAGATACTTTATTAAGTTAAAAAACATGAATCAGAAAGTAAAATTTGGGTTAGTGAGATGTCAAGTGAGAGTCACAAAAGCAG